>JAXQQM020084601.1:0-157500 GCA_034641835.2 Pinus albicaulis | reverse complement strand
GATGAGGGGGCTTGATTATATCCCTATAATAAAAAAATTAGGATAACATAAAGTCAAATTTGGCATTGTATTCACTAAATGAAAACATGAACCTTATAGGCATATGAATGGTTAGGGAAGGATATATACAATGTTCATGACATAGCCTAAATATGTGCTTTAATTTTACTCTATATAAGAAATACAAATCACAAATACAAAAAGGATAATTCTATAGTGAGAAAGCGATAATAACTTAATGAGCTAAGGCTCATTGAGCCCTAGTTATAGAGGATTATTTCATTAACTTATAACGAAAAATCACCTCATGAGTAAGGGGGATTGTTATATGAAGCAACACTTAGAAGGAACTAGAATTGAAAAATTATTACGATGATTTTATTGGTATAATTGTTGGAAGGTAGAGTCCATACAACTGAAAAATAGTATGGGTGCACCCATATTTATACATATCAACAAAGCTTCATATAAACATAGCTTTTATTCTCAATTCATAATTTCTTATTACAATAAAAGGTATATTATCTATTAAAGTAAAATAAGGAGTACAATGAGATCAAATACGTGGAAATTTCCCAGCTCATAATCCTGGTAAAAAATAAAACCACTGAGGTTTAGTATAAAACCCCCAATTGAAAATATAAAATCCATGTCCAAGAATTTTATTGAATTCCTTGAAATTTAAATATGCATGATTTAAAAGGCCATGCAATTATAAATAAAATATGTTAGTGAGCTAATACACCTAATGTGTCCAACCTATAAACAAAGGCTCACAAGTAGGTAGGATCTTCTTTTTCCATAGCAGAATACTGTAGAAGCTTAGAGACATGGCCAAGGTGAAGGTTGGACCCATTATAGGGGCACACAAAGCCTATCATAGAAACAATAGAAATCATAGTAATAATAAATCTTATTTAACAACATATATAATTGAAAGGTTTAATGCCTACAAAAAGGGGGTTCCCATGGGGATATTTTGGATTACCTATGGAGGAAATGAAGATATCATAACTATTAAATTAATTATTATAATGTGATATAAATTACAACAAATACCAATGTATGAAAATTTGTATCTAATAGAAAGGGTCTAAATCCCTAGAAAAACATGAACAAGGCTAACCTTAAAAGCCTTATTAAGCAGTAAAACCCTATTAGGTAGCATTAGCCAAAAACCCTAGTTATTGACAATGCTTAGAGGCTTAGTCAATTAATCGAAAACCGCAAATGAGACTATAAGATGAGAGAGAATCTAACTAAACCTATGACATAAGTACTAAAATATGGTATAGAACAAAAAAAAAAAAAAATCTTGGCACAAGGGCCAAATGAATCTAGATAATAGGGTTTTGAAGGAGATTACATATAGCTACGAAGGTAAAAAATAACTTGTTGAATAGTTGTCTCCTCACTCATTAGTCTTGTGTGTAGGACCTGGAAACAAAAAGTGATGGTCAATATGAATCATTAATTCATAACAACAACCCACATGTTGTAAGTGAGGAAGGTGTAAATAAGGATTTCATTACCTAAGCTATTGGGGTTTTTCATGAAACTTACTGACAAAATAAGTATAACATCAATGTGGCTACAACAATGGTGGAAAATGACAAATATGATGAAAGGGTTTCTACCTTGTCATAATGGAAATAAACACACATGGTGTGCAGAAAATAAAAATGGATGGTTAGAAAAAATAAACCCATGGAAAACAAGAAATAGAAAAGAGACAGATAAGGAATAAATACATGTATTGAAACATTTTTTCTCATCATCATTGGATAAAAGGAATTTAAATCCCTATCTTAAATAGAACACACCTACTTGAGAAAGTATCTTCCTATATGTAGAAGGGCCTATGTAAGACCTATGATACCATAGAATTGAGAGGGGATGGGATCTAACCCTTACCCTCTTTATAAAGGTAGGGTTGCATCATCCAAAAGTCAAACTAGCAAAAATAACAAGTAGAGGGATTGTGTAACCCTACTCCTAAGATTAACCACTTGATCTCCATTGGACCATTTCCTAGTTGTTGAACCTTATCTCCACTTAGACCTTCTCGGTTGGGAATTGTTGATTCGATTGGCCCTGTTTGCTTGGGAAATGGCACTTGTTCTTATTATATTATGCATTGTTTCCATCTCAATGGTGCACCTACTGTGAATTTTATGTGATTGGATGATTGAAATTGATCATTTGTTCGTTGGGGTGGGCAGGGCTGAGTATGTGACATTTGATTGGTGTTGTTGATGGTTCTAAGTCCTGCTAATTGGTTTTGTTCCTTCTGATGGGTGCTGCTTGGTTTGGGTGGAGTGGGTGGGCGATACCACTTGTTCTGATTGTTTTGACTCAACGCAATAAATTACTCAACACGATAAACTGGTTAGCTTTTTTTAAAGCTATATTTATTTAATTCAAAATATTTATTTAAGTCAAAAGCTTATGTTACATGTTTTTAAGAAATGACCAATATAAAATAAAAACTTATGAACCTAGCCTTATGCCTGGAATATTTTCCCGATAAAGGTAGTAGCATGCATTGTACTTGGTCATTTATATAGTGTGAACGTGGCCCTATAAACTGAAACTGGTCATTTATACAGTGCAAAAATTGCATTTGAATTATAAATCATCCCGAAATAACGTCTCTTGCCCCCCCTCACCCTCCCACGTTTTATCTCTCGCCTTACCCCCCCCCCTCCCTCCCCCATCGCTCCCTTCCTTGCATCACCTAAGAACTATATATGCACACAGTAACCCAATTATTTATCCCACCTCATCTAATAAGCACGTTGAATTAATCTGGTTGCAGCATTCAAGCAATCATTAGACTTCTTCTCATCTATAACAGTAGCTTTAGTTCCTTATGGTGTTCATGGAATGGGTTTCTCTTCCTCCCCTTTACTTCAAGTTAGGGTCTTTATTTATGTGGGATAAGAATATATTATAGTATACAAGTCGGTAGGAGTGAACTCCTATGGATAGTTCAAAGCATATTGATGTTTAGGCATAGCGGTGAATGTGTCTGTAGCCTTCCCATGTGGTAGGCTTGGTTTACCAACCACAAGAGGCTATATATGTTACTCATATGTGACGATTCCTTCTTCCCAGGGTTTCGGCTCATCACCTATTCGATTAAGTTTGATTCCAGCAACATGCCAACAACCATCTACATATGTAGGTTACTCACTTTCCAAGGGATTGGAGCTCTAGACTATTAGAAGTCAAACGATTATGGTCATGGCTCAACAACATTTATGGTAGAACCCAATCCCTCATTTATATATAATAAGAGGTTGGGTGGGTGTGAATGGGGAGAATAGGTGATCTCCAAGATTAGAGAGGTGTGTAAATGAGAGCATCTATGTGCCTCTATAGCTATCCCTGATATTGCAACATCTCGAATATTTTCTTACACCCGATGATAGAGGGCACTACCATACGAAATAGCATATGGAGGAGGCTTTTTGTTTCCTGGTTAGTCCATCCTCATGTGTGGATAGAATTATGGATATAGGCAACGGTGTGGTACCAATGTATATCCCTAAGGGTGTGGTAGCATTCCCACCTAGTTCAGAGTAGCATGAAGGATAATCATGTTTTCTCCTCTCTGCTTGGATTAATGGTAATGAGGAAATGATATATAATCCCCACCCTTTTTGGCTGGGGGGAAGCTCAAATATTCCTATCATTAACTGAATAGACTCAATAAAATAATAAATTTCTTTTCCTTCCATCAATCCCTCCATTTACTGGGTGTACTAAACTGTATGGTCTATAATTCCCTCTATCTCATTGGCGAATGAGAAGGAACGTTTGAAGTAGAGAACTTTGCTTAGTATGATGTGAATTTTGGGTTATCTAGTTCTCTTTCCCCCCGTGAGGATAAGAGATCTGGCTCAACTAGTCTAAAACCTTGGTCGTGGTCTTTTTTATTTCTGCAATATGTGGATAGAAGGGTTTGGTGATGCAGCCCTGCTTTATGGTACCTACCTATCATTCTTCCCACCAGAAGGTTGATCTATCTATGCATGAACTGGATGAACAAAATGGTTTTTCTATGTGTGGTAATTTCCCCCCCCCCATCAAGTTCGTGTTGGCAAATAGGTGTAGCATTGTAGCTTCGTATTGATGGTGAATATTCTTTCTAATAAAGGTCCTCCTTGTGTGGCGTTGATCCTGTTATTATCCTATAATTCATAGGATCTCAAGGTGATTGGATATCTCACCTTCTTTTCAATTTTATATTGAAAATATTTTCAATATTTAAATGATTTGCTATAAAAAATATATGAAAAAGAAAAGAAAAGAGGGTATAAAAAATTAAAAAAATAAAAAGAAAGGAAAAACCCAAAAAATAGAAATAACATTGACAGTCCTAAAAGTTCAAATTCTTCTACTCATTAGATAGGTTTGTTCAATCAAACAGTTTAATCATGATTGAACAATTTTCAATTTCTATTGATAGGTTAGATAATAAAGATCTTCCAAACTGTTTAATCTTGGCTTATCAGTAGATAGGTAGAAAATGAAATTGGCTCAATAGTTTAAACTGAGTCAATGGCTAAAATAACGATAGGTGTTAGGTTAGAGCTTTAAAAAGAAAAATTATTTAAGGTTTTTCTAGTCCAAATGAACCCTACAAAAAGAAGGATAAAATTTTAGATGATTAGTTTGGGTGGGTGGATATGTTGAGAACGAAAAATAGAAGGAAAAGGTGAAGTCTCTTCTACAAGATACAACATCAAAATTCCATTTTTTCCTATGGTAGAAAAGAAGATCAAAACAGAAGGTGTTTCCACTCAAAATATTGGAGAAAAGGATTATGTTCTAAATTTTAGGGACTCAATTATTATCTTAAAATTAGTTGGGCATATATTATGTCTAAATTTTTATCCTAAGTCTCGAAGATATCATTATTCCCTTTATTCCTAACACCCCTAAACACTCATATTATTAATTTATCCTAAATATATACCTTACCCTTGACATCCATTATTTCCCCACCCCACCATCACTTCACCCATCCCATCAGCGCTAATCACCTTTCACTTTTCCATAATCCCCACACACAGCTCCACATCTGATGGTCTTCAATGCTTTTCAACCCTGCCTCATCCCCTTAAATTTAACCACCGGGGGGGGGGGTACGAAATGGACGGTATCCAAATACTATTCAACCCAGTATGTGTCATCCCCAAAGTACTTTGCACCCCCCCCCCCCCCCCCCCCCGTTCCGATACCACTCACTGCTCTCACACCCCTCTGAAAAGGTGTAAACTGCCACACCTTTTTTCCCATTGTGAATTTCATTGTGCCACATCCACAGTCACCTATCCACTCTGCCATATCACATCTATTCTCACCAATATTATGTTGCACCATAAATGGTCAGGTCGTTCTCCAACGGACCCACACCAACTCAACATTCCACCAATCATAGAAAAAATCTGGATTGATGCTCGAAAGGAGAGTTTACTTTGCTAATAGGATTCTAAAATTATAGGTACTGAATTCATAAGGAATTCATACAGAACCTCTGTTGAAAGGAGTTTACTGTTCGTTATAAGAAAATTTACCAACTCTCAAGAACTCAGCTTACGGTTCTTTCTAAATTCTTTAGCTTTGTTCATGTTTCCCTTTCAATTATATCCCTTCCCAGTACTGATCCATAACAATTCCCTTTCTATGTTTCTTTATTCTTTCATCCCATTCTTCATTGGATAGAGAAATAAATTACAGGAGATACAGTATTCCTCCTAAGAAAGACTAGGAGCCTTTCAACCCTATGGTCTACCCTCGAGTAAACTTAGATCATATAGCCCTGGCAGATAGAGATTACAAATTCTATGAGATAGACTCAGGCTTCGATTTATTCAATGTATACTACTGGCTCAAGGACAAATTCCTTCAATAAGTTGATGGCATTGGCCTTTGGGAGACCAAATTTACTTTTTACATCTTTCCTAAAACCCATAGTTTCCCAGAGTTCATCAGAAAATGTCAGTCCTATTATGAAATTATGCAAAGAGCCATAATTAATCCCACAGGAGAAATTTTGTTTTCTATTGATGCCCAATCTATCCAAAAGATGATGCAAGCCCCCATTGTTGAGAATACCATTATTTTTTCATATGAGGCCCTCATAGATTTATACCAGAAGCTAGATTTCACTAGTAGGGCTAAAACCTTAGATTTTTTCATGGCCACCAAAGCAGTACCAACACATCATGAAAATTTATTTTTTATGTTACAGTTAGAGTTTATTTCTACCAATAATATGCTATCTGTTAAGATAGCATTAATGTAATTTTTCTAGAATAGTTTTGTATAAATACTTCAATGGTCGAAGTATTGGGGGTGGATCAGTGAGGGATATATAGGTAGGATGGGAAAAATGTTTTAAAGAAGCTCATCGAGCCTCTTTCGATCATTTCAGTAATACAATTGCAACATATAGGATTCTAGTGTGATTCTTGTTGGTGAAGTGCTTCTTATTATTTATCTTTGTTCTCACATTCATTCATTCAATATCCATAAATTCTGAATTATCCAATAGAAAATTTAGAGCATAATTTGTTTGAAGGACACTCTATTTCTAGATTTGGATCATTTCTATGTTTTCTTAGAGGGTTAGTTTCAAAATTCTTAATTTCTCTGCCACAATCCTCCCTCCTCACATTTTCTGTCACATCACTCAATAATCTTAATAAACCAACAACGATGACTATCCTGCCCTGTAAGCTTTAAAGTGTAACCTGGATTGATTAAATTAGATTTCTTTGACTCCATTTCCCAATGGTCCATTTCCCTTGTTGTCCCAATCAATTCAAACAATTTTAAAACCAAATCCTGTACCTATTAACGAGCTTAAAATGCCTAGTCAAACAAAGCTACATCTAATAAAGAGATCCCTCTTTAGGTGTAGGAGGGCTAGATCTTAGACTCGAAGAGGTTCTGATCTTGCCCGTCCAGGATTATGTCTTCAGCCTCAGAATTATGAAGCGCTAACATAGTGGCGACCATACTGGGGAACATAACTGAAAAAATTTAATTTTCATCTAAATTCAGAAACCCCAGTAAAAAGCACTAGATGATAGAATTACTGTTTTCAGATTGGTTTTTTTTAGCTTTGAAATAATCATTTTGTCTATGATTTCGAACTAAATTTTGGCTCCCAAAATAATATCCACTAGATACCATACATATCCCAATCCTCCTCCTATTATAGAAAATCTTGAGAAGTTCTTGAGGAAAACTCCTAGAACAGAAAGTCAAACTAGTAGCAGAGTTCTTCACAGATCTAGCTCCCCACCTGAAATATTTGACACTTTGCAAGACATACAATTTAATTTGAATTTTGAACAAGGTATTTTCAGAACCAAATATGAGAATTGGTCTAACCATACGATTTTTTCTCCATCCATATTACATCAAAGTCCAGTAAGAGAAACCTATTCCCAACTTCAATCTAACATCCAACTTCTCCAGAATTTTGATACCCTTTAAGATCTAGTGACTGAGTTTACTTCCACTGTTGATGAAGCCTACCTCCACAAATCTGTAGAGTTAACATCCTTAACCATAAAATCTTCTTCAATTTCATCTCAAACAACCCCTCTTAGGTCAGTTAGTCCTACAGCCTCAGCAATCCCTACCACTACTATTACTCATCCCCATACTCAAATTCCTACAGAACCTGCTTCTCCCACTACCTCTACTCATCCTACTTCATCCATTATTCACCTCCCTCCGCCACCTTCACCAATCATGGCAACTAGATATGTCCCATTGGCGCTGCCAGTACCTTTACCCCCTATGCCCTAGGATTTCCAATATAATATTCCACAATTTGATATCACTGGTCCAGTGACAGCCCCGGAACATATAGATAAAATGAATGATTTTTTTGACCTGCAAGAAATTGATGATGACAATGTCAAATTGAGAATTGTTTCTCAGAGTTTAGGAGGTGAAGTCAGAAAATGGTTTAAGGGTTTAACTAAAAATATAATTCATGATCTCCCTGATTTTCACCAAAAATTTATTAATAGATGGGGAATCAATAAAATCCACTATATATTTTGTCAGAATATGAAAATATTAAGAGGTCTCCAGGAGAGAGTGTACAAGATTACTGCACTAGATTCAACAGCATATACAATGCACTTCCTGGCCATATAAAACAACCTCAAGGATTAGTCCCGGTTCAATTCCCAGATGGATTTGACCTAGACATGGCTTATCAGCTTAGGGAAAGAGACTCATCAACTTTTGAAAGAGATGAAAAAATATGTTGTGAGTTTAGAAGCTAATTTATTATCAAAACAAGCTAGGATGAGAGCTAAGAGGGGAGTCACAATAAGAGAAGAACCTGTAGCCTCTATATCCCATGCCAAAATTGAAAATTTGGTAAGGACAATGGAAAGGATGATGGAGAGAATTAATCTGAATGAAAGAGCTATGCCTAGAGAAAATCAACGAGATCCCCAAAACTGAAATTAGAACCCAAGAAGAAATTCTCCACAGGTTAGACAAAGAGACCAAAGAGGCCCTGATTAGCAGATTAGGCCTCCTTTACAAGAAAACTATGTTGATGAGATGAAGGAATAGTGTGTTAGCCAGCGATAAAATTTTTCATATCAAATGGTGGCTAAAACATTTTTGGAGCTTCAAGGAACAAGTTTTATTGCGAAAAATGTCATCTCTTGAAGACTCATCAAGACATCATGCCCTCTATTCAAATATTCACTGTTGTTTCCATTTTTAACTCAGAAATTCTGTTGATTTCATAGAGAAAAGACTACTGCAAAACACCATTTTTCCCTTCCTTCCACCTCAAAACTAACCTTCATTTTACCTTTTATTTTCCTCATAAAATTCTTCCGTTTTCCATTTTTTCCCATTTCCCCTTCATAAAATCCTCTTTACAAAGTTTAAAACCCATTTTAAACTTTGCCGAAACCCCCAAATCCATCAAAAACTGTGAAAATTTTCATAAAAAATAAGTTTTTTGACTATGTGCTTGAGCCCCTTTGGGCTAAGTCTAAACCACTTCCCCAAATGTGCCCTGGCGCTAAAACCAAGCGCTAAACTCTTTCGGCACTTATCGCATCAGCAAAAAATGATGAATGCAAGTCTTTGGGCCTTTATAAGACTTCTGATACGATTAGCCTCTGGTTGTAAGCTCCTGATCCCCTTGTCTCATTCATTGAACCCTGGGCCCACAATAGGGCGCTAAAAATTGTATGAACCCATCTCCAATGCATATTTCCCTTTGTAAATTCATAAACCCACTTTTTCCTAAGTTCTGGTCTAAACCTGCCATTTCATGTTTTCAATGAGAAGAACCGTTGATCTTGTCCGATCAAGTGGTCACTATAATCTTGCATCATAGATTTTACAAATGGGTAGATTGAAAATCCCATCTCCTACGTTCCGATCTGATTGGCCCTTTGTGTGTTCTAAATCCCCGGTCCCTTTTTCTCCCATAAATCCAAGGCCCCGCAGTCAGGCACCAAGCCTTTTTTGTATATAACCCGCCCCCAAGCCAAAGCCTTTGTATTTCATAAATTTTTGGTTTTTATGTGTTATAAGGGGTTTTCTGCTCGTTCATTATTTGAAGAAATATCCACCACTGATCCCAGATCAATCAATGGACCGGGCAGTATCGCATCGGCAAATCTCATTGGGCGCGTTAATATTTTTCACCATCTCCGATTGGCGATTCCTCGATTCATTTCCCACCGTCGATCTGATCCTCAGATCGACGGCCAGCACTCAATCGCATCGACACCATTCAAGTTTTTCCCCCCACCGATCGCATGCCTCCGATTGAATCTAGGTCATCCATGTGTCCAGATCGGATGGTCCAGATGTTCTCTCACATCCCTTTGTTATTTCCCATAAACCCCACTGTATAAATTTTAGGCCAATCCTAGCCGTTGATCTCTGCTAATCAACAACCCATATTAACCCATTCTCCGCCTTTGTATTATTTCATTTATACCCAGATCAAATCCTGATCGTTGATCGTGTACATCCAATGGCTCATATTAACCCCGACAAGACCGACCCCTGTGGGTCTTGCCTCCCTCCAGATTTAATCTCAGTCGTCCAATCCTTGATGTAATGACTCAGATTGAAACCACTCCCCCTGCTTCCGCCCATGCATCTATCCAATATCGCACTCACTCCTCACCGTTAGATATGAGACCCCAGATCCAACGGTTGATGCGTGTTTTCGTATAACTTCAAGTGTGAGTGTTAATTTTCCAAATTCACGCGAAATGGGTGGTATTGAAACGCCACGTGTCACCTTCTAACGCATATGGCGTTCGAAAAGATAAAACCTCTTTGCTGCCCTTCTGTCGTGCGAAACCCATGGTTTTCTCCTCTGAAACCATTTTTCCCTTTTTTTTACTGCATTTCTTCACATTTTTTCCTCATCGTTGATCTCTACAGATCAACGGCTCAGATTTAATCCAGCCTCTGAACTATCACCCTTCGCCTTTCCAAAGGGTCTTCTTCGACCAATCATGAGCGTTGATCTCCATGGGCCAAACCAATCCAACGGCCTGCGATCATTTGGAAACCCCGAGTGCCTTGTCAATGTATTTTTCTCCACAAACGGTTTTTAAACCTTATTTCTTTGCAATTTCTACCATTTCCCTATAAAGCGACCCCTTTGCTTTATTTTCTCCCAACTTATTTCAACCATTGATCTCTACAAAGATCAAATGGCCCAGACTTAATCCTCTGCGTTGTTTTCACCCATTACTCTCCTTTTAACCCCCGCAAAAAGATCTCCACCGTTATATGCCCTCATCCAACGGCCATGCTCTTACCTGAAACCTTCTAAGAATTTTTACCCAATAATGCAAGATTTCTTAATTTTTTTTTGTATTTTGTATGTTTTAATGGTTTTTTCATTATATTGAAGAAAACGAAAGCCCAAGATGGCGATCCTTCAAGCTTTCCCTTATCAAAAAAGAAATCATTGAGCAGGGTTCAACTCCACCTTTCATCAATGCTTCATGGGCATTGATTCCATAAGGACCCTTTGCGGCACCTGCACATCAACAAGACATAGTCAATTAAATCAAAGCTAAAAGAGTATCAGTGTTGAAGATTAAATTAAAAAAAATGAAGGATTGAAGATTGTTTTTATAGTTTTGGGGGATTACGGCTAAGATCGAAAATCAAAATCCTAATCCTCCAAATTAAAACACAATTAAAGAAAAATCAAAATATTTATCAGTCAGTAAGAGCCTCCACTACCACATCAGAAGCTAATTGGTTCCTCTCAGCTACCCAATGCCACCTGTAGCCTCAAAGCATTCAACAAAGGCCGAGTTATGATCAGAAAAGAAGATATTTACCTCAACACAATTGAATAGTTAATTCAGCCAAAGGAACTTAATGCAAAAAATATCAGCAGAGTTATTACAACATGAAATAGTTCCTTAAAGTCAACGAAAGCTCCCACTGAGCTTAATTATTAAATGTAAAACAATTAATACAGAGGACATATCTGTAAACTTCTTCATCAATCCCCTCAAAGTCTGAGAAGTAATTAAACTTGTATTAATTGAACCTGGGAGATCTTTTATCTCCCCCACCTCCTCATTTCTTCTATAAATACTTCTGTAGAAGATGAGACAATGTTGGTTGCATAACTTTGAAATATACTTGTGCTCGAATTTTCTACCTGTAAATAGTGTTCAAAGGCTCTTGAAGCTCTGCTTGTGATAGAATAGTTAGGCTGAGAAGTGAAGATGATTGCTAAACTGAAACACTGGACCTGAAGACTGTAACTGGTTTGACATAAATAACAATATGTTTCTTGGGATCCTAGTCTATATCAGTGGTGAAGTGCTCCTTTCTGTGTAATTGTTTTCATTTTGTGTATTCCATATTGTCCATTTATTCTTTGATAAAGAACATCAAGAATAGAGTTAGAAATTACTATTTATGGTACCCTCCTCTGACTGATAAGATTTATCTCAATGTTTTCCTCTAATTTGTTTATTTAAGAATGATTCAATACAGTTTAAACAGTTAGGAATGCTGGTGTTCCCTCGTCCTATTGTTTGATTTAAACATTATTTGTCAATGTTATTTTCATTGTTTACTTATTAAAGATGGACTAGAAAAGTGATGGCGTGCCCTGTTTTCTGGCCTCACTCTCCAAAGGTAGATTCTAAAAGTTTCCCTAAGTGTTGGCTGAAGCCAGACTATGTTTAAAATTACCTTATCTGATCTTAAGTTTCACTTTGTTTCTCTTATGTTTTTTTCATACTTTCTGAAGGTAATTATGCAGATTACTGGATTGTTTGTCAATTGAGTTGCTTTAATACAAACTTTCCCAAGAATTCTATGGTTAGCCCTGTCCTTGATAGGTTTTAAACAGTTACTTGAAAGGCTTTTCTTGTTTGGACTGACTATAAATCCTTGTTGAAATTATTATCAGTTTCCACCACTCCAACACTTTTATTGTTTCCATTCCATCATTTTAATCTCAAAGATATTGTGATATAGATGACTTTCCCCTTGGATCACTCTTGATGTTGTTGCTCAATTAAACCCTCTTATTACTCCATAGCCCAATGGACTAAAAACCAGCGTTATATCTATCTTTTTAGCCAAAAGCTTGTTCTGATTTCTTGCAACTTCACACCTTTGAAACTCTTTCCATTTAGAACTTTCCACTCAAATAATAATCATGCTCAACCATATAAAACAAACAAAAACCCTCAAACTTCATAACTAGCCTAATATCATTACCCAAAAGCTTTAAAGATAAATCAATATTTGCACTTTATTGGAGAGATCCCTCTCCCGATTCAGGAGGGGCTAGATCCTAGAATCCAAAAGTGGTTGAAATAATGTTCTCTCTACAGTTTGACTTTGCCAATATTGAAAATTACAGGGAGCTAACATTTATGGCAACTCCACTAGGGATTTCTGAGTAAAACTTCATCCAATATGCTTTTATAGCCTCAAGAAACCTCATGATTTAATGATAATGATTCTATTAACCAGTTGAGCCACAAACAAGTAAAATTTATGGAGACTCCACTAGGGAGTGAGTAAATATTCATTCCAAAAACCCCTTGATTACAAGTAGCCTTATTCAATCACTACTAATAAATTGGTAATCATGGTAAAACTTATTTGAATCATTGACAAACTAGGCAAACCCTAGGATTCTCATAAGAGTTTATCTAACCTTGAAGGATCGGCTAGCTTAGCCATAAGAGTATATTGTATTTTTCTCATAACCATAGCTAAGTTTTGAAACAGATTTAGGACACTCTTAGAAACCACAAGGATTGAAAAATAACTCTGAAAACCCAAAAATATTTCAAATTGGTATTTAATAAATATGGTGGTGGACCATAAAACCTTTTACCTCCAAAAGAGCTAAAAAATTCCACTTGTCAACTCCACAATCCTAAACATACCTTCAGACTACGCTGGGAAGACCCATAATCTTTGTAACATCATTCAAACTCAGTTAGAAGACTGTAGGATTAAAATTCGTGTAAAACAGATTAGTTAACCTCTTAAAGACTGTCATATTTGGTTAAAATTTTCTTGTTTATTTGAGTCTGAAAAACACAACATAGTGGCTCCTAGAAAGATTCATGCTAGAGCCTATCCTAACCCTGACCCACCTAAGATGGTTGAAAACTCTAAAAGTATCCTTAGGAAGTCTCCTAAGATTAAATCTTCAGTTGTTTTCGGATCACCCTTGAGAGCTAATTCAGATCCGGAAAATCTTGCAGATCTACAACAATCACAAGTTGACTTAAGAAATCCATATAGAACAAGTTATCTTGATGATTTAGATCAGCTAGATTCAGAGTCTTCACTTTCATCTCCTGAAACAAGTGAACATCTTGGCAGTAGAGAAACAACACCACCTGATTTACATTTTCTTCTCAATTTAGGTGTCTCTCATCCAAGATCAGCTCAACAATCTCTTCTTGGTCCATCCACATCTACTCATCCTACATCCACTATCCAATCCACTCCACTTGAGCCCACTTTTCCTCTTGTTAATCCACCTCTTGTAAATCCACCTCCACCTCCTACCATGGCAGCATGCTATGCTGCCTTTGTCCTTCCTGTACCATTAGTCAATATTCCACAAGACTATCAGTCCAAAATACCATTATATGATGCTAGTAATGCTACTACTACATCACAACATGTGGATAAGATGAATGACTACTTTGACATAAATGAAGTTGATGATGAATCTGTCAAGCTTAGATTATTTGCTCAGAGTTTGGGGGGAGAAGTAAGAAAATGGTTTAAATGCTTAGCCCCCCATAGTATAAATGATGTCCCAGCCTTCCATCAGACGTTCTTAAACAAATGGGAAGTGAAGAAGAATCGTCTCCAAATATTTTCTGATTACAAGAACCTCCACAGAAACACTGGGGAAAGTGTACAAGCTTACTGCACTAGATTTAACAGTGTGTATAATGCACTTCCCCCAGATATAAAACCTCCACAGGGCTCAGCGTTAAACAATTTTACTGAAGGGTTTGACCCTAAAGTGGCCTATCAGCTGAGAGAAAGATATCCTTTAACCCTTGAAGATATGCAAAAAGGGGCTCTTGTTGTGGAAGTTAAATTAATGGAGAAGAGAATGTCCTTTAGAGAGGAATCCACACCTTCTACTTCCAGCTCTAAGATGGAAAGAATGATGGAGGAGATGATGAAAAAAATGAGCATCCTTGAGAGAGCACAAGCAATTCAAAACAAAACTACTCCTCAAAATAGAAACCAGAACCAGAATCACAACTTTAGAAGAAATCAACCTCCAAATAGGCCAAGGGAAGATGATCAACAAATCACTCCTCCCTTTCATCAAAACTATGTAAGTGAGGTTGAATAAACAGATGAGAAAATAGAGGAGGATGATATCAACATGTTGGGAGTAGATAATGATGACTTTGAGGTTCATTATGATATAAAACAAGGCCTTTACACACCCTATGATGACAAAAGAGATGAGGATGAAAGCTATTATCAAGACATGGAGAATGTCATCATAGAGTCTCAAAAAGAGTATGACCTTAGAAGTAAAATCAATCAAGAAACTCCCAAAACTAAAACCTTTGACAAATTTTCACAAAATAGCACTGTAAACAAACCTAAAGTTGTCAAACAAAAGGACAAAATACTGGCTGAAAATTCCGATAAAGGTAAAGATAAAGGCACTCAAAACAGTACAAAATAGAGTGTAGACCTTAGTAGTGTTGGCACCTAAGCTAATACTCCTGTTAAAATTTTTTTTTCAAATGTAAATAGACAAAATCAACAAGTTGATGTTGCTGATAGAGTCACAGCTAATAAGGCTGAGACAAGTACTTCGAAGAATCAAATTTCTTTTAGCTTGGAGCAGGAAATTTCCAAAATTAAAATCTCTGTTCCCTTGACTGAGTTAGCTACCCAGAATGTATATAGATCTCAAATTTTGAAGGCTTTTAACATTGAAGAGAATAATGATATATTCAATCTTAATGATGACCAGCCTAAGCTTATTTTTGGTCCAAATATTGAAGGTAGATATCAAGAGGGTCTTGTTCCTCCTTTTTATGTAAGTTTAAACGTTCATGACAAGATTTTTCACAATGCTATGCATGATTCCGGGGCCTCTCATAATTTAATGCCCAAAGCTGTAATGGAGAGCCTAGGTCTAGAAATCACCAGACCTTATAAAGACCTTTACTCCTTTGACTCGAGTAGAGTAAAATGTTTAGGGTTAATAAAATACCTCTGCGTTAACTTAACACATCCGAGCCAAATGCTTAGTAATGGATATTGTTGTGGCTGACGTGCCCCCAAAGTATGGCATGCTATTAGCTCAGTCTTGGGGAGCTAAGTTACAAGGAACTATGTAGATGGACATGACCTATGCGACCATCCCTATTTTCAATCAGATGAGAAGAATTTACAGGGAGTCCCATATGCAATATACGGTTACAAGCCAAGACACACTGCAAAACTCTCCTCTGTATTCTGTAAATATAGACCTTGATTCTTTTATCCTATTTAACGATGAAACATTCAGTGAAAAAGTCACTTTAACTGAATCAATGGCCGATAAAGAGGAGGAGGAAGACAATACAGAAGTGTTTAAATAGTTTGTTGAACCTATAAACTTTAGCAAACCAAACTCGGGTCTTGAGCTACAAGTCATGCATCCTTTTCTTTTAAACCTTGACAGTCAAGAAAGTAACCCTCAACGCAGTGAAAAATATGAGGAGTTAAAACAAATTCAACTAAGTGCTGATATTCCGCAACAATATGAAAGCACTTTAGTTGAAGAGGACAGTAACTAAGATGAAATTGAAACTAGTCCTCTATGGAGTATGAACTTTGACGGGTCATGCACTAGAAGCAATGGTGGTGTAGGTGTCTGGATATGCAACACTAAGAACAACCACATAGAGAGCATTTCCTGTAGATTAAACTATCAGTGTTCGAATAACATAGCGAAATATGAATCCCTGCTTTTAGGCTTACATTTGTTGAAAAATTTAGGATCCAAAAGAATTAAAGTATATGGGGATTCTGAATTAATCGTTAGGAAATTCAATTGGGAATACAATGCTAATCACCAAAGACTTAGGGCCTATCGAAACGATGTCGTGGACCTGTTGAAAAATTTTGAGCAGTCCCAGTTAATTTTTGTTACAAGAAAAAGAAATATCGCGGCCCACAGCTTAGCTTTTGTAGCTATAACATGCTTAATGCCATATGAAACAAAAGAATGCACAACTCAGTTTAAATTTAGACTAGTTTTTCCCGATAACGAAAAATATTGGCAAGTGTTCGACAGAGACAAACAAATAGAAGACTTCATGCAATTCAAAAATGAATTTGAACTACACAGTTCGGATTCAAATTATGAAATAGACAGCAATAGTGAAGAAATTTTTCTTGGTGAAGAAGAACAGTCTCCTGAGATTGCTAATATTAATCTGTTGTCTAGAAAACTTAAAATCATAGCAGAAATGCTTGCAGAGTTAGAAACAGAGGAGTTAGAAACCCTGCAATCTAAAGATCAAAGTTTTCCCAAGGGTCTGGCCCCATTAGAAGAGTTGTTTGATTTTAATGATGTGGCTAGGAAGCCAAAACTGGAGCCTGTAGAGACTAAAGTGGAAGAGTGCAATATAGGCATTCAAATAAAACCAATGATGATCAAACTTTCTAAGAATTTACCAGCTCACATTAAACTCAAATACATACAGATATTTAAAGAGTTTTCTGATGTTTTTGCGTGGAGTTACGAAGATCTGAAATCCTATGACACTAAAATAATTCAGCACAAAATCCCTCTCAAGGAAAACCAAAAACCATTCAAACAGAAATTGCACAGAGTAAACCCTGTTCAGCTACCATTGGTTGAGAAGGAAATCAAGAAAATGTATGAAGCTAGTATTATTGTCCCTATTAGATATTTTGAGTGGGTGTCTAATCTGGTGTCAGTTAGGAAGAAAACATGAGAGATTAGGCTTTGTATATACTTTAGAGACTCAAACAAAGCTTCACTCAAGGACAACTACCCTTTACCCAAGATGGACCATATCTTACAAAGGGTGGTTGGTTCCAAAAGAATTGCTTTGCTTGATGGCTACTCAGGGTATAATCAGATTTTAGTTCACCCTGATGATCAATTAAAGACAGATTTTACTACACCTTGGGGCACTTTCATGTATGTGAAAATGCCCTTTAGTCTAATGAATGCTGGTGCAACATTCCAAAGAGCCATGGACATAGCATTCTCGAAAGAATTGGGCTACTTCATCATTATTTATCTGGATGATGTCATTGTTTTTTCAAAAATAGATGAAGAGCACTTAGCACATTTAAGAACAGTTTTCGAGATATGCAAGAAGTTTGGGATATCTTTAAACCCTAAGAAAACACTATTTGGTCTTCAAGAAGGTAAACTTCTTGGGCACATTATTTTAGAAGAGGGTATTAAGATAGATCCAAAGAGGATTGAAGCCATATTTCAAATCTCTGATCCTCGAAACATCAACGAGTTACAATCTTTCATTGGAAAGATTAATTTCTTGAGAAGGTTCATCCCCAACTTGGCTGAAATCCTTAGAAACATTAAAAACATGTTGAAGAATGAGTAAGGGGTAAAATGGACCTTGGAAGCAAATAAGTCCTTTGAGCTGGCGAAACAAGTGTTAACCAAAACACCGATTCTAATCAGTCCTGATTTTTCAAAATATTTTTATATTTTTTTCATTCGCATCAGAACAGACAATAGCTACTATCCTTTTACAGAAAAACCCACAGGGACAAGAGCAGCCTATTGCACTCTTTATAAAGGCTTTGAGGGATGCCCCTTTGAAGTATAACATTATGGAGAAACAAGCTTTTTCTTTGGTTAAGGCTTTAAAAGACTTCAGAGTATACATCTTGCATTCCCACGTCATTGCCTTTTTCCCAAACTCAGTTGTGAAAGACATTCTAACACAGGACCCAGATGGTAAGAGAGGTAAGTGGATAGTTTCTATTCTTGAATATGATTTAGAGATAAAGCCCACTAAACTCATCAAAGGCCAAGGTCTAGCTAGATTAATGGCTAAATCAAATTTTGAATTTCTTGATATTAATATGATTAATGCTTTGGATGAACAAGAGGAAATCTCAACTCCCATTGTTGAAGACCATTTTATGAATTCCTCTTGGTATGCTGATATTCTTTATGTTTTTCTTAATTTGAATACTCCTCCTCGTTTGACAAAAATGAAGGCAAGGTTTTTGAAGTTAAAAGCTGTAAACTATTGCATTATAGATAGATGTCTTTATTGGAAAAATGCAAGTGGTATATTGCTTAAATGTTTGCCTGAGTATGATGCAGAGAAGGTTAAGCACGAGTTCCATGAAGGGGAGTGTGGAGGCCATTTATCTGGAAGACAACAGCCAACAAAATCCTAAGGGTTTGTTACTATTGGCCTACTCTTTTTCTTGATGTACACAAGATGATAATTGCCTGTCATAAATGCCAACTTTTTGAAGGCAAAAGGAAGCTGCTACCCTTACCTCTGCATCCAATCACTGTTGAAGCCCCTTTTCAGTAGTGGGGACTTGACTTCATATGAAAAATCCATCCACCATCTTCTACCCAACATAGATGGATTCTCACTTCCACAGACTACTTCACTAAATGGATAGAAGCCATCCCTTGTAGGCAAGCCAATGATTCTATCATTATAAAATTTATGGAGACTAATATTCTCTCTAGATTTGGCTGTCCTGCCAAGATTATCATTGATAATGCAGCAGCATTTGGATCCAAGAAGATGGTTTAATTCTGTCACAAATATCAGATAACATTGGGTCATTCCACGACCTATTACCCTCAAGGTAATGCACTTGCAAAATCCTCAAACAAAATTTTGGTGAAGATAATCAAGAAGTTGTTGGAGGACAACAAGAATTCTTGGCACACAAAGCTTGTTCATGCCTTTTGGGCTGACAGATTGACATTGGAGAAATCTATTGGTATGTCACCCTGCCAGCTTGTGTATGGTACTGATGCAATTTTTCCTACCAACCTTGGTGTACCAGTTATGAAGTCGATTCAAGAGGTTCAGTCTGAAGACAATGAGATGATCAGAAGGATAAATCATACTATTCATCTTCAACAAATCAGAGAGGAGGTTTATAACAAAGAATTGCAAAAGCAGGACAGCATCAAAAAGTTTTTTGACAAAAGAACAAAGGCCAACAATTTCAATATTGGGGACAAATTTTTAAAGCGGGACTCAAGGAGAGAAGACAACGGCAAGCATGGGAAATTTGACAACATATGGCTTGGCCCTTACTTCATTCATTCAGCTGCAGGTAATAATGCGTTTTTCTTATAAGAGTTGAATGAAGCTGAACTGTTTTGGGGTCTTGTCAATGGCAGGATGCTCAAACATTAATTTTCTTGATCCATCATGTTCTAAAGTCTTTTTATCTTTTTTCCCATTATAAATATTTCATCCACCATTGCATTCAAAGTTAGGAAAAACAAAAATACAAAAACAGTGAAAGAAAGAAAAGAGGGCAGATTGAAAAAACAATAAAGGTACAGCCCCATACCAAAAAAGAGAAACAAATCTGAAAGTGTGCAAGCTCAAATGCCACTCCTGAAAAACACACTTCTAGTTAGTCATACAACTTAACCATGACTAATTAGTTTTAAATTTACTACTGATAGGATTAGTGAATTCTGTTTTCCAAACAGTTTAATCTTGGCTTATAAGTAGGTAGATTAGGCTAGAAATTAAAGGCTCAAACAAGCTCAAAATCTGAACCTAAGTTTCCAAACAAGAATGACTCTAATCTGTTTTAATTTTTGAGTCAAAATAGAGGTAAATCTGGTTCTAAACAGCTCAAAATCTGAACCAGAGAACAAGCAAAGAACAACTCAAACAGAAGTAAAAAGAGAGCTAAAAAAAGATGAAGGAAGTGCTTTGAACTTTCAAATCTTTAACCTTCCATTTTGATTTAAATTCCTGTAAAAATATATCTATGTGCAGCTTGTTTTTTATGCCGTATATCAGCAACAAGTTAGACTATTCAATCCTGACTTGTATGCTTTTAAATTTCTGTTTTAGAAATTAGTGAATAAAAATCTGTTAGACTGTTTAATCCTAATAGATTAGTAGATTAGGTAGAGAAACATATGGACTCAACTGTTCAATCTGAGTTCATGGAGAAATAAGAAGTAGAAATAGATTATAATTTTTACTTTCAAAACAATAAAATTTTGTAAAATAATTTTCCAATCCAAGTGCACTCTAAAGAAAAAAAAATGTTAGATCAGTAGGATTGGATAGGTCGAAAGCTTTTTGATGAAGATCCATTGTTTTTCATGGATGCTAACATTTTTCAGAGCAAAAGAAGATCATCTACGTAAATAAATGTAGCCCAATGGATAAGACACTGATCAGCCTCCCAGAGAATGCAAGTTTGAAGTTCTTGATGCCTTCAAGAAGGCACCATCCCCAAGTGAAGCCACTGTTAGCCACCAATAAAAAATTTCATATCAAATGGTGGCTAAAACATTTTTGGAGCCTTCAAGGAACAATTTTTATTGAAAAAAATGTTATCTTTTGAAAACTCATCAAGACATCATGCCCTCTGTTCAAATCTTCACTTCTTTTTCCATTTTTAACTCAGAAATTATGTTGATTTCATAGAGAAAAGACTACTGCAAAACACCATTTTTCCCTTCCTTCCACATCAAAAATAACCTTCATTTTACCTTCTCTTTTGTAGAAATTTATAGTTTCCCGCCCCGATTTTCAGTTTTCACCTTATTACTCCAAAATAGTTAAATGCCCTTTCCCATATCCATACATTTAACAAACTGGAAAATAAATTTTGCTGAAAACACAAATTCTGGAAATTTTTCAGAATGCTGGAAAATGCAGAATTAAAAATCAGCAAGCATAAAAACAGTCATTTACACATTTGACACAAATATTTTTGGTCAACATGACCCTGGAAAAACCCCCTACAACTCTTGGGGAAAACAAGTTCGAAAGCTCCTTCTTATTTCTGAAAATGCTTTTACAGAGGGGTGAAATATACAGGAAAAATTCCAGCAAATTAATAACAGACTTATCTGGTTTTTCGTGCTTGCCTCCACCTTGGAAAACGTGCCAGAACAGCAAAATACTCAAAATAGAAATTTATTACAGCAAATGACAGTTCAGAAATTCGTGCCCAGAACTTAGCTGAACGGCCGTACGGACTGTACGGAATTTTCCAGCAAGCTGTCTTTCTCGAAAACAATGTTGGCTGCCTCGATAAACATGCCCAGCCACCTAGAAAATCGAGCCCCCTTGTTGCTGTACTATTCCTCGAAAAATGTGTTGCCTTTCCCCTTGAAAAATGTGCCTCAATGCCACTGTACGGACTGCTGTACAGATTTCTGTGCTATTGTATGACCAAGTTTCCTCGGTATCCATGCAATCTCTTACCGCCTCGAAAATCGTGCCCTCCTTGCTACTGTACAGATTTGCTGAGTTTGCCTCTCCTTCACCTTCTAAAGCTCTCTTCAGAAAAAGTCTCCAGCTCTCCTTCTCTTCCTCTCTCAATCTGCTCATGAAAGAATGAATGACTTTTTCCTCCTTTTCCTCCCTTAACCTAACCCTAAGCGACTTTTGGGGAATCCCTAAATCCAATGGCTGAAATAGATTGAGATCTAGGGCTGAGATTAAATGCTCATTTAAATCTCACTTTCTATTTTTTAATTCACCTCACTTTAATAAAGACCCACTTAGTCATTTATTTCCAA
This sequence comes from Pinus albicaulis, assembly GCA_034641835.2. Taxonomy (NCBI): domain Eukaryota; kingdom Viridiplantae; phylum Streptophyta; class Pinopsida; order Pinales; family Pinaceae; genus Pinus; species Pinus albicaulis. Next base: position 135,155 of record JAXQQM020084601.1, on the reverse strand, counting down.
AGTCACTTTTCCTTTCTAATTTTACATTGAATTTATTAAAGTCACTTTAAAATTAGACTTTAGTAACTTTATCACTTAAAGCCACTTTTAAATTAGACTTTAGTAACTTTATCACATAAAGTCACTTTTAAATTAGATTTGACTTTATAAAAATTATAAAGTCACTTTAGGAGAAAAATTAAATTCTTTTGGACACTTTTCCCTAGGCCAAAGATCAAAGCCTTAGGGAACCACCCGTCCTCCGGTAACCAAATTTCAACACTCCCTCTTACCGAGGAAGGTGTTCCTCACCACACCCATCTTGTCTCTGAAGTAGACATGCTTGCCCCGTGGTAAGGCTTTGGTAAGAATATCCGCAACCTGCTCATCAGTGGGAATATACTCAAGCTTCACAGCTCCCTTCTGAACATAGTCTCTGATGAAATGATATTTGATCCCGATATGCTTTGACCTGTCATGAAATACCGGATTCTCCGTGAGTTTAATGCAACTCTGATTATCACAGTAAATCACTGAAGGTCTCAACGGCTGACCAAATAAGCCAAACAACATCTTGCGAAGCCAGATGGCCTCACAACTAGCTAGACCGGCTGCCATATACTCTGCTTCCGCTGAACTCAATGCTACTGACTGCTGCTTCCGGCTGAACCATGACACCACTGCCGAACCCAACCCAAAACAGCACCCTGAAGTGCTCTTCCTATCATAAGCACAACCTGCCCAATCAGAATCAGTGTAACCTGCCAATCTCACTCCATCCCCCTGCCTGTAGTCCAGACCATAATCCACTGTCCCCTGCAAGTACCGCAAAATGTGTTTTGTAGCCACCCAGTGAACCTTCCTAGGCTCACACATAAACTGACTCATCGTGTTGACTGCAAAACAAATATCTAGTCTAGTGTTGACCAAATACATCAAGGAACCAATCAGCTGTCTGTACAATGTGGGATCCACCAACTCGGAATCCGAAGCATGAAGCTTCTTCCAGTTGGTGATCATCGGTGTTGACATGGGTTTACAATCCTCCATGTTGAATCTGCCAAGGATATCCACAATATACTTCCCCTGCCCCAGGAAGAAATTCCCCTCCTCCTGCCACACCTCCAAACCCAAAAACTAATGCATCAAGCCAATTTCCTTCATCTCAAACTCCGCCGCAAGATCTCTCTTGAAGTGCTCTATGAGTCTCTTTGCACCTGTAATGACTAAGTCATCCACACACAACACCAGAATGAGAGGCTCCTCACCTATCACAATATATTAAAGGTTTGGATCTGCCTCACTCTTTGTGAAACCCATCTCCTGCAAGTATGTATCTATCCTGGAGTACCAAGCTCTGGGAGCTTGCTTCAGGCCATAAAGGGTCTTCTTCAGTCTGCACACATGGGAATCCTTCCCATGCACCTCAAAGCCCTGTGGCTGCTCAATGTACACCTCCTCCTGTATGAAGCCATTGAGAAATGAGGTCTTCACATCCATCTGGTGGATCTTCCAACCCATCTCTGCTGCTATCGATATAATGGAGCGAATCGAAGTATATCGAGCCACGGGAGCGAAGGTCTCCTCATAATCAACTCCCTCTACCTGGGAGAACCCTCTAGCCACAAATCTCGCTTTGACTTTCTCAATGCTGCCATCTGCAGCATGCTTTACCTTGTAAAGACATATGGAAGTAACCCCTGATCATGTAACATGGCTTTGGCAGCCCCTCCGATGGATCTGTTCTTCCTCTCCGCAACCCCGTTCTGCTGGGGGTTGTAAGGAACAGTGAGCTCCCTCCTAATGCCTGCCTCCGCACAATAGTCAACAAACTCTCCAAGGGTGTACTCTCCCCCATTGTCCGACCTCAAGGACTTGATCTTCCGACCTATCTGTGTCTCCACAAGAGCTCTGAACTCCTGAAACCACTTGAAGACCTCACTCTTGGTCTTCAAGAAATAAATCCAGGTCCTCCTGGAGTGATCATCAATGAATAAAACATAGTACTCATATCCACTCAAGGAAACATGATACATCCGACCGCTCACATCGGAATGAATCAAATCAAGTATCCCAGTCGCTCTGCTGTCACTGCTGGGAAAAGGGGATTTGGCAAACTTGCCCATCGCACATCCTCTCCAAGTATCAAAGTGATCAGTACTGAAATCTGGCACACCTGTAGTGATCTCCCGCAAAGTCCTCAAGGCTCCATGATACATGTGCCCCATCCTGCGGTGCCAAATCTCACATAGCTCAGAACTGCTAGCTCTGCTGTCAGTGCTACTGCTCAATGCCAAAAGGGACTGAAATGCAAACTTGTACACCTTTGCATGGCGTACACCTATCACTCTAGCTGAATCAGCTGGAGTGCCCCTGGGATACATCAACACCTGTCCTCCCCTGAACAGTACCTCATATCCTCTATCCTCCAAAGTTGAGATGGATATGAGGTTCTTCCTCATCCCTGGCACATAAAGAACATCTGACACCTTCAAGGGAGGTTTGGACTCCCTCTGAAATGTCAATGTTCCCACACCGATTGCTCTAACAACTCTGTCATCACCGAGTACTACCTCTACATCAGTGCCACTCTCTGAAAGCTCTGAGAAGTACTCACGGACTCCTGTCATGTGACGTGAAGCCCCACTGTCCACATACCAGATACCCGAAGATGCTCCGCTAATCGAGGGAAATGCATGCTCCCTCTGAACCTCTATGGCAGATGATCCCGCACTAGAGGACTCACACACAGTGAACCCAAACTCCCGGTCAAAACGATCTGCAAAGTCCTCAACCTCTGCTGAAGCTGCCATGCTCTGGTTCTTCCCCTTCTTCTTCTTCTTCTCCTTCTCCGGACACACAACTGCATAGTGTCCCATCTTCTGACAATTCCAACACTTCACTTTGGAATAGTCCTTCTGTGAGTTATCCTGTTTACCTTTACCTTTGCCTTTGCCCCCACCATTGCTTATGGAAGCCTGCTTCTTCCCTTTGCCTTTCTTGCGTCCTGCCAACAGTGCTACATCCTCATCCTGCTCAACTGGCTTGGCTGCCCCAAGCTGACCTTTCCTGATCTCTGTCTGAATGCAATCATCCCAAAACCTCTCCCATGTGGGAAGGGTCTCACGTGCACAAACCCCATCAGCAAAGTTCATCCATGAACGGGGAGGCCATTCACTGCAATCCGCACCAACTCAGTGGGTGGAATGGCCTCTCCAATCGCTGCCAACTCATCTCTCACATTAGTAATCTTTGTGAGATATCCAGCTGCACTATCATTACCCATCTTAATGGTTTTCATCTTCTCCTTCAGGACCATTTTCTGGTTCTCATTGGTACTTTGGTAGAGATTGGACAATGCTGTCCACATCTCATGAGCATTTCTCTTCCCTCTCACATGAGGAATGCAATGGTCTTTGATTCCGTCTAGAATCAATCTCTTACCCTTGTTGTTCTTTTTATTATATGCTACCAAGTGAGTAGCATCAGTAGGCACATTCACAGGGTTCTGTGTGGTATGCACCATAATGTCCTAGACTTCTGCCTCCTCAAAGATACTCTGCATTCTCTCCTTCCAAATGCTGTAATTGGAATGCCCATCCAACCTATCCTCCACCCTCAGTCCCAAAGACATCCTGCTATCCTAAAACTGAAAAATAGCACTGCTGTAGTAAAGATAAAATTGTTGTTTGTGAAAAATCAGCTTGCTGGAATTTTCTGAGTGAAAAATCAGCAGGCTGTAATTTTCCTCCTTACTGTCCCAAACTGTTCTTCAGCACTCAAGCTCTGATACCATGTAGAAATTTATAGTTTCCCACCCAGGTTTTCAGTTTTCACCTTATTACTCCAAAATAGTTAAATGTCCTTTCCCACATCCATACATTTAACAAACTGGAAAATAAATTTTGCTGAAAACACAAATTCTGGAAATTTTTCAGAATGCTGGAAAATGCATAATTAAAATCAACAAGCATAAAAACAATCATTCACACATTTGACACAGATATTTTTGGTCAACATGACCCTAGAAAAACCCCCTACAACTCTTGGGGAAAACCAGTTTGAGAGCTCCTTCTTATTTCTAGAAAATGCTTTTACAGAGGGGTGAAATATACAGGAAAAATTCCAGCAAATTAATAACAGACTTATCTGGTTTTCCGTGCTTGCCTCTCCCTTGGAAAACGTGCCAGAATAGAAAAATACTCAAAACAGAAATTTATTACAGCAAATGACAGTTCATAAATTTGTGCCCAGAACTTAGCTGAACAGCCGTATGGACTGTACGGACTGTACGGAATTTTCCAGCAAGCTGTCTTTCTCGAAAACAATGTTGGCTGCCTCGATAAACATGCCCACCCACCTAGAAAATCGAGCCCTCTTGTTGCTGTACTATTCCTCGAAAAACGTGATGCCTTTCTCCTTGAAAACCATGCCTCAATACCGTTGTACGGACTGTTGTAAGGATTTTTGTTCTACTGTACAGCCAAGCTGCCTCGGTATCCATGCGCTCTCTTACTGCCTCGAAAACTGTGCCCTCCTTGCTACTGTACGGACTTGCTGAGTTTTTCTTCTCCTTCACCCTCTCAAGATCTCTTCAAAAAAAGTCTCCAGCTCTCCTTCTCCTCCTCTCTCAATCTGCTCATGAAAGAAATGAATGATCTTTTCCTCCTTTTCCTGCTTTAACCTAACCCTAAGTGACTTTTGGGGAATCCCTAAATCCAATGGCTGAAATAGATTGAGATCTAGGGCTGAGATTAAATGCTCATTTAAATCTCACTTTCTATTTTTTAATTCACCCCACTTTAATAAAAACCCACTTAGTCATTTATTTCCAAAGTCACTTTTTTCTTTCTAATTTTACACTGACTTTATTAAAGTCACTTTAAAATTAGACTTTAGTAACTTTATCAGTTAAAGTCACTTTTAAATTATATTTTACTTTATAACTTTATAAAGTCACTTTAGTAACTTTATCACTTAAAGTCACTTTAAAATTAGATTTGACTTTATAAAAATTATGAAGTCACTTTAGGAGAAAAATTAAATTCTTTTGGACACTTTTCCCTAGGCCAAAGATCAAAGCCTTAGGGAACCACCTGTCCTCCGGTACCAAATTTCAACATCTTTTCCTCATAAAATTCCTCTGTTTTCCATTTTTTCCCATTTTCCCTTCATAAAATCCTCTTTACAAAGTTTAAAACCCATTTTTAAACTTTTTCGAAACCCCCAAATCCATAAAAAACTGTGAAACATTTCATAAAAAATAAGTTTTTTGACTATGTGCTTGAGCCCCTTTGGGCTAAGTCTAAACCACTTCCCCACATGTGCCCTGGCACTAAAACCAAGTGCTAAAATCTTTCAGTGCTTATCACATTGGCAACAAATGATGAATGCAAGTCTTTGGGCCTTTACAAGACTTCCGATGCAATTAGCCTCTGGTTGTAAGCTCCCGATCCCCTTGTCTCATTCACTGAACCCTGGGCCCGCAATCGGGCTCTAAACATTGTATAAACCCATCTCCGGTGCATATTTCCTTTTGTAAATTCATAAACCCACTTTTCCTAAGTTTTGGTCTAAACCGGCCAATTCATGTTTTCAATGAGAAGAACCGTTGATCTTGTCTGATCAAGCGGTCACTATAATCTCGCATCGGAGATTTTAAAAATGGGTAGATTGAAAAGCCCATATCTTACGTTTCGATCTTATTGGCTCTTTGTGTGTTCTAAAACCCCGGTCCCTTTGTTTTCCATATATCCAAGGCCCCACAGTCGGGCACCAAGCCTTTTTGTATATAACCTGACCCCAAGCCAAAGCGTTTGTATTTCATAAATTTTTGGTTTTTATGTGTTATAAGGGGTTTTCCACTGGTTCATTATTTGAATAAATCTCCACCATTGATCCCAAATAAATCAATGGACCGTGCAGTATCACATTGGCAAATCTTATTGGGCACGTTAATATTTTTCACCATCTCCGATTGGCGATTCCCCGATTCATTTCCCACCATCGATCTGATACACAAATCGATGGCCAGCGGTCAATCACATCGGCACCATTCAAGTTTTTCCCCCCGCCGATCACATGCCTCCGATTACATCTGGGTCATCCACGTGTCCAGATCAGACGGTCCAGATATTCTCTTGCATGCCTTTGTTATTTCCCATAAACCTCGTTGTATAAAGTTTAGGCCAATCCCAACCGTTGATCTCTGCAGATCAATGACCCATATTAACCCATTCTCTGTCTTTGTATTATTTCGTTTATAACCCAGATCAAATCCAAACCATTGATCCTTTACATCCAACAGCTCATATTAACCCCGACAAGCTCGACCCCTGTGGGTCCTGCCTGCCTCCATATTTAATCTCAGCTGTCCAATCCTTGATCCAATGGCTCAGATTGAAACCGCTCCCCCTACTTCTGCCCGTGCATCTATCTGATATCATGCTCACTCCTCACCATTAGATCTAAGACCCTAGATCCAACGGTTGACGCGGTTTTTCGCATAACTTCAAGCGCGAGCGTTAATTTTCAAAAGTCACGCGAATTGGGTGGTATTGAAACACCACGTGTCATCTTCTAATGCATATCGCGCTTGAAAAAACTAAAACCGCTTTTATGCCCTTCTGCCGTGCGAAACCCATGCTTTTCTCCTCTGAAACCATTTTTCCCTTTTTTTAACCACATTTCTTCGCATTTGTTCCTCGTTGTTGATCTCTGCAGATCAACGGCTTAGATTTAATTCGGTCTTTGAACTATCACCCTCCGCCTTTCCAAAGGGTCTTCTTCGACCAATCATGATCGTTGATCTCCATGGGCCAAACCAATCCAACGGCATGCAATCATTTGGAAACCCTGAGTGCCTTTTCAATGTATTTTTCCCCACAAAAGGTTTTTAAATCTTATTTCTTTGCAATTTCTGCAATTTCCCTATAAAGTGACCCCTTTTCTTTATTTTCTCCCGACTTATTTCCACCGTTGATCTCTGCAAAGATCAAACGGCCCAGACTTAATCCTCTGCATTGTTTTCACCCACTGCTTTCCTTTTGACCCCCACGAACAGATCTCCACCGTTAGATGCCCTCATCCAACGACCATGCTCCTACCCGAAACCTTCTAAGAAGTTTTACCCAATAATGTGGGATTTCTTAATTGTTTCTTGTATTTTGCAGGTTTTAATGGTTTTTCCATTATATTGAAGAAAATGAAAGCTGAGGATGATGATCCTTCAGGTTTTCCCTTATCAAAAAAGAAATCATTGAGCCGGGTTCAACTCCACGTTTCGTCGATGCTTCATGGGAATTGATGCCATAAGGACCCTTTGCGGCACCTGCACATCAACAAGACATAGTCAATTAAATCAAAGCTAAAAGAGTATCAGTGTTGAAGATTAAATCAACAGAAATGAAGGATTGAAGACTATTTTTAAAATTTTGGGGGATTACGACTAAGATCAAAAATCAAAAGCCTAATCCTCTGAATTAAAACACAATTAAAGACAAATCAAAAGATTTATCAGTCAGTAAGAGCCTCCACTGCCACATCAGAGGCTAATTGTTTCCTCTCAGCTACCCAATGCCACCTGTAGCCTCAAAGCATTCAATAGAGGCCGAGTTATGATAAAAAAAGAACATATTTGCCTGAACACAGCCGAATAGTTAATTCAGCCAAAGGAACTTAATGCAAAAAATATTAGCAGAGTTATGACAACATGAAATAGAGCCTTAAAGTCAACAAAAGCTCCCATTGAGCTTAATTCTTAAATTTAAAACAATTAATACAGAGGAATATCTGTAAACTTCTCCAGTAAGCCCCTCAAAGGCCGAGAAGTAATTAAACCTATATTAATTGAACCTAGGAGGTATTTTATCTCCCCCACCTCCTCATTTCTTCTATAAATACTTCTGTATAAAATGAGACAATTTTGGTTGCAGAACTTTGAAATATACCTGTGCTCGAATTTTCTACCTGTAAATAGTGTTCAAAGGCTCTTGAAGCTCTGCTTGTGATAGAATATTTAGGCTGAGAAGTGAAGATGATTGCTGAACTAAAACATTGGACTTGAAGACTGTAATTGGTTTGACATCAATAACAAGATGTTTGTTGGGATCCTAGTCTATATCACTGGTGAAGTGCTCCTTTCCATGTAATTGTTTTCCTTTTGTGTATGCCATATTGTCCATTTATTCTCTGATAAAGAACAACAAGCATAGAGTTAGGACTTACTATTTACAGTACCCTTCTCTGACTCACAAGATTTATCTCAATGTTTTCCTCTAACGTTTTTATTTAAGAATGATTGAATACAGTTTAAACAATTAGGAATGTTGGCATTCCCTCGTCCTACTGTTTGCTTTAAACATTATTCTTGAATGTTATTTTCATTGTTTTCTTGTTAAAGATGGACTAGAAAAGTGATGGTGTGCCCTGTTTTCTGGCCTCTCTCTCCAAATGTAGATTCTAAAAGTTTCCCTAAGTGTTGGTTGAAAGAAGACTAGGTTTAAAATTACCTTATCTGATCTTAAGTTGCACTTTGTTTCTCTTATGTGTTTTCATACTTTCTGAACGTAATTATGCTGATTACTGGATTGTTTGTCAATTGAGTTTATTTAATACAAACTTACCAAAGAAGTCTATGGCTAGCCCTGTCCTTGGTAGGTTTTAAATAGTTACTTGAGAGGCTTTTCTTGTTTGGACTGACTATAAATCCTTGTTGACATTATTATCAGTTTCCACCCCTCCAACACTTTTATTATTTCCATTCCATCATTTTAATCTCAAATATCTTGTGATATAGATGACTTTCCCCTTGGATCACTCTTGATGTTGTTTCTCAATTAAACCCTCTTATGACTCCATAGCCCAATGGACTAAAAACCAGCGTTATATCTATCTTTTAGCCAAAAGCTTGTTCTGATTGCTTGAAAATTCACACCTTTGAAACTCTTTCCATTTAGAACTTTCCACTCAAATAATAATCATGCTCAACAATCCAAAACAAACAAAAACCCTCAGACTTCATAACTAGCCTAATATCATTACCCAAAAGCTTTAAAGATAAATCAATCTTTGCACTCTATTGGAGAGATCCCTCTCCCGATTCAGGAGGGCTAGATCCTAGAATCCCAAAGTGGTTGAAATATTTTTCTCTCTACAGTTTGACTTTGCCAATATTGCAAATTACAGGGAGCTAACATAGTGGAGGAAGTTGATGAAAATCAAATTAATTTGATGGGGATTAATGAAGATGATTCCATTTTTCTTATAGAAGAAGAACAAGAATTATTTTCACTAACCCAAATAGAGCTCGAATCCAAAGAATCTAATGACTGCAAAATAGGTTTTGAGAATGCCATTTTGGAGGTTCACAGACAATACAATTTGAGAAGCAATAAAAATTTAGATAATTCTAATAAAAAGAATTCAGAAAACTATTCCAAGAAAGTATCTAAATCTAAATTTAAGAAAACAACAGAAAACACAAAGAAAAATGTAAATAATTCAAAAAATAAAAATGAAGAAAAAAATTCCAAGAAACAATAGATAATCCTACTAGAAATTCTCAGACAGACATTCCTAGTACAAGTAAACAAACTGAAATTACTCGAAGGATAACAACTGAAAGAATTGATTTGTGAAACCCGTTGAAAACTCAAACACCATTCAGCATCGAGAGCGAAATTGCAAAACTGAATATATCTATCCCTCTCACTAAATTAATCAACAAAAATGTCTACGTGTCTCAAGTCCTAAAAGTGTTAAATGTAGGGGAGGTTACAGGTACATTCAATTTAACTGAAGATCAACCTGAACTTTTTTTTGGGCCAAAGGTTGATGAAAAACACCAAGAAGGAGGTGTCCCTACTTTTTACGTCATTTTAAACGTTCATGACAAGATTCTTCATAACACCATGCTAGAATCGGGCGCTTCACACAACCTTATGCCAAAAGGATTTCATGGAGAAACTTGGCCTTGAAATCACTAGACCTTATAAAGATTTATACTCTTTTGACTCTAGGAAATTTAGGTGCCTAGGTCTGATTAAAGGTCTTTGTTTCACTCTAGCTCAGATACCTGCAAAGAGTTTAGTGGTGTATATTGTTGTAGCTGAAATTCCCCCTAAATATGGAATTCTTTTATCTTGCTCATGGGGAGAAAAATTACAAGGAACCCTGCAAATGGACATGAAATATGTAACAATTCTGGTGTTTGGTCAATCAAGTATACTATATAGGGAAACTCTAATGGATTACATAATAAGTAGCCAAGAAAAACCTCGCAATTACCCTTTGTACTATGTTCATACTGACCTTGATTCTTTCATTTTGTATAATGATGGAGCCATTGATTCACAAGTTTCCCATATAGAAAATTTTTCCAGAGAATATAATGACAATAAAAAGAAAATAGAACAATCAGATCCTGCGAATGAACCTCTTTGGAACATGAGTTTTGATGGCTCATGTGGCAAAGATGGATCAGGGGCATGCATTTGGGTGTATAATGCAGGAAGCAATAGTGCACAAGGTCATTCATACAAGTTAAATTTTTAGTACACAAATAACATTGCACAATATGAAGCCCTACTCCTAGGATTACAGATGTTGAAAAAATTAGGAGAAAAAAGGATCTCCATAGATGGTGATTCAGAATTGGTCATAAAACAAATAAAAGCACAATATTTAGCAAAACATCCAAGATTAACATCTTATAGAAATGTTGTCCTAGATTTATTGAGAACATTTTATTAATATGACTTAGCAGTAATTCCTAGAAATCAAAATGTCCTAGCAAATGGCCGAATTTTTTTAGCAAGTACCTGTAAACTGCCTCACCCAAAAAAACAGTATACAATTCAGGTCAAACATCGTCGTTCTATGCTAGACAACATGAGATACTAGCAAGTTTTTGGCAGCGACAAAAAAATCGAAAGCTTCCTAAAATATAAAGATGAATTTGAAGACAGTAATATTGACATGGATTGTGAGCAAGATTGTCTAACTGATGAGCAAGGTACTGAAGAAAAACAAACTAAAGTTTTATATGTAAATACCGATGTAAATATTCCAGCGAATAAAACTCTACATAACACAAAATATCAAAAAGACCTGGAAAAAGAAGAATTAGAAGTCCTCCAACTCAAAGAGAATAATTTTCCTAGAGGGTTGGTCCTTTTAGAGGAATTATTTGGTTTTAACGATGTGGAAAAAACACCAAAAATGGAACCAACTCGAACAAATACTGAAGAATGTAATATAGGCACTGAAGAAAAACCCAAAATCATCAAACTGTCTAAATCTCTGCCTTTTATTACAAAAAGAAGATATATAGCTCTGTTTAAAGAATTCATAGATGAGTTTTCATGGAGCTATAAATATTTAAAGTCTTATGATACAAGCATCATACAACATAAAATTCCAATTAAAGAAAATCAAACACCATTCAAACAGAAATTGCCAAGAATAAATCATGTTTTTATGCCTTTACTTGAGAAATAAATTAAAAATATGTATGAATAAAAAATCATAGTACCACTCTAATAATCCAAATGGGTGTCCAATATTGTGCCAACTAGAAAGAAAACAGGAGAAATTAGACTCTGTATTGACTTCAGAAATATTAATAAATTATCTCTCAAGGATAATTACCCTTTACCAAAAATGGATCACATACTGCAAAGGGTAGTAGGTTCCAATAGAATATCTTTATTAGATGGTTTTCTTGGTTACAATCAAGTGTTATTACATCTTTATGATCAAGATAAGACAACTTTTACAACTCCTTGGGGAAATTTCATGTGTGTGAAAATTCCCTTTGGATTAATGAATGTTGGAGCTACTTTTCAAAGGGCCATGGAAATTGCATGTGCTGAGGAAATTGGCCACTTTATTGTAATTTATTTACATGACATCGATGTGTATTCTAAAATAGATGAAGAAAATTTAGCAAACTTGAGGAGATTTTTTGAAAAGTGCAGAAAATTTGGAATCTCCCTAAATCCTAAGAAGACATTATTTGGACTAGAAGAATGAAAATTGTTAGGTCACATTATTTCTCAATATGGAATCAGAATTGATCCTAGTAGAATTGAAGGAATACTAAAAATAATTCATCCTATAAATCTTAAAGAATTCCAATCATTCATTGGTAAAATCAAATTTTTGAGGAGATTTATACCAAATCTAGTAGAAATTTTGAGTAACATTACCAATATGCTCAAAAGAGACTCTGAAATAAAATGGACCATAGAAGCAAAAAAATCTTTTTGATTTAGTCAAACTAGCATTGACAAAAGCCCCAATCCTAATCAGTCCTTATTTTACTAAATATTTTATGATTTTTTCTTTTGCTTCTGAACATACTATTGCTTCTTTTTTATTGCAAAAAAACAGTGAAGGACATGAGCAGCCAATAGATTTTTTTAGCAAAACATTAATAGATGCATCATTAAAATATAATATCATGGGAAAACATGATTTTTCTTTGGTTAAATAATTGAAAGACTTTAGAGTCTACATTATACATTCACATATCATTACTTATGTTCCAAATATAGTTGTCAAAGATATCTTAACACAAAAGGGTCTTGATGGAAAAAAAGGAAAATGGATTGCAGTGATCTTAGAATATGATTTGGAAATCAAGACTACAAGTTGATTAAAGGCCAAGGATTAGCTCAATTGATGGCAGAATCCAACTTTCATGCACTAGACATCAACATGGTGCATTCCTTAGATGATCAAGAGGAACTGGCGACTCCACCGATTGATGAAACATTTTTGAACTCCCCATGGTATGCTGATAACTTGTATGTACTATCAAATATGAATGCTCCTCCTTGTTTGTCTAAAAAAAGGGCTATTTTTCTAAAACTTAAAGTTGTTAAATTCTGCATTTTGGACAATGTTTTGTATTGGAAATATATTGGAGGTATTTTTCTTAAATGTTTGTTGAAGGATGATGCAGATAGAATTATGCAAGAGTTCCATGGAGGTGACTATTGTGGCCATCTATATTGGAAAACCACTGCTAACAAGATCATGAGATCTAGTTTTTATTGGCCCACCCTTTTTCCTGATGTCCATAAGATGTCACTGCTTTGTATAAATGTCAAGTCTTTGAAGGAAAGAGAAAGCTATTTCCCTTACCCCTTAAGCCTATTTCAGTAGAGAGCCCTTTCCAGCAGTGGGGATTATAATTCATTGGAGAAATTCATCCCCCGTCCTCTGCCCAACATAAACGGATCCTCATTGCCTCAAGTTATTTCACCAAATGAATAGAGGCCACTCCTTCTAGAAATGCCACTGACTCTGTCATAATGAAGTTCCTAGAAGCCAACATCCTTTCTATATTTGGCTATCCTAGAAAATTATTACAGACAATGTTGCAGCCTTTAAGTCCAAAAAGATGATTGATTTTTGTAACTTGTATCATATTACTTTAGGGCCTTCAACAGCCTATTACCCTCAATTTAATGGACTGGTTGGATCTTCAAATAAAAGCATAGTGAACATCATTAAAAATCTTTTGGAGGAGAATAAGAAATCATGGCATAATAAGTTGATAAATTCTCTTTGGGTTTATAGGCTTACCACAAAGAAATCAATTGGAATTTCTCCATACCAATTGCTTTATGGAATGGATGCAGTGTTTCCTTCTTCCTTGGGAGTTCCATTAATGAAGATAATCCAATAGATTGAAATTGAACCAAATTAAATTCAGAGGAGGATCAATGACACCATACATTTGCAGCAGTCTAGAGAGGAGGTTTACAAAAGAACACAAGTAATTCAAGAGAATATCAAAAGAATCTTTGACAAGAGAGCCAAGGCTAATGACTTCAACTTAGGAGATAAAGTTATGAAATGGGATTCCAAAAGAGATGATAAAGTTGAGCATGGAAATTTTGATAATATTTGGCAAGGGTCGTACATCATTGATGCTTTCAGGGGAAAAAATGATTATTTTCATAAAGATTTGGATGGTACATAAGTATATGGAGGTCTTGTCAATGGTAGGATGCTGAAACATTATTTCTTTTAAAAATTCAAGTTGAATTTTCATCATTGTAAATACCACAATCTTACATTTTTAAAAAATTTATTGGATGAGGTTGAAGCCCGAAGTGAAGGCCCTTACCCTAGTCTGGTGACAAGATATAAAAATAGAAAATAAATCAGTTGAAGATGTTGCAGAAAAAGGAGCATTCAAATATACTCGTCTCAGGTTCTTGACACTTCATTTGGAGAAGTGTCATCGCCAGCTGTAGCCACTCTTAGTATCCTATAATTCATAGGATCTCAAGGTGATTGGATATCTTATCTTCTTTACAATTTCATATTGAATTTTTTTTCAATATTTAAATGATTTCCAATAAAAAAATATGAAAAGAAAAGAAAAGAGGGTATAAAAAAATAGAAAAAGGGAAAAAGAAGGGAAAACCCCCAAAAAAATAAATAACATTGAAAGTGATGCGAGTTCAGATGCCACTACTCATTAGATAGGTTTTTTTTAGTCATAGGTTTAATCATGATTGAAAAATTTTCAATTTATGTTGATAGGTTAGAGAATAAAGATTTTCTAAACTATTTAATGTTGGCTTATCAGTAGATAGGTAGAAGATTAAATTGGCTCAATAGTTTAAACTGAGTCAATGGTTGAAATAAGGATAGGTGTTAGGTTAGAGCTTTAAAAAGGAAAAGTATTTAAGGGTTTGCTAGTCCAAAAGCACCCTCCAAAAAGAAGGAAAAAATGTCAGATGATTAGTTTGGGTAAGTAGATATGTTGAGGATGAAAAATAGAAGGAAAAGGTGAAGTTTCTTCTACAAATTACAACATCAAAATTCCATTTTTTCCTATGGTAGAAAAGAATATCAAAACGGAAGGTGTTCTCACTCAAAATATTGGAAAAAAGGATTATGTTATAAAGTTTAGTGACTAAATTATTATCTCAAAATTATTTGCACATATCTTATGTCTAAATTTTTATCCTAAGCCCTAAATATATCATTATTCCCTTTATTCCTAACCCCCCTAAACACTCATATTATTCATTTACCCTTTTATCACAAAATTGGATCTGATAGGCTACTTGATCAATCAACTTCATGTAACTATTTCAAACCTAATGTTTTGACTGAGGCTTAGCCTCCTTAGCCTGAGAGGGCTCTCTCAAGGGTTAATGATTTGGATAGAAATATAGATGGCTAACTCTATTTGAGTAATGAATAGATAAATTATAGATATATTTTGAGAATCACATTAGCATGTACACATTGGGCTTATGGAGTCAAACAGTTCAGTAATCCAATGAATCTACTTAACATGGAAGTTGAGGCATATCAAAGTTTTAGGCAAGAGATAAACACATATGAAACTGTAAAAAAACAGTTAGTTCATTTATATAGGAAGTCATAGCATCTAAAAGATGAATTCTGAGTAATATAGATAAACACCATTGCAATAGGATAATAAAGAGATGAAATTAGAATAGGAGCACACTAAAACTCCTTCTGAATCTCAAGTTGGTTAGGTAGAAAATCTCTGCATTGGCTGAAAACCAGTCAATTACAATAAGCACATTTTTTGCCAAAAATGTCCAACTCTTTACAAATTCGACCTCTTGGCCTTTAATAGACCCTTTACAACATGATATGCTCTACCTCTAGGCTAGATACATCAAATTTTTGACTACTGGCACCTTGCATAAGCATAAGACATGGAATTTATTACAAAAAGACACCAAATCTGTTTAAACAATCATATTCCAAAAAGGACTCAAACTACTTAATGCTATCTATAAAAACCTTATCTATTCAAATTTACATCATTTCCAAGTGTATCATCACATGGTCAAATATGGATGATGGGCTTCAACTCTTCATGACCATATTACTGACCTCCACAAAAATAGGAAACAACCCCCTATTTTATAGGCATAGAGTCTTGTGCATTATTTGAACATTCTGACCATCATGTACTCTCTTTTTTGAGGTCCTTAGTTGTTTGAATTTGATTTAATACATCATAAAACTCCTCCCTAGGCTCTAGTTATCCAAAACTGCCTCCAAAGTTGTTCAAAAGGGTTGTAATGTATTGCGCTACAAAAACACAGCAGTTTCGTAGCCTTTGTAACATTTCCATTTTAACGCTTATTATTCAAATTTTTGACTTCTTTCCTCCAATATTTTCTTCATTACCTTTTAATACATCCTCAATAGAAAATTCAGTTCTTGATTCATTCTTTTACCCTTCAAAATCTGATAGAAATGAGCAAGAAAACCTGCTACAGCAGTTTCGTCAAAAAATTTCAAAAACGAAAACTGTAGTTATGCCAAAAACTTGAAATGCACCTATTTGCAACATTTAAAAACGATATTAACAATAAAAACATAGTCATTATAGCTTACTTGAAGTTTATTCTTCATTTTCACTTGATTTAGCTATTAGCTCTACAATCACTATTATTTTAATGCCTCTTCTCTTTCACTCATCCTGAATCAACTCCAGTTGTTTCTCTAAGTCCTGCATTTGATCTTTAATTCTTCCATTAGTAGCTCTCAAGTGAGTATTTATTATCCTAACAAGCTTGGCTTCCTTTATTTCTGGAACTTTCCACTTGAAAAATTGCTCTACACTACCTAGAGTTTCAGAAATAGAATCAGTTTGTCCTTCCCATAGTGCCTTCATCCTTTTAAACTGTGCTTTATCGACACTATGCTTTCTAGCCCTTTTTCTCATGAAAAAAATTTCCTGGTTTACCAACCTCAATTTTTCCTTAAGGTGTTGAAAATCTATTTTCTCTATCATTTCTTCTTTTCCCCTCTTTTTTTTTTGGTTGTATGCTTCACCGTAGGTGATGAGATATCAACAACTTCCTTAGGAGCTTTAGGTGTTTTAGTGGGTTTTTGAACTTCCTTGTTGCCTTCCTTCAGTTTCCTAGCATGCCTAGTCATAGGCTTTCTTGCTTGAAAGATGAAAGTTGCATCTTCCCCAATGAACTCAGCTTGAACAATGGGTGTCTCCACTATGTCAATAACATGAAGAATGTCCTCTAGATTTCCCTTTGCTACTGGGCTATCCTCTGTAGTAACTATTTTTCCTTTTGATGTCACTGCTTGGCTTCTAGTTACTCTTTTTATTTCCTGCTTATGGACATCTTGCTTCTATTTTTCATCTTTGGCAACCTTTGACCTCTGTTTTGCAGCTGATCGAGTTGGTGTCTCAAACATTTATATCTGCTCTGCCCTTTTCTTAGTTTGTTTCCTTGGCTTCAGTTTTATAGATTCTTTTGGTTTTACAACCATAGGTTGACTTGGTTCTATTGCTGGTGGTGATGGAACTCCTTAATCTTTAGGATTTCTTGCAGGGGTTAGGGTTTCCAACTCAAAACCATTTATAAACAAGAAATATGACCAATCCCTTCCTATCTTCTGAACTTCATCTAAAATCAATAACTTCATTAAACCATGATGAAACAAGGATGTTTCACTCCTTTCAGACTTCTCTTGCACCTTGCACCTTATCATCCAGCCATCAAGTGAAATCTTACTAGTGAAGTGTAGAAGCAACTTGAAATGATATTAGTAAACCTTGTGATATTTGCCTTCACATGTAAAATACTTATGTATGTTGAGAAAAAGCTTTGAATAAGTGTCTTTGATGTAGCCTCTAGGGATAACATTCTTAAGGTCCATGTCTGTGTACTCAAGCTTCATGAACTCTTTGCATTACTCCATATCAAATTTGAAGCTTTTAAACCAAGTTTCTTGACCTCTTGGTGTCTTTGTAATAGCAGCAATGGTCTCTGGTGTAATAGATACACTTAACATCCCAACCTTAGTAGTTGTTCCATTAAAATTCATGGCAAATTATTTGGATACATGTGTGTGAGAGCCCTGGAACTTTTCAAAAAACCGTAAGCAGCCTACTTTTCTGAATGCCTCCATCACTACTGGGTCTTCAGTTATTAACCTCATATCTTCAGGTTCATGCCTTAAGCACTGTCCTCCTCTGTGTATTTTCTTGTCTTCTACCATACTTTTCAAAAAACCTATTAGCCTCACTTGATAAATTGTATCATCCTCGCTTGAATATATGTAAAAGCAACCTTGCTTGATAAATTTGTATCAGCCTCGCTTGATATGGGTGTAGAAAACCTTTGTATGAACTGGCCACAGGTTTGGTTTAACACTTCAGGGCTCAGTCATTTCGAATGGAGGAAAAAGGAAAATGAGAATGACCAATTAGGAAAGATTTTGAAATTTTAAAATGACATCTCATAACTGAATGATGCCTCATTCATACCATATAATGACAATGATGACTGCAAACGTGGGTGAGTACATCGAATTTGATCCGGATTTATGCAGGAACACAACAAAATACAGATATAACCATAGATACATAGATGCAGCAGAAATAATGCTTCATTTTATTAATAAAAGAATGATTACGACCTTTTGACAAACATAATGGATCACAGCTAGAGCGCGTGGCGTATTGGTTATAATTTTGATGTATCGTACGGGAGCCTACAAGGCGTATTTACATTGAGGCTCGCGGGCCTATTACAGAAATAATGGAAATAAAAGAGCTATGGTACTGGCAGCGTATCCCTGAGAAGAGATGTGGCGGCTACCAGCCCTTGAACTGTGTTACAATGCGGACATGATGGAGATGTGGTGAGCTAGGGCACTGGTAGCGCTTATCTCTGAGAAGAGATGTATCGGCTCCCAGCCCCCTGAACTGTCTTACAATGAGGCTTGAGGGCCTATTTATTGTTGAGAAACAATGTAGCATCTGAAACGTCCAAAACCCTGGCGGAGATGGCTCCATGCTGAGCCCGTTTGGAAGTAAAATTAGTGGTTCTCCGCTTACCGGGCATCAACTTTGGCATCCGATCTCCGTTTGACGCGCTCAATAGCTCGTTAGAAATATTTTTTCGAGGAGTACAACTTTTGAATGAGCAACATTAGTCCATGGACCAATTTTGCTCTTCGTTTTCCCAAAAAACGTTATTTAGGGCCTCAAAACGGCTCCGAGTTTAAGACACCGAAAGCGCAAAAATATACAGTTGTGCCGAAATTTGCTGTGGAAATGTGATGTTGGGGGTTCAAATGGACTCGATGGGTGGCCACCAATATCCACCTAGATTATTAATGCCCCAAAACGGCTACGGGTGTGCAGGACCCGAAAACCTGCTATAAATAGTAAGCTGTGCTGAAGCTGAAAAACTGAAAGAATTGATGCTGCGGGTCCAAATGGACTAGGTGGGAGGCCACCGATATCCACCTGGATCATTCCTCCCTCCTTAGGAAGCAATGTTCTCCATTGCGGTAAGTTCCTCCATGGGGGGGGGGGGGGGAATTTTGTTGAACTTGGTGTTGGATTTAGATGTGCCATCGGTGGGCAGCCATTGAAGGATCTGAAAAAAAAAATTTGTCCATCATCGCGTTCCTCTGTTTCTCGAGGGCATCCTCGAGCAAGATTTTGACAGGATCTCCTGCTCCCTCGTCTTTCTTTCCTTCCGCCATGGGGGATCGTCGGGGTTGCGAGGTTGAACTCCTTATACCCTGGCCGCGTTGAGGATATGAAACGAAAAACAGAGAAAAAGAAGACCCTCTCTAATACCACTGATCCGAATTTATGTAGGAACGCAACAGAATACAGATATAACCATAGATACATAGATGCAGCGGAAATAATGCTTCATTTTATTAATAAAATAATGACTACAATAAGCTTACAAACATAATGGAAATAAGCTAAGGCGCTAGTAGCGTATCTCTGAGAAGAGATGTATCGTACGCAGGCCTCTGAACTGTGTTACAATGAGGCTCGCAGGCCTATTACAGACATAATGGAAATAGATGAGCTAGGGTACTGGCAGTGTATCCCTGAGAAGAGATGTGGTGGCTACCAGCCCTTGAACTGTGTTACAATGCAGACATGATGGAGATGTGGCGAGCTAGGGCACTGGTCGCGCTTATCTCTGAGAAGAGATGTATCGGCTCCCAGCCCCCTGAACTATCTTACAATGAGGCTCGAGGGCCTATTTATTGTTGAGAAACAATGTAGAATCCAAAACGTCCAAAACCCTAACCGTAGGAGATGAAGCGCCAAAATTGTGGGCCCCGTTTGGGTAAATTGGTGGTTCAACTTCCCGGGGACGTAACTTTGGCATCCGATCTCCGTTTGATGCGCTCAATAGCTCGTTAGAAAGATCTGTCCAAGGAGTACAACTTTTGAACGAGCAACATCGGTCCATGGACCCATGTTTCTCTCCGTTTTCCCAAAAAACGTCGATTAGGGCCTCAAAACGGCTCTGAAAGTTTAAGACCCGAAAAACTGTTAAAAATAGTAAGTTGTGCCGAAACTTACAAACTGAAATAACTGATGGTGGGGGTTCAAATGGACTCGATGGGTGGCCACCAATATCCACCTGGATTATTAATGCCCCGAAACAGCTCCGGGTGTGCAGGACCTGAAAACTTGCTATAAATAGTAAGCTGTGCTGAAGCTGAAAAACTGAAAGAATTGATGCTGCGGGTCCAAATGGAATAGGTGGGAGGCCACCGATATCCACTTGGATCAGAATTTCATCATTACCTGACTCATCATACAATTATCCTACCCTTTCCCAATGGTTTCTGGCATTTTCTAGCTCAATTGACAAGACAGTTATAAATCCTTGCTTTCGTAGTGCCTTCAATGCAATTTTTCATGTTTGCGTACAAAACTATCAGCATTTTCGTAGCGCAAAACAACTTTTTTCAATGGGTGGCACTATGAAAACAGGGTTTTTTGACTAATTGAACAGTTTTGACCCGAAACTTAAGGAAATGACCCACAAATGAAAATAATGAATATTTGACATGAAAGAAGTTTAAAAAGTACTTTATTTGAACCTAAGGATGAGATTTAAACCATAAAAATATAAAACCTACCCTTGACCAAACCTAAATTGAGTTCTAAACCCAGTTTTGAACCATGAAATTTTGTAACCTTATCACAATGATGTGCTAAAATTTTTTGGGTCATAACATATCCTAAATATCTACCTTACCCCCACCATACATTATTTCATGACCCCACCATCACTTCACTCGTCCCATCAGCACTAATCACCTTTCAGTTTTCCATCATCCCCGCACACAGCTCCATATCCAAAGATCTTCATTTCTTTTTGCCCCACCCCCCTCAACCCTCTAACTTTAACCATGCGGGGGGGGGGGCCAAAATGGTCGATATCCATTGCCGTCCAACCCGCTACGTGTCATTCCTGCAGTACTTCGCACCCCCATGTTCCGATACCACTCACCACTCTGGCACCCCTCTGAAAAATTATTTCTATTGTTAACCAAACTATCGCACTTTTTTTACCATTGTGAATGACGTTGTGCCATGTCCACAGTCACCTGTACTCTCTGCCCTATCACATCTATTCCCACCAACAATACGTTGCACCATAAACGGTCGCGTCGTTATCCATTAGTCCCATGCCAACACAACAGTCCACCAACCACAACTAAAAGGTGGATTCATGTCCAAAACAAGAGTTTACTTTGCTAACATTATTCTAAAATTATAGGTACTAAATTTGCAAAGAAGTCACAGAGAACCGTTGTTGAAAAGAGTTCATTATTCGTCCAAGGAAAATTTAGCAGCTCTCAACAAATCAGGTTATGGTTCTTTCTAAATTCTTCAGTTTTTTTCATGTTTCCCTTTCAATTATATCCCTTCCCCAATACTAATCCATATCAATTCCCTTTCTCTGTTCCCTTATTATTTCATCCCATTCTTCATTGCACAGAGAAATAAATTACAACAAATACAATATGCCTCCTAAGAAAGACCAGGACCCTTTCAACCCTATCATCTACCCTCAGGTAAACATAAATCATATAGCCCTAGTAGACAAAGATTACATAGTCCATGAGACAGACTCATACTTCGATCTATTCGATGTCTACTGATGGATCGAGGAAAAATTCCTTCAAGAAGTTGATACATAGGCCTTTGGGAGACCATATTTCATTTTTACATCTTTCCTAAAACCCATAGTGGCTCAAATTTCATCGAAAAATGTCGGTCCTGTTATGACATTAACCATAGAGCCATCGTTAATACCACAGGAGAAACCTTCTTTTCTATTGATGCCCAATCTATCCAAAAGATGACGCAAGCCTCCATTGTTGAGAATACCATTCCTTTTTCATATGAGGCCCTCATAGATTTATACTAGAAGCTATATTTCACTAGCAGGGCTAAAATGTTGGAGTTTTTCATGGCCACCAAAGCAGCGCCAGCACATCATGAATTTTTTTTTTACGATACAGTTAGAATTTATTTCTGCCAATAATATGCTATATATTAAGATAGCATTAATGTAATTTGTTTTGGAATAGTTTTGTATAAATACTTCACTGGTCGAAGTATTGAAGGTGGATCAGTGAGGGATCTGTAGGTAGGATGGGACAAATGTTGTAAATCAGCTCATAGAGCCTCTTTTGATCATTTCAATAATACAATTGTAGCATTATAGAATTTTCATGTGATTCTTGTTGGTAAAGTGTTTGTTAATATGTATCTACGTTCTCACAGTCATTCATTCGATATCCATAAATTCTGAATTATCCAATAGAAAATTTAGAGAAAAATTTGTTTAAAGGACACTATGTTTCTCGGTTTGGATAATTTCTATGTTTTCTACTAGAGGGTTAGTTTCAGAATTCTTAATTTCTCTGCCACAATCCTCCTTCCTCACCTTTTCTATCACATCACAAAATCATGTTATTAAACCAACAATGATGACTATCCTACCATGTAAGCTTTCAAGTAGAACCTAGATTGATTGAATTAGGTTTCTTTGACTCTGTTTCCAAATGGTCCATTTCCCTTGCTGTCCCAATCAATTCAAACAATTTTAAAACCAAATCTTGTACCTATTAACTAGCATAAAATTCCCAATCAAAAAAATCTACATCTAATAGAGAGATCCTTGTCTAGGTCTAGGAGGGATACATGCTAGGCTCGAAGCGGTTTTGATGTTGGCCCTCCGGGATTCTTTTTTTAGCCTTGGAATTATGGAGAACTAACAGATCCAAGCCAAGTTCCCCTCTATCGGTGAGTGAAGAGGCAATCATGAGATCCATGGGTAGAGGGTGAAGAAAGGTTAGGAGATGAGCCACTGAAACAGAGCCCCATCCCTCACTAAGTACCTTTCAAGTAGTTAGCAATGTGGAATCCTTGATTAGAATTGGAAGTTCCAAGAATATCATGTTGTGGCCTTTCTACATAAACCTTTCAACAAATATTTCATTTTTCACGCCACATCCGAAACTCTTAGTGGGAGTCAAGTGGTCGGGTTGTCACATTCTTCAGTGTAAGGCACAGGATGAGTAAGAAGTTGAGTGGCGAATGCTACGATGTGAGGCATGGGTGGTTTAGTAAATTGAATTAATTTTCATATAAAACTAGGCAGATCTACCTAATATCCCACCTAGGGGATATAGTTCCATATCGAACGAGTGTCACCAATTCCCAGTACCAACCTCTACGTACGTTCTCTATTTTCATCTGAAACGTTCAGGCCAAAAAATTAGCTATCTCTCCCTCCCTACAATGCTAAGGTGGGGTATGGGAGATAGATATGGAAGCAATTTCCCCCCTGACTGGAGAGCAGGCTTAGGTACTAGAATAAAATTGAAAATACCCTCTAGTCAAGGTGTGGAATCAATAGCACTCCCTCTTTTTTAAATACAATATCGTTAATATATGCCCAACCCCCTATTCGATTATTATTTCAAGGTTGGCCCCAATTGATCGATGAATGGGGAATGGATTGGTGAAAGGAGTCCTAAATAAATGGGATAGATATATGTCCTTGGTAAATGACTGAAGACTGATCTTCTATGGGTCCCCGACCAATTTCATAATAATATAAGCCTCTAAAGCCAGCAAATGGGGATGGTTGACTCGACTAAAGAATTTATTTAAAACTTCTAAGTCTTCTTTATGATCCACTAGAGATCCACAAATGTATAGGAAATCTGTTGACCAATTTATTAGTTTCATAGCATGAGGAGCTAAAGAAGGCTCATTCCACTCCGAACACATAGGTGCAAAAGTGATGATACTGCCTACTTCCCACTATTACGTCCATAAAGGCCATGGGAGTGTAGAAAAAACAAAGAGTACCAATGGTAAGCCCGACAGAGTTGGGGAAGGGAGATGGGGATACCATGCATGGGGAGAAGAACCACTTTTATGCTCTTCATACCCCGGAATCGAGATGCTCATGCTCTTACGAATGGATTCGAGAATGAAAAATAATGCTCCTATGAATCATGGGTAGAAAGATTTTTATTCATAAAGTTTCTTTTATTAATTGCGTTTAATCATTGCCCTATTTTAGTTGAAATGGGAACTATAAATCCTATTCCTTTTTCAGATATTCTATATTCGAGGTGGGATGGATACAAAAGAGATCGCCAATTGATAGATTCTTCGAAGAGCGTAGTTGCAGTATTCCCAGAGGGATGGGACCTACATTACCAGTGGACTATTTTATTGAAACATTGTTGGGCGGGTGGGCAGTAATAATAATAGGAAATAAAATCTTCTTTTCTATATGCATGGGTTACCTATATTAATAACAAGCCCTTTGGGAAGGAAGGATTTGCAAAATGATTCATCTCGCTTTCTATATTTACCTAGTGACCCAACGCTCATCAATGAATTATTATTCCCCACGACATAGGAAATATAGGCCCCTTTATTTCTCTCTTTGTCGCTCCTGACTCTTGTTCTATCAGCCCACAAATGAGGAACCTCTTAACCAGTCGCAAAATGAGTGTGTCAAGAGGATACTAGGTTCAGTGTTTCCATACCCATCCTCATTTAGTTTAGTGGTTTCAGGGAGATTCTTTACTGACGTTCTGATTGGTCTTCTTTATGAATACACTTTTTATTATGCCATCTCTTCTCACGAAGCCTTATTATTTATATTATTCAGAATAATCACAGCTTCCTTCACATCTTTGGACAAGGAAGGTTCTTCTAACATCCTCAAGGGACGTTCAAGCCATGCCTAGAATGTTTTACACCATAGAAGGTAGAGAATGATGGTTCCCACACAAATGACACAAGGTTGTTCTTGACATTCAGAACCCCAAACAGTTTTATCATCCCATAGTGAATAGAGAATAAATGTTTACAGAATATGCTCAGACAAGGTTGAGACATCCTGACAGAAGGAATGGTTAGGTCACCCCCATCCAGTCCGACAAGGTTGATACTTACTACACTGCTATGTTGGCCCATATAGGTATAGGGATGACCATCACATAATTTCAAACCATATCCCATATCTGTAGAGAAGGCCATGATGAAATAATGAGAAACAATACTTGGGACTATGCGAGAATAAGTAAGATTGTTTACCATGGGGAAGAGCATGGAGGAATGAAATGAAAAGGCTCGATATTTCATTGTGGTAACTAAGGGCAAGTAACTCTTATAGAAATTTCATTTTCAAATGTGCTACTAACATAAATGAAGGGAAAAAGAAAAAGAGTGAGTGGAGGTTTATAATTATTTATTTATTTATGTATGTAATTATGCTTTAGCAGACAACGTTGCTATTATATATGTAATTATAAACTATGCTATTGTAATTATGAAATTGTGCCCCCACACCAAATATTAATTTAGGGATTTCACTCATCTCTTCCATTTCTTCCAATCATGATGTGCAAGAAGGATCAACCATAACGAGACAAATTATATATGTCATTATGGAATTTGGTCGAGTCACTTAATGTGCCTCACCCCTATACCCTATTCTTTCTCATCCATCAGTTGGGTGAGGTCTCCCCCTCCTCTCTTTTCATAGATATACCTAATTATAGAGATATCTTGGGTTAATCCAATGATGATATTATTTCCCCCCCTCCCTCTTCGAAGCTTTACCTGACCCACAATGAATGGCTCATAAATCAATCTCATCTAGCTATCAGAATCAATTTCTCGATGGCTCAATCATCAATCAATGAAGGCTGGCTGAATCAACTGCATTATTTTTGGGCATTATTTTTGGATGCTATTGGTGCTAGGTCTTGATCTAGAAACGGATCTATTACTTGATCTGCTGGAATCGAACTAGCGCGGATGCTACCTTTGTATCTGTAAAAAATAAATTAACTAAGAAAAAAGGGGGATGCTTCTTACGATGGAACTGGATATGCGACTACCTCCATCATTGATGTTGAAACTCATGCTATTGGTGGTGGTGGTGGCATATATGCTGCTAGTAAGGGTGCTACTGGTAAAACTGTTGGTTGTAATACTGGATCATAATCAACAACATAATTGATTCCATCATCAACAGTTACTATGAAATCTACGTATGCTTCTTTTGGATCAACTATTGCTAGGTCTTGATATCGATCTATAACGATTGGAAGAGATGCTAGCTTAGATGCTCTTCGCTTCTTCTAGCTATAAAAAGGGAGGGTATGCCACTAGGCCAATGGCTGGATCAACTAGTTCTGAAATGGATTATTCAACTGGTGGATTAATTAATTAAACAATGGGATTCCAACTAATTATTCCTTTTTCTTTGTTCCCACCCATATCTCTTCAATTGTTGTCCCTGCCTATATTTTCCAGTCCGTGTTCTAACCCTGGCTTTGTGGCTAGGACTAGGGAAGCCACTTTATTATTTATATATCGATCTTTAACATTGGAATATCAATCATGAACAACATAAACTGGGTTTGGGTCATGTAATGCTTCTGGCTCTCGAACAATAACTAGAAGGGATGCTCCGGGGCATAGAAATGGAAGTGATGCCACAAGCTTAGATGCTCTTTCCTTTCTTGTTGTCCCAGCTACCTATGCTTCTATGGCCTTTTCCTATACTGATGCTCGATCGACTTATATATAACCAACTGCTGAACCAACTGGATCAACAGAAGTAGCTAGATTTTCTTTTATAACCATCTAGATTGTTGGATAGGTGGGAGTAATAACTGGCTTATGAGATGGCTAGTCCTAGATCTGCTACCTTCAGTACGACAGCTCGGTCTACTACTCTAATTACATATGCTACTGATGCCTTTCTTGTTTCTCCAATTACTGGATCTACTACTACATATGGATTTAGAACAGGATATGAAATAGGTACCTTTACCTCTAATTATGTTCGTGCTTCCATTGCTTCCACGAAAAAAAGGGTTTTTTCTTGAAAATGGGCTCTGTAGCTTTATATATTATACTACTAGAGGATCTGGAACTGCAAATTTTTCACCTGTGCCTACCCCCATCTTTTCTACTCCTGGGTATGGGTCAAAAGAATAAACGAGATCTACGGAATTAACATCTTCATAAAGGGCTAAATAAAGGGATGCTACCTTGACTTCTACCCATGCTTTAGGACTGGCTATCGAATTTGTTTAAGTTGTTGGTCGTATAATTGCTCGTGTTACATCTTTCACTACTCTTGCTATCTCTATTACTAGCTCTAGATCTTTAATTGACTCTACTTGAATTGGGCGACCTAGGTATGCAATTGAATCCACTCGAATTAGATTTTCTATTGGGAGATCTGAAATAATGTATGCCCTTAAATCTGGTGGGGATGCTTTCTTTGTTCCCGAGATCTCACTAGCTTTGCTCTAGCTACCTTAACAACAGGCGATGTTCCCACCTTTTCTTCTTATGGTGATGCCATTATGAAATAGAAAACATGAAATTTGATTATTACAAAGATAAATATGCTTTGATCTAGACTTTGGCCTAAGGTCTCTATTCTATCTTCTCATCGGTATCCGAGCGAAGCGCTGGCTCTCAAATTGGATGGAATGTTGCGTAAACTTCAATAGATTAAAGGTAAGAAACTTATGGCTTTGTCTTTCGAATTGGTAGGGATGTTGCATTTCAAACTTCTCCTTTTACTCGATCAATGGGCCAGGCTATGTAATGGGTTTTGACCCCGAAGGCGAAAAGAAGCTATGGTAATATTGGTGCATAAGTGGGAGAACTGGTCAACTATGGACGCATTTTGGATTGGCTCTGTAGGCATATATGATTGGGATCATGGTGAAATGACACGGGTAACGGGAGCAGATGGTCATAGTTACTATAACAGATGGCGGTGAATGAATGCAAATTATGTCTCGTGAACAAAACCTATTTTGAAACAAGTCAAAAGGGAGGGTAATTTGATCGCTTACTTTGGCTCTGAAATAAGAACTGCCACTCTTGACTCTTACTCTCTAAATGGAAGGGATTTCACTGGCCATGGTGTCCGATCATCATTTCTCTCTGGATCCGTACTTGGAATTAGATTTGGAACTCAAACTCGCATCAGAACTACCTCTACCTCCCCTAACACTGAGTCCACTTCTACGAAGTAAACTTATGCAACCACCTCCGCATTTAAAGCCTCTACCCTTGTTATTGTATGTGCCTTTGTTGTTGCTACACACTCTATAATTGGATCTGCGACCTATGCATGAACTAAAGGTGGGAATAAATAGCACTCGTGATGCAGAAACTCCAAATGGGACTACCTCCACTACCCCTTCCTATGCTTTTGGTTGAAACTAAAACCACTGGTACTTATATTGATGAAAAATTTGGTGCCTCTACCCTTGCTATGGGTGATGCTACTTGCTTTGGATCTGGATCAATGGGTTCTCCAACTAGCACTGTAACCAGAAGGTATGATGCCATGGGCCTTGCCTGGAACTGTGAGTCAACCCCATCTCGCTCAAATGCTTGGTCTGACTATAGAATTAGTATCAGAATCACTACTGTATCTACCTTTGTATCTTGGTTAACAGAGTAAACTACAACAGTTCAGGAAAGATCCAGTTCAAAAGATTTCATATCTTCCTTAAATAAGGCGGGTTAAAGATCCTCAATACTTACTTACTTATACCTAGGAACTATAGTTCCAAATATCGGTAGCGCTTAGCCTATTTTCTTCCCTCAATCGTTCTTCATTTATTCCCCTCAACTATCCCCTTAATTTTTTCTGGAAGGAAGAGTAGAGATATTTATAGATATCACCTTGCTCGATGTGGATAAGTGACTACGTTCCTTTGGTAAGAGATCAATATGTAAGAAAAGATAGGAAGGAATATTGGCATATTGATCCATCATTACATATGTATCAGTCGGTCTCGCTATGGCTCAAGGGGAAAACCATCGATGAGCCGAAAAAATGGGCTGATGGCGAAAAGGTGGATGGTTCGGAGAGGAGGGCAAGCAATAAGAATAGGACTAGGTGGGGAGGAAGAGGGTTTGGATTGAAGGGTGGAGCTAAGGTTTTAGTCGAGGAGTATATTTAAGGGTGGAGTTGAGGTGTAAAACTAAGGTTTTGAGGTAAGGTATAACCTTAGTGGCGGATGAACCTTTCCTAAGTCAAAGGGATGAGACGGTTCTTCTATCTCATGTCCTTTCCTCGAGAGGAGAAGGAAGATATTCTACCATTGGGAATAAAAATTTCGAATCGAGCATACTTACCAGCCTATTGAGATTTACTTAGTCAAAGAACTAACCTATAGACACTCTTACCAACCATTGATCGATGGCATCAACAACAACATAAAATAAACACTTTCCCAAGTGAAAGGCACACCCCTCTATGGGCCTTCTCCTCAAATCATGAGCCATAAGGAAGGGTTGATCCGATAAAGCCCTATAACCCCTCAAATCATTATGAAATGGCTTTTCAATTAAATTATTTTATGTACGAATTCTTCGATTGCGTAATTACGTATATAACAGAAAATTGGATTCCAGAGCGTCATTACTATTATAATGTATGTAATTACACTTTCTTATAGGCGTACTTATACTGGTCATTCATTATATATGTAATTATTCTTTACGACCTCATATTGATCGTACCATAATATCGTATAATATGTTATTATGCTTTCCCCCAAATATAGGGGTCTTTTATAGTTAGTGATTATAGGGGAAGAAATAGAAGGTTATCCCATATATTCAGGTAAGTGATAACTTGAGCTACGCTTCTCTCTAATGAGATTGTCTAGCTTGCTTGTGCATAGAGGTACGAATCCATGCATTTTTGTTGTATCTATTGGTATGAGGTACGAAAAGAAATGAGAAATACAATTAGGTGGAATCAATAGCATTCAGAATATGTCCTGTCTCTTCCCCTCGTAGTCTTGTACATCAAGGGTCTTTCATTCGTATCGATTTTGCTCTTTTCGCACCATACTGCTAGGGAATATCCCATTGATTCTTACTATTTGAGCCCGCCCGCTGGAAATATCGCGTGGATAAAGGTGGGAGGGTAAACCAGTTTCAAAAAGGTTGCCATGAATCTAGATATAATTCCCAATGAACAAAATTATCTTAACCTATTATTTCTTCAATTTGTGTAAAACCTGCATAATAATAAATCTATCCTAATTATTAGAGCTATTTCGACTTCACAATGTTCTCGGGCTTTGGATTGCATTTCAGCATGTTCTCCTGAGCCTTCGCTTTTTCAAGCCTTATTCTAGCACATTCCTTCTAAGGCAGAAAAAATTGGGAACCCAATAAGTATCACGTTTATATTGGCGTCTTTCAACATCCCAGTATGAATACCATCTTATTTCTCCCACAACTCCTCTTTTGAATCTACGTAGCTCGAAAATCACATTGGAAGGATTAAGGTTTTGGACCCACTCAACCCGCTTGGATATCATTCTCTCTCTTGTTGTTGTGCTCATCGTTTCTTGGTCCCTTAGTTATTATAGCTCGGGTACTTGAGTGGACGCATTTGTAGGATAGGGAAGTTTTTGCTCTTTGACTTGATTTACTTGTAGATTTGTGCTCGCCGTTTCTGGATCCTGGTGGGTATGAGACAACTGATTCTACTCATATTTTATCACCCTACACCATAAAAGGACCCACCTCTTTGAAATAATCGATCGTCAATTTATAGAACGGACATAACTCTACTTATTTAATTATTCGTGAGTCAAACAACAATTCAAAATAAAACATACATCCCGTCGATAAAAAGTGTCAGCAATGAAAAGTTAATTATTCATGTGGTGTCGAATGCACCAGAAATCATCACGAGAAAGGTAAGAGGGGAACCCTTGGGTCACGATGTATACTAGGATGTCTCTGTACCAAGGACATTGGATGTGATTAGGAACAAATTTTCATTAGGTAATGTGTCCATTTTGATCCGATCTTCACTGCCTTGGGGTAATTCCGACATAATTTCAACAAATACTAGAGACTTATTCAATTTGGCTGATGCAAAGTCTAAATAAAATTCCTACAATATGACAATCCATTTTTTGTACATGCACCCCCCACCGCCCTCCCGCGCCCCCCCCCCCCTTGGGAACATATGTGCCTGAATGGATTAATGTCTGCAATCACCGTGGTACACCGAAGAACAATATAGTTTTAAGTCTTTTAATTGAATGGACTATTTCCAAGGCTAGTTTCTAGACATGAGCATATCTTAACTCAGGTCCAGTGAAGCTCTTACTTATATAACCTACTACGTGATCATGATGTATGCCATCCTCCTAAGCCAAACCCATGCCAATGGTTTACTCAGTTGCTATGAGATACAATAAGAACTCTTTGTTGTAATTTGGAGGACTTAGCACTGGGGTGGACATAAGAGCCTTTTTCAAGGTGTTGAATGACCATTGTGAAAAATAATCCCATACAATTGGGACTCCTTTCTCTAAAATGTGCATAAAAACATGCCCTCCTTTTGGTCTTTTATGGTCAAGCAGCTCATCCCTCACTCCCCTATATTTGTCCTCTAAAAGACCATCATAGTTCAACACCTTTTGGCTTACGTTATTCTATCGCTTTAACTTGAAGAGGTGATAAATTGGAGAGTGAAAGGGCGTGCTCTAGAGATATTGATCCAGCGATTATAATACATTTGACAGGATTAAAACAACGAACATTACCTTGTTTCATAATTGGTGTTCATAATTTTTTCTCTATGAAGGCCCTTTAAGCAACCTGATCCTCCCTGACCTGACTAGGAGTAGTCCAAAACTAACTCCCTCGAAGAGAGAGATCCCTGGATTTGAACCTAAAGTCACATTTTGTGCCCAAAATAGATGTGCTAACTAAACATTTTTCATATTTTATATGTAATTATGCTTTATCATCTTTTAGTAACTCACCCATCCTGTCCTTCTATGTAAGTCGAGAGAATTTGTTCCTCTCTCATTGTTCGAGCGTTTAACCTATAGTTTAACTTATCTCTCAAACTCTTGACCCTTAGACTTCCTTAAGGGAGCTACAATATACGTAGACTTTTATAGAGTTGTGTCTTCTCTTTATTATATCTCTAGTTATCAAAATCATACGAGCCCTCGATGAAGGAAAAATTTGTTTTATATGAAGTGTTTCGTTGACGTCTTAACTCATTTCATAATGTCCCAATAATATATAATAGAGAAATAATCTCATATATAATAGAGTGAGAAATACTATCTCTAGTTACCAACATCATACGAGTGAATAAATATGTTAGTCATCATTAGCGAGGCTACTGTTAATTAGATATAAGGACCATTGATAACTTATAACTAATTATATCTAGACATGGAGTGAGATATGATCATTAGATTTAATGGAATCCTCTTCCGATGAATACTATTGAAATGGAACATATCCAGGTATCACTACGGATCCAACTTCTCCTCCCTGGATAAAGTGCTCTTTGCTGCTCAGATATGGGTGGTGGTGGTGAGAAAATGGGCGGGGGGAGGTATAGGATAAACTACAACATATCTATTTGGATGATCTAGATATGAATATTTTACGACCCCTTCCTTCATCTTGACCTTTTCCTATACCCCTAAGCTACTCTTTCCTACATTCGATGGAGGGGATGAGAATGAAATTGATTTCTTAATCTCTTTGAGATTGAAAATTGTTTGAAGAGCAGCCTTGAATGATTATGAATTAATATGATTGAAGAATATTAAATGAAAAGGATTTATCTCTTTGAGATTTATTTTTTCGAGATTGATTAATCGACCAAGCTCTTTTATGAATAAGTGAAATAATCAAAATATATGAGCCCTTCGTTGTCCTGACTTTTGGGGCTTGGGTGGGATATATACCCACCGCGTTGGGGATATCAATCATGGATAGATTGGGTTTTCTTCTTGTGTGGAGGAGGAGGCATATCAAGAGGTCGGTGAAAGGTGGTCGGTCAAGAGGGAGAAGCATATCGATCTCCTTATTATATGTAAGTAGATAACCTCTTTTGTTTTATCTCAATAAGTTGGAATGTTATTATAACATAATATAGAGTTAATCGAGTCACCTTTTTCCTTAGCCACATTACCTAAAGACATTATTATGACT
Organism: Pinus albicaulis; assembly: GCA_034641835.2. Taxonomy (NCBI): domain Eukaryota; kingdom Viridiplantae; phylum Streptophyta; class Pinopsida; order Pinales; family Pinaceae; genus Pinus; species Pinus albicaulis. The sequence continues at coordinate 101,782 of JAXQQM020084601.1, read as the reverse complement.
GATCATCTTCTCACCAACTGTGTTATTACCTAAAAACCTTATTTTTCCTGAAGTCAATTCCCTCTTCCACTGCCTATATTCCACCACCTTTTGAGGAGGATAGAAAAATGGGAAGTGTGTAATGTTCTTTCTTTTGAAATAAATCATGAGAATATTTTTATGTGTTCAGAATTGGGAAATTGGGAGGAGGAATGAAATGGATTCAAATATTCTTCAACTCACTGACCTAGATCTTTGATCGACATGGAATGAATGGATATCGATAGGGAACTAAGGGCTTTGGATTTAGGTCTGATGTTAGAGGTAGTACTCTATAATAGTAGGAGTCATATATTGAAGGGAGGGAGGGAGGAGAAAATACATTTGAGTTCAGTATATTGAGGAGGGTAAGTAGGAGGAGGACGGGGTTCTCTCTTTCGATTGATGCCAAGCAGGAACCATCATTTCAATGTTGATAACTCGATCATAAGAAATAAGCTCCTTCATCTAATCCGGTTGAGCTGAGATTTGGTCAAACATTAGGAGTATTAGGGGTAGAAAAACCTTATAAAGTGATGGTAGGACACGTATATAAAATCCTAAGCCTATGTATAGTATTGAATCCCATGAGCAAGAACAAAAAAAAATTGATTTAATATAAATATCCAATGAGAAAGAACCAGTTGGTGAATCAATGAATTAAAATTCTTCAAACGTCAATCTCTTTTCAAGAGAATGAGATAGCTTTTCCTTTCAATTGATGGCATGAAACTATCAATCTAAGAAGCTTGATCAGAGATCTAATTGTTTGAGTGCTCACTCTTCTATAATAATCAAAACAGTTTGGGAATCATTGATGGGAGAGAGAGACAATACCATCAGAAGTAGAGATATCACCAAAGGAAGGTGAGTATGAGAACCCAAAGTGTATTGAATAAATATGAATACGTTCTAAGATCTAAGATTGACCCACTCCTTAGAATCCAAATACCTTCTTTAGAGAGTGCATAAAACTATAAATCAACTTAGATATCTAAGTTGATATAGATATTCGGATAAACCTATAATCAATATATATATACCACCCTTGACCAACCCTATCACCCCCTTCTCTCTTATTTTCTAGGATCAACAAAAGAGATATCGAAGAGAAAGCACATTTGATCATCGGAGGAGCTATGATCAATCAAAAAACTTTGAATATCTATATGGGGGAGGAATGACAAAAAAAATAAAGAAGGATAATAATACTACATATAAAAATTCATATACATATCTATTGTATGCTAGAAAATCCAATTAATGGAGATCTATCTTGATTCATCTCATCTTTGATACAACTGATAACCTGAAATGAGTCTCCATGTAGTTTTTATCATCGATGATCCAGTTCCAGCTTTGAGTACCAATCCAATTCTAGTTGTTCCAGTAGCTAAGGTAGACCACCTCAACGATAGGGAGAGGACTAGATCTCTCTATTCATCCTTTTTAGATCCATATCCATTACCCAAAAGAAAAAGAAAAAGTTCTTTCTAATACAACAACAAGAGATCAATTAGAAGCTTCATATGATCATCTAAGAAGCTTGATTACAACACACTGATTCAAGTGAGCATGATTTATTGATTGAAATGAGATTAATTAATCATCGAACGAATAAGATCATTGAAGAACTTGAACCAATCATTTCATATCCATCAGACTAAAATCCAGATATGGATGGTCGATAGTAAATACCAGTAGACCCTTTATTCCTTTCATTTTTATCTCTCCTTTTCACCACTATTTTAGGTAAATAATGGCCAATAGCCGAGGGAAAATAAGTTGACCCAGAATCTCAATTTTATCCTTCCCTCTTCCTAAGAAATTCAAGGTAGCAATGGTTCCACACTATGCATGAGCTCAATCCATTAGGTAGGTCCAACTATAATGATTAAACCAATATAACATCTGATTAATTCTTTCTATTCATTGATACCTAGCCTGGTGTGAAATGAGTTCAATATTTGGCTTAACCACATATTTTTTTGGGGAATGACCAACCAACTACCAAATTGATGATCGATTTTCATCTTATATTTTCAAGTATCGAAGTAGAGAAATATAATACGATTTTCATATTCAATGTATGATCATCATCTCTGTTTTTCTCTTGCTCTTAACATTCGATACATTCAATTACTTTTCGTTGACTTCGGAGATGCTTAAGAGACCAGTTTCATATTCATCACCAAAAATAAAGAAACTAAATACCTAGTTTTCATCGGAGGAGGGAAAACAGGGGTAGCTCAATTAATCAATATGTTCGACCTATTTCTTAACAAAGGTGGAAGGAAATGATGCATAGTGCCTAGTCTTATACAGGATATATCCACCATTTTACCATATACAATAAGGGAGGTAAAGCCAAAAGCAGTTGTTTATCTATCAAATGTGTTGTTAGATAAAGAACACAAGATCACACTCGATTCAAAATGATCTTTAAGTACACCCTCCCTTAGCTATATCTATTCGATTGATGAGATGATAAAAATAAAATGAAAGAAAAAGGATGAAAAATGTTGATGTGATCGTTTTAGAGAGAGAGACTGAGAGGAGGGGTCTTCCTCATCAATACTATGAATAAGAGAAATATTTCTAGCCACAAACTCATCATCTCAGTCGTTAGGTGTTGATTGAATAAAGTGAAACTAATCCCAATCCCTATCGATTTGGTGGTGATGGTGGGATTATATAATTTAATTTCAAGATCAATTTCTTTTTATTCGATGAGGGGTGACTGATTGATTGGGATTGAATGAAAGAGAATGTTGATGATAACAAAAGAACTTCTATTTTGTAGTTCAAGAATCATGAAGAAAGCACAGGACCATTTGATTTATCATTTAGGGTAATATATATATATATATATATATATATATATATATATATATATATATAGATATAGATATATTTATATTTAAAGAATAATATGTTTGACAAAAAATGATAGTATTCCCATTGATATATGTTAGTATATATATATATATATATAAGTTATAATAATTAAGACTCCCTTCGATCTGAAAAGGTTGCTCTTTATCAATATTTATCTAAAGAGATCCTTCTTATTTAATTTTAACGTAAACTGAAGAATATGTCGATGAATATTAGAAGAGGTAGATGAACCAGTCAACGACCCTTATGTTGAAATGGAAGGATTAACATGATCAGCATACTAGCCCTCCACCAATGGTTTCAAATGATCCAGTTTCAAGTGATTCTCTTCTGTAGTAGTTATAGATCGAAGATATGCCTTTAAAGAGTGCTTACTTGACAACCATCAGTTTATTTCTTTCATGACCAAGACCCAGTCTACACCACCAGATATTTATTATCCATATTTAAAAAATTGGAATGATTAGGTTAGGGCTTGGTGTTTTAATCTTTAGATCGGTCTAAGAAGTCTTCTACATTTTCTACTTATATAATCCTGAAATGAATGAGAGACATTTGAAGATAGAGATTTATTTCGAATTGTAAAATAAGAAGATTTATTGAAAGAATAATATTGAAATGAGAAAATTGAGAGATTGATTAAAGAGGTTGATCAAACATGTGCTCTTCTGAACTTCAATATCAAGAGAATTCAGTGATGTGACTGAAAGATGAATCAATATGTTAGTGTCGAATGATTAGGATCTTAGAGGAGATAGGGAGGAGGAAGATGATTCTTGATAGTAAAAGCCAGACTTTGACCTGGATTACAAACCCATAGCCCAAACCCCCAATCCCATTTTATTAGAAAAATTATTCGATGATAATTTTTGATGAGACAAGTGTATGCTCTATTTTCATCAGTAGAGATCATCCAGATCACTCTAAAAAGTAAGATCATAATAAAATTTTGATTGATAGATCACGATTATATCTAAGGTCTATCGAAAGTAGCCTGATCTAAGATCTCGATCCCTCCCTTTATCTCCTTCTAGTTTGGATTTCGGTATCAGCCATCGAATTAAGAAGATAATGTGTTCTAACCGTCTGACTCCCCTTCTAAGGTTCCTATCCTATCATTAGTATCTTATACACAGTAGTAGACATGCTCATCAGTAGCAAAGAAAGCAACAATTTTTCATTAATTTCACTTACCTAGTCATGTTCCACCTTTCTTAGAGTACTCTAATCAGGAGTTTTCATATTAAGGATGATTTATTTTCTCTTTTGATGATTGTTCTCATCTGATCTAGTTAACATATAAAGAACCAGGTCACCTTCTGTATATTAGGTAGAGGTGGCAAAGAATTTGATGAGTACATACCTTTGTATGAGAGGAGTTTGGACCTATAGATCCAGTAGCTTACCCACTACCACCTCTTAAAATGTGAACCAACACCTAGTAGGGGATATCCTCCATTCCTTGAAGAAGAAATAGTAGAGCCTAAACCAATATCCCTTTTCACGGGGTAACCATAATATATGGTGGATATTTTGTTGCTCGAGGGACCCTCTCCAAAGAACGTTCATGTGCACCTAAACTATAACCCTACCCATACTATCCACTCATTGAATAAGATGCTAAATATCAAGGGGGGGGGAGGGGGTTCTTAATGGAGTGATCATCATCAACATCATCACAATTGTGGTCTAGTTTATAGCCTTAGTTATGATTCAAATTCTTTTGATTTTGAGAAAGCCATCAAAGCTCTTCCAGATAAATTTCTATCTCAATATAACCCAGTAGTTCCATTTAACCATTCAATACCTAGTAAATACCTAAAAGCATTGAAAGGAAGATTGGTATGAGATGAAGGATATCCAAATCCTATTTACCCTCGATAAGCTACATAACCTATAGAGGTAGTTTCACTTACTTATCTAGTTGGTCCAGTTGAATAAGTAGCTAGATCACCTACTATTAAATGAATATATCAAGCAAGATGCTCAAACTAAGAAGATATGAGGTCAAATGGGTTGTAAGGTGGAGAGACAAAGAAAAATCAAAAGAGAAATTATTAAGTTTAGAGATCAGTCAGCTGAAAATGGATATTTCATAATAAGGCAACTATTATATCTATGATAGCCATAAATCAGATCTACTCCTCCTACCTTGAAGCATATCCATAAGCAAGGGAATTAGGTGTTGTATCAAATGTAGATATATGTCGAGATAGGTGGGAGGGTATCATAATTTTAAAATATCAACCTCAATATCAAGATAGTGAGAGGTAGCTCGATATTGTATTTGATAGGAAGGTATAGAGACCTTCCATATACTTAAAACCCCATTTTGTTTGAAGGATCAAGTTAGAGAGAACATCAGTACCATTAAACTCTAGTTGTTCATGATTTATTGATTGATCATTATCCTCCAGATATCATCCCTTCCATATTCCCCCCCCCCCCCCATATTATCCCTATACATCATACCCAATGGTACCCATACCTATCAATTTCATACCCGATTCTTATTCCAGACCTAACTTAGCTTCTTGTATTAGAATTATACTACTAGTCGTTTATACGGGTCATCTATATAATCTACGATACGAGCATATATATAGGACAGATCTATGGTACTAAAGATCTATAACATAAATAGACGCTCTATATAAGCACCTACAGGCTAAGTTGGAACAAATACAAGAGCCAAAGCCATAGGCAGTAACTGTGTTGTAGAGGAGGCATATCCTGAGAGTTCTGAGGTCGGTCATCAGTGGAATTCATAATCATCATAGGAAGCAAAGATATCTAATAGGTTGGAAGCTACTATAAGGCATAGCTAGGAACACCATATTTTTTTTGTTATAACCATTGATTGATCATCTTGCTCATTGAACCATCACTAACATCAATTAGAGACAGTGGACAATTGAACGTGTCCATAATCCACCAATCCACCAATAATCCACCAATATAATCATTCCTTATAATCCACCAATATAATCTCTAGGTATAGAGGAAGTAACATCCCCCCTTCCAGATAGCCATTACCTCTAACATCCAGTTCAAGCTAGCTTCCCTTCATCCCTTCGATGATCATTTCCTCAACTATCTGTAGAGGGTTTATAGATTGATAGTAGTAAAGGGTAAAGAAAAGATATAGAGAGGGAAAATACAAGGCAATAAGATGATGATATCGGATTATCACTCATCATTATAAGTTGATGAATCAGATGATGAGTCAGATGAATAAGTAGATGATCCAATTTCACAAGTTTCTATGTTTACCTTGTAACCCCTTCCATATTTTTTGGAGGAGTCAGTGTAGACAATGGAGGAGATAGATCGAAGTGATAGATGATCACATCAAGAGTTATTTTTCATGTTTGATCTCCATGATGATTAATTAATAAGTGGTCTCCCATGATCATTTTTCCCTTCACACTGGGTTTTACCGTGAAGTATCCCATCAGGAACCCTACACTTTTTCTAGTAAAGTATCCCATCGGCAGTAGTGTGCTTCAACTCTGGTTCATTGGATGTTCATACTTACAAATATATTTATGTTTTCTATTTATTTCAACTTATAGGGCAAGGATGGATAGCACCTGCAGGGCTATGGTAGGTAATGATAACTGCATGTTTAAAGGGTATATTAGACGCTTTTGAAGATTAGGTATATCCACTTCTTGAACCCAACACTTATGACTTGATTTTCTATTTTTATTACTTGAAATTGACGTTAATAGAGTAGGGTTGGTCTTATCATTATCCTTAAGAGGGAAAGCGAAGGTAATGATCAGATATTAACCAACAATTGTAAGACAAGTAGAATAAGGTTATACTTTTTGATAGCACGTGACCTCCACTAACGTTTTTGACTTGGTATATAAACTTATTTGGTAGTAAATCTATTAATTATTAAGGTGGAAAGGTGGTGGGAAGGCACAACCCTCATTAAAGTGAGTGAAAACCAACCTCGCCTCGAGAACAACGAAACTTGGACATGGGAGGAGGATTGTCATATATTTTCTTATTGACAAGTTGTTTGTATTGATCTCGACGATGGGATGAGTCACAGGTAGAATGGAAGTGGTGATAGAACCTGATAAAAAGGTGATTGAGATATTTTTTCGATATTGGTTACATTTTCTCTCCTTCCTTATGCTTATGAATGACTTGACCAACTACGTTCTCATTTTGCTTCAATATTATGACTTGATGAAAGTGTAGCTGGTATCATCCCTGATAGGAAGGAAAGTCTGGGGAATGTGACCAGAGATTGGCTTTGACCTCTTTTTCACTTGTTAACTTGGCTTCACCTACCTGCCTACTTTTACGGGTGATAAGGCAACCAATATCCTTTATGGGTATAATAGGTTCATGGAAATTGGTTTCTCATTATCCTAATAGGATTATTTGGATCAACACCTCTATGTAGGAGCATCGGGGAATGATTGATTATTTTCTTCCTTTATTTTTTGAAAAGTAAGAACGTGAAAAAAATGAATGGGGGCTATAAGATAGCAATCAACAAGATGTGATGTTATGATAAGGTAAGGGCAGACTAAGATACGGTAGACTTGAGCGAGGAAAGATATTTAGGCAGATTCTTATAATAAAGGAACCTAAGGCATACTTAGGTAATGCAGGCTATAGTGAGATAAACTCATATGAGGCAGGCTCTGGTTAGACAGACTAAGGTTAGGTAGACTCGAGTAGATTCATATGGAGATAGAAAACAATATATGTTCTCTTTATTGAAAATAAGCTAGAACATGAGTGATAGGGGGGGTACGGTTTCAGGTGGGCTGTAAGTAGCGATAGAACATGCTTCAAAGTAAAATGACAATGTTGTTGATATTATTATATGTGTTTTTTCTAGCCTAATCTGCAACTTTTTCCTGGACTTAAAAGCATTGAGCTTACAACTGCCCTAACTATAGCTAACTATAACCCTTTATGGGATGGGATAATTCACATATGGAGTCATGAAAAAGAATAAGGTTAACAACTATTGAGAAGACTATAAATTGGTTGGCCTGACGCACTTACTTGGTGATAAAGCAACCCTAACCTCCACTAGTTCAGGCTCACTGACAGTTAAGACACTTAATCGCTTGATCGGGATTTCATGGCTTAATGGGAGGATGAATCACATATTTATTTTGTATCTTTATGGAACAAATCCATCACATACGATTCAAAGGTAGAGTAGAAGTAGGAATAGAACATGATAGAAAAGAGAAAAGGCCATTGAAGTGGTTTGAAATTTTTTTAATTGTAAGATGCGCTCTTCTTCTCGAACCCATTCATTTTTTTCTTTATTGAAACCCTATAGCCTATTGACCGAGGATCATATTATATTAATGGATGGAGGATGGTATATACCCTCTGAAAGGTTGACGAGGTTTGCATCAATTAGGAGTTTGAGAGTGGGCATCGAAGCATGCTAAAAGGCCATATTTAGTGGGTATATTAGTAATGAACGATTATTCTTTCTTCTTATTCTCTCTTATGAATGCTTATATGTAGTGCTAAAAAGGTGGGTATACCTATTGGGGAGATACAGATGTTCTTCATCAAATTTCCTCTCCCTTTTGGTTGAGCACTTTGTTCCTCATTAACATAGTTGCTCATGAGATCAGGTATATTGCGTATTTTCTTGTGATCTATGACAGGTACGTAAGTGAATGCTAAATGTTTTCCATTCAAGGGGTGTACCTTGAATAAATAGGTTATTTACCCAAGTTCAACTATCACCTCCTCCACTAACTTCTATCACCCGACTAGTTGTAAGCTTTATTTCATTGCTTTGAAGTAGGTTATAGAGAGCCACTTCTCCTTCAAAGATCCTAATGCTTAGTTGCTCTGGTTTCAACTTACTTTTCAGATTCTTTTTCATTAAACTGGTATTAATTCAAGTGAGTGGTGAGCATGTGCAATCCTCTTTCAAGTTAGAATTTTCCATCCCTTCAAGTGAGTAAGTATCCTTTTTTTTATATAGTAAGTGGTGCGCCCCTTAAGCTTGCTTTCTATCGCCTTACAAAAATATGTGTCTTCTAGAGACCAGAGGCAACATATATATATATATATATATATATATATATATATATATATATATATATATATATATATATATATATATCTATGTATATGTATATGTATATATACATACATATATATATATACATATATATATATATATATATATATATATATAGATATACATACACATATATATACATATATATATATACATATATATATTCTTATGGGGCTGAGATTCTTCATTCAAAGCAATAACTATTCATGTGAGACTGGTTATTCATGCAAGATGGGCGATAAGTAAGGGTCCTATTTTATGATCTTTCCATCCTCTTAAGAGTCAAAGGTTCTAGAGATATACTCCTTCTTAGAGAGATAAAGTATTAACTATTCCTAATTCTGAGATAAATCATTCACTGTAATTCAATCTAGCAAGCATTCTCCTTCCTTCAAGTGAGCATCCCCATTCTTTCTTTCCAGTAAGTTAGTATTTTCTCATTCTCAAACGTAGTGTTCCTTATTTTCTATTGCTTATCTAGAGCTAGGCTATAAGGTTAAGGTGGTCAAGATTAGAGCTACATAAATATATTCTTGTTGGCTTAACAGATTCCATTCTTTGAGGTATTAGTAACTTATTGGGTAAGAGGAAGGGAAGTTGGTAATTAAGTAAGGGTCCTGTTTCATTTTATTGACTTCATTATCCTTTTTTCATTTTGGTATTTATTATGCGTGAAGGGTACGATCCACAATTAATAATTAAAAGAGAATATTGTACCATGTAATATTTCATTGTAAGGTGGAAAATAATATTGACATGGTAAGATTGCATCGATCGTAAGATAAAAGGGATCATTTAAATGAACTTGCGTTTATAAGAATTCATTTATAAGTATTCTATAAGCATTCCATCATAAACATTTAATGGAGGGGATGACTTCAATATATTTTCTATTGAATGGAACTTATTTACCAAGGATGGATAACACTTACAAATCTGTGGTAGGTAGCGAGAAATGCCTGCTAAAAGGAAGGTCAATTGAGACACTTTTCAAGATTGGGTATATCCGCTCCTCGAATCCAACTTGTATGATTTGATTGGATACATTATTCTCGAATCCAACCCTTATGATTTTATTAGTTATGTAATCCTTCGGCCCAATCCCTTATTGATTTAATAGATAATAAATAATTTCCCTTAAACATTACCTTAATCTAATTACTTAAAGATTTCAATAGTGATAACGCAAAAGAAAACAACTCTAACTTTAGAAGACCATGTTTGTAAGTACGAGACACTTTTGATTGACACCCACTTGATCAATACTCATGGGAGTGTGGGATAATGAATTACAAAACTATTTTCTTTCTTGCTTGAAAATCTGAAGCGTAAGTCATAGAGCATATGAGTTCATATGATGGATGAGAAAAAGGACAACAGGATGAGTAAAGGGTGGGATGGAAGTGGCACTAGAATGACATGAAATTGGCCATTTAGATGGTTTTTAATATTAACCTAATGTCCCTTTCTCAACCATCATATTCAGGTTTCACTTTTAAGTTCAACATGAGTAGCATCCATGGGCGTAAAATAAGGGAAGACCTAGTTGCACCTACCTATTATGGAGATTATTTTTCAGATGTATGGGGGGACTAAACAAAAAGCTTGACTGATATGCCTCACACAGATTTGAATTGATCACACACGATTCCACCAATCCTTTTTTGAATTTATCATTTATTATCACCAATCCTTAGTAGCCAATCTTTGCTTGAATGGATGACTTATACCTTCACCAATATCCCCTTCATAGTATTCATAGTCGAGAGGAGTAGAGACTCATAACTCAATTATTTACTAATTAAATTGCCACGAGATTATACCTATAAAAATCTTGGGGCCATAAGGTAGGACTCTCAAATGCATACTTAGGTAGGGTAGAAGACTCAAGTGAGACAGGTTCATGTTAGATTAAGTCAGTCGAGACAGACTTAGGCAAACCTAGGTGAGGTAGATTCAGATGAGGTAGGCTCAAGTGGGTGAGAGAAGGTTGGGATAAATAGAAAGGAGGGTTAGTTTAGGAGGATCTTCCCTTGATTTAGTTATTCCCTTGATTGATGAGGAGTTCTTTGCCTCACATGTTTCAAGTAATTGTGTACTTTCACCAAAATTCTTTATGTGGTTGAGGTAAGGACTTATTTATTGTTTGTCTCTTGATTTCTTTTATACCAATCTATAATATACAAAGATGGGGAGCTGTAAGGAAAGGAAAATGTGGATTCGAAAGCGTGGTCGAAGAATATCATATAAAAAGAGATATATCATTATATACCATATTCTTCATTCTCACCTGAATGAGTGAAACAGGTAGGGGCATTAATTTACTTGTTTGATAATGTATTCTAGGTAATCTAATTAGATGTAAAGGGATTAAATTTCTCTAACTACGGGCAAGAAAGGTTTGTATGCCATGGAGAAGGAGAAATAATTGGCCTTTCCTTAAATAGTAATAATAGGGGGACCAAAGTACTGGCTTGGCCCTCATATAGAAGCCTGGGGCTGAGAAAGGGCTAGAGCTTCAGGTTTATATGCTGCATTGGTTCAATAGATATATAGATGAATGAGAAAATTAATTTGTGATTCAACCAACATTGGATATGTTCGGGAAACAAGCACCTATAGTAAGTATCAATGTGTCAGTTTATGATATAGAAAGGAGCCCTACCCTACCTAAATGGGGCTATAGAATCCCTATAGTAATTTGTGTAGTAAATAGATCTAGAATCAGTAGGGGATATATATGGTTGAACAGGAACCAGCCTGTCAAACACCCTATTATGATTTTAGTGGGCGCCCACTGGGGAAAAGGCAGAACCCCTATGGGCAGCATAATGAAAAATGAAGTTCAATAGTTATTCCATATCGTTTTAAGTAAGGGATATATTATAAGCCGCAGAAGAAATTCTTAAGATCTTCTTTAGGCGGTGAGATATGACTCGACCCATTAATCAGTGAGGCTGGAATTTCCACATATCCGAACACTCAACCAACTTTATGGTGGTTCATGAACTCACCCTACAGAACTAAAGTGAGTCAATTTGATGGAAGATAATCCATTACTTACAATCACCTTAGGATGGATGAAATCATTTAATTTTATGTTGAGCACCTTCTTTATACTGCCATAACGCTTGGCGAGAAGAGGAAGGATAGAGCTAGGGATAGAAAAGAGGTAGAACCTTTGACACTGGTCAGGTTTTTTTTTCCTTTGGGCTGGTAAGGTTATGCTAGTTTGAAGTGCCCCCATTACCCAACTACATATACAACCGATTCATTTTTTAACATTCCCCTTTATTTCTACACTCCATGGTTGAGAGAATGGAAATATATTTACCACATCCCACATACAAGAAAATTATTACATGTTAGAATGACACTGGTTGCTTGATTTCTCATTGAACCAATGTTGACATAGAAATAGAAACAGATATATTTAGTTAACCCATGTTACCAAAAACTAATGCATAGTTAATGAAACGAAAGGACACAGTGTACCTGCTGATCTCTTACTGCTTCTTGGCTGGAATAATTTTAGAGGTGCATTCATCTTTCAATCCAAATGTTATTCTGAAACTAGGAGGGGGGGAGAAAGCCATATAAGCTGAGCTATTTGTTGAAGTTTGCAACAATAAATAATGAAATTGGCATCCAGAAACAACATCCTTATTCCTAGTGAAAATTAAGCACCTACACTAGGTGGGGCCCACACAGGCTATTTTTAGGTAGATATCTATTTATAGATGCATGAAAAAATTATATTTATAGATGAGGTATATTTATAGATTTATGTGCAAGTTGTATTTATATATTGCATGTATATTTATAGATGCATGTAGACTATTATTATCCCTTAATATTAGTTGGACAATAAACAATAATCTATTCTCAATAAGCACGTGGAAATAGTTAACTAAAGTGGAAAATCAGTTAGCTATAGGAATTTTGAGTTGTGTGGTTGGTTAGTGGGACATGCAGGTTGAATTGAGTTGTAACAGAGTGATTCTAGTTGTAACAGAGTTGGCAGTGCAGTGGTGCATTAGTTAATGCAAGTTGTAAATCATTTTAACTCAGTTAACTGAGTTAAATTCAATTGTGCTTGTTGTAACTGAAGATACACTAGTGAGATATCAAGTGAATTAATTATTAATTAATTCACAATTAGTGGTCTCACATGCAACTGATGTTTTTACTATTATTACCTACATGCATGTCAGATCTAGCGGAGACCCGGTTGAGTTCTAGGTGAATGGGAAGTCAACTATCAGTTGTGACATTATTTGGTTTCACACATGAAACAACATAGACATTGGATGTGCCTATGAGGATTGTGCAGTAAAGGAAGGAAATAATCAATAATTAATGGGTTCTTTACCATCAGGGACTACGCAGTGGAGGCAGGATGTCTGGAGATACTAAATTGGCTAAGGGATTTGCAAATTTTTGTATGACAGTGTGAGATAGTTACCTCATGTATTGAGAGCTCTTAGATTAGAGAATTTTATGTATTTTTTTCATGATCCATGATATAATACATAATAGAATATAGTGGGGTTTTTATCTATATGCTTTACCTGTGTAGATTATCTGTGTTATGTGTGATTGGTATTTTTTCATGATATTGTGATGGGCGATTGTGTTTCAAATTCCGCAAAGATTTTGTAGAAGTGATTATGTGTTGAATAGTGGCATATAATTGTTACATTAGGAGAATCTAGGCAATGCATATTTTGTATTAAATTTCTACATGGTATAGGAGCACAGGAAATTACAATTTTGAAGCAGGCGCTAAGTTTGTTGGTGGAAAGAATTCAAATTTTCAAAAATGATTTCATGGCGCTACAACTGATTCAAGATCAAAATGGCTTTCAATGGATTGAGGTTAGAGTATGCACTTGAGGGAATCTCGAAATACATTTCTTAGAAGGAAAGGATGGAGGCGGTACTTGAAGACAATGGCTTGAAGGAATTCATTGAAAAATATGTTCCTAATCTAGATGTTGCAAATGCTGCAAATATTGATGCATGGTGAAAGAAAGTGGCAAAGGCGAGGAGAATTCTATTAGAGGGAGTATGAGATGACATTGTCTCAACCCTCCATGGGAAAGCCACACCATATGCTATGTGGAAGGTTTTGACGGATCTATTCCAAAGCAGCAATGACCATAGGAAATTTTCCCTCAAAGATAAACTGAGGAAGATCAAGATTGAAAATAACGAGACTATTTTGGTATACTTAACAAAGTTTGTCCAATGTCGAGATGAGCTTGGGAGTGTAGGAATAACTATAACTGATGATGATTGGTGAGTTTGGCTCTCGTAGGACATCCTAATAGTTGGCACAGTTATGAAGTCTCTGTCAACGGATGGGAAACAATTCTAGATTGGGAATGACTGTGGTCGGATATGGTGCAAGAGGACTTCAGGAAGAACAACAGAGATGGCTCTTCATCAAAGAATGATGATGAAGAGGATTGTGCTTTGGCTTCCAAGGTGAAGAAGGGGAAGGGGAAGAAATTCCATTCGAAATATGAGGCCAGTGAAGATGTAAAGGAGCACAACATGTCCAAATTGAAGTGTTTTCACTATCAGGAGCATGGAAATATCACCACAAATTGTCGACAAAAGAAGAAGAATAAGATGGTTGTTGGAGCTACGGCTGGTGAGGCCCTTGCCTTGCAATTTTAGCTTGAAATATCACTTATTTCATGCATGGTTTCAAGTGAAATGAGTTCTATGTGGTACTTGGACAGTGGTGCCTCTTTCCGCATCGCGGGAGACAGAGAAATTTTTCAGTAGGTTGGAGGAGAAGGACCTCCAGATGCATTTTGAAATGGGTGATGACAAAATTTATAGCGTTACCAGGATTGGTATAGTTTCTTTACAAAGGAAGTCAGTTAAACCCTTCTTTTTAAAATATGTAATGCATGTACTCGGCTTAACGAAAAATTTAGTTTCAGTTGCAATGTTGGAAGGTAAAGGCTATGATGTGGTCTTTAGTGAAGGTAAAGCTTTCCTTCGGCATAAATCCACAAATAAATTCAAGAATATTGGGGTTCGTGTGAATAATCTCTATATACTTGATGTAGATGTGATTTCTATAGAGATTCCAACCATGGGGAAGTGTGATAAATCCATGCAATTGACCCTTGAGAGGGAGCTAGATTTTCATGCAGGTAAGAGTGAACCTCAGGATGTGGAGCAGCCAAAATATGAGGATCATGGAGTGGAAGCAACCACTCATGCAGAGAAATTTTGAGACATATGGGTAGAGGGAGTGCATGCAACTATACCACTAGGTGAGAGGTGGGGTGACATGCATGAATAATCCCAAGAAGAAATTTTGGGTAGGATTCATTGAGATGGTGCGGATCTCAGGAATCAAACCTGGGTACGAAGAGCCTACATAGTAGTAGTAGTAGTATCAGTTGGATTGATGCATTCAAATGCCATAATGACATGAAATCAAACTGACAGTGTTGGATACTGGAGCACAGATCAGAGTTGGTAGCAAGCGTAGAGTGCATGGATGCAGGTGTCAGTAGTGCAGTGGTTCTTGAAGACATGTGCAGTAGCTAGAAGAAGTAGAAGACTTTGATGAAAAACTCATTATACTGATTCAGTTGTTTGGAGGCTATTCAATTTTGGAAGTGTTGCATGAAAAGGTTACATGGCACATGCATGGAGTTGTATGGTGCATGCAAGGGTTGCATGGTGCATGCATGGAGTTGCAAGTCGTACACATGGAGTTTCATGTCGCATGCAAGGACATTCCTTTCTTGTTGAGATGGAGTGTTGATGTTTGCAACAAGAAAAAGTGAAATTGGCATCCAGAAACAACATCCTTGTTCTGAGTGAAAATTAAGCACCTACACTAGGTGGGGCCCACACAGACTATTTTAGGTGGATTTCTATTTATATATGCATGAGAAAATTCTATTTATATATGAGGTCTATTTTTAGAGGCATTTACAAGTTCTATTTATAGTTTTCATGTCTATTTGTAGATGCATGTCAACTATTATTATCCCTTAATATTAGTTCAACAATAAACAATAATCTGTTCTCAATAAGCACTTGGAAATAGTTAAATGAAGTGGAAAATAAGTTAGCTATAGGAATTTCGAGTTAAGTGGTTGATTGTTGGGACATGTAGGTTGACTTGAGTTGTAATAGAGTGACTCTAGTTGTAATAGAGTTGGAAGTGCTGTGGTGGATTAGTTAATGCATGTTGTAAATCAGTTAAACTCAGTTAAGTGAGTTAAAGTCAGTTGTCCCAGTTGTAACTGAAGATACACTTGTGAGAGATCAAGTGAATTAATTATTAATTAATTCACAATTAGTGGTCTCACATGCAACTGATATTTTTACTATTATTAGTTGCATGCATGTCAGATCTAATGGATACCCAGTTGAGTTCTAGGTGAAAGGGACGTAAACTATCAGTTATGAAATTATCCGGTTGCACACATGCAACCACACACACATTGGATGTGCCTGTGAGGATTCTATAGTTAATGTGGGCAAGAATCAATCATTCAGGGGTTATTTACCATAAAGGATTGCGTAGTGGAGGCATGTTGTCTGGAGACTGTAAATTGGCTAAGGGATTTGCCAATTTTTGTATGGCAATGTGAGACAGTTACCTCATGTACCAAGAGCTCTTGGATTATAGATTTGTATGTAATTGTTTCATGATCCATGATATAATACATAATAGAAGATAATGGGGATTTTAGCTATATGCTTTCTTGAGGTAAATTATCTCTGTTATGTGTGATTGGTATTTCTTCATGATATTGTGATTGGTGATTGTGTTTCAAATTCCACAAATATTTTGTAGAAGAGATTATTTATTTCATAGTGGCATATAATTGTTATATCAGGAGAATCTAGGAAATACATATTTTGTATTAAATTTCTACACTATTTTTTGGATAATTACATATATAATACAATGAGTGAACTAGTACTGCTTGAGTTACTCGCTTCGTTACTGGGTGGATTGTTGAAGAAACAAGCTGGGACAATAAACCCCGACTGGAAAAAACACATGACATGGGCAGATAAGTACTAGTACCACATCATGAAACTGTGAAATGGTATTTACACTTTACCTTGCCCCAAACCTACGACTTCTTTATGGGGGCCCCAACCACCTTTACCTAGTAATCCTCTATGAATTACTTCTTTGAGCAGCTTTGGGCATGCAGTGATAGATACTATAGCACACATCTTCTGGAATGGGTTGGGAATACTGGACTGATCAAAACAGAAAAGGCACAGTTAGGCACATGATAATGGAAAGTGCGTTAGATCTTAACTACACCCTGGTCCCTAATAGCCCATGCCAATCGGTAAATAGTGGATTGCTAGAAACTTTAGTCAAAGAAACTCTAGTTGTTTCTCTATTAATAAAGTGGTCATAATAAGCCTCATAGCCAAGAGGTCGCCAATAGAAATTCTCAGGGCCAGGAGGTTATCCTTGTAGATTTCCAATAGCCGATAGCCAATCATAGTATACTCCCCAGTTTCATTCCAGTTCGATCATCATATTTCATGTCATTGCCAGGAGGTTGGAATTCCTCATAGAATACATACCCACCATATACCCTCTACCCTTGATCTTGAACTCAACTCTATGAAGGAAACAAAGACCTTAACTACTATACCCTGCACTCAGGCCCTCAAACTCTACCTCAATCTATAACTCACTTACTGATACAGAACACAAGTTCCTACATCAACTAGATGAAATGAAGATTGTTAGTGAAGAAGGAGATTGATACATGTAGTTCCCATATGAGCTTATCCCCAAATTACACCATTCCATGTTCTCAAAATATTCAAAAAAGAAAATTTCCCCAAGCTCCCATGTACCTAAGGCCCCTTCATGTCATACTCGAGAGAATAAAAATAAACCCTTTATAAGGGGATATGTCCCGCTTTGTATTATATCATATATAATGAAGGTGACTATATACCTTTCCCTTTCCCTTTCAGAATGCTTATATTTTATAACCGGTATGCGTTTGGCAAGAGAGAAGTATCACATCAACAATCGTAACCACATGTTTCACCAACATACCCCCGTTAAACCATATCCAAGTGAGGAGGCCCACATGAACACTAGCCCAGAGAAAGGAGATATACCCTCCCAGGTGAGAAAAGAGAAATCCACATTCAATTGGAAAAACCCATGGATTGATTCTTGTATGTCCATGAACCCATAAATTTTTTTCTGTTCGGGAACCAATGTCATCTTGTCGCCTATTTGTGAACCAATCTGTGAACCAATAAGCCCATCATTAGCTAGAACTTACCACCTAAGGAAGGCAAGGTTGAGCTATTCATTAGGTGTATTTATTATTGGGGAGGTGGGTGATGTAGTCCCACAAGTATGAAGTGGTAAGGTAGCATCCATTCCCAAAACTAAAAAACTCGTTTATAAATTGAGTTTAACTTAACCATTTGGTTTAGGAACTAAATCCTCTATGGAACACTGGTTCCTACCTGGATCACAACAATACTTATGATGTTTCGTTCATAGTGAATCTATCAATTCTATTTCAACCTCCTTTCTTATGCCCTATGATCTTTATTAGTTATTCAAAGGTCTTTATTAGTTCCCCATGTTGCCTTACTATCTGAGCTATAGTCCCTTACAGGTAGGACCTATGGTCCTATTAGTCCCTGGGATATCTTGATTCCCTTGGTGTTGGCCCTATCTATGGTCTACTTTTTTTTCTATAACCCTATAGTCGAGACTCTTTCTTAGCTCTTGAGTAAGCCCTCTTATAGTGAAAACCCTCTAGTGGGCCTAGTCCATGGAATAGTCCATGAGTCAGTTACGTAGCAGTAATTCCATATAGTGGAGACATTGTTTTCTATCTGTAGAGTAAGTTTTCTTTACTAGTTGCCTTAGTAAGCTCTTTGTAATGTGGTACTAGCCAAAAGGTAGAGTTAGAGAAGTATTCCCACTTGTAAGCTTCCGAAAAAGGTTTTATGTGCCCAGTCTGATAGCTAGTATCATGTAGTCATAGTTGGATCTAGTTAATGTTGCTACCCATTAAAAAAAAATTATGAGAGAAAAGTCATAATACAAGATTGAAAGCCCAAAGAGAATGAACTAAGAAGCTTATTGTAGTCTCCCATTCCTGTAATTGGTTGTGTCCATGTAGTTCCAAAGGGTAATACCTAGTCGGGAAACCTAACCTGCAGACCTCATGCTAGACCTACTAATACAACCTATTACTTACAATATTTCTTCGAGAAATCCTCACCCTCCTTATGTCTTTAGAGCCCTATGTCCTTTCCATGGCAATTTTAACAAAATTCCCCCTTCTTCCTTCTCACCTCTATGTTTCTCACTACTAAGGAAAAATGATAACAGAGATGAATCCCAACATTTAAAATTATATCACATCTATACGTGAGACTCACATATCTACATTCAACTAGAGATAGTCAATCATTGTATAGTAATAGGCTTGCTTTGGAAACTAGCTTGGATCCCCGCCTGATTGATATTATACACACAATATCATATATCTACACATTTCACCTTTCCTTATGTTTTGTTGATGTTGCCGTATTGGAGAGGCTAGAGGGAACCAGAGTAGTCCCCAGTGTGATTTTCATAGATAGCACCCCTCATAATTCATGTACGTCTTAGAAATTAATACTAGCTCTATAAAGACAGTAGTCTCCATCTATAAGAAAAATTTCAGATTGTTCCATACACAGTAAAGACAGTTCCTTTATACTTGCTTTACTACTTTCCTTAGACCAAAATGTAAGTTCCATATAGTAAGGTCTAAGTTAATAACCCCCAATCAATTTCGAAATTTTATCTACAATTAGGTAATAAGTTACAAAATCTTCTAAGTTACTTATCGGGTGGGGTGCGTGCCTTGTAATAGTCCCTACGGGTCATCATTTCTAGTTGACATTGCCTATACTGTCCCTTTTCATAGTCCCTAGATGATACTACTTGCATATAGCCATATGCATGAACCTTCAGGGGCATTCCCTCATACCTCTGGAATGGTTTAACTTGTCCATTTTTATCATTGCTAGATAATAAGGGAATACCTACAAGGAAGCCATTGACTATGATAGATAATGTATCTATCGTTTACCTTATCATTGTAAGTAATATGGGGTTTCCTAACTACCAGACAAGAATAACCACCAGAGGCTTCAGGTTCGGGGCAGGCACAAATAATTTGGTTGGACAATATGATAACTTGTTCTAATTTGATGTTGTTGAGTAATGAAACCTCTCCAATAAGTCTTCCCTTGACTAAGTCTTCCGCCTAAGTAAGTATGTAATATAGTCCCCTAGTCTCTGATACTCACATATATATTTTTCACTTTGTCTTACTGTTTCATTTTCCCTTGAAATAAATATGTTTCTTAATGACTTGATTTAGTCCCCTTTCTTAGACTTAGTTCAAATACCCCATAGACTGATAAATATTTCAATCCTTTTCCATTTCAATGTTGCATAATCTATGCAATCTGAAGATGAAATAGAATACCAAATATTCCACAAACAAAAAAGAAATTTGGTTAGACAATATGACATATTCATAATTTTCGAATAGGCCAGAGGGAACCGTACTAGTCCCTAGTGTAAAGGTGAACCAATTAACCTAACAAATTTCAGATCTACATGTTTCTTAACCATGTTGCATATCTACGTTTATCATGAATTGCATATCTACATGATATTCTCTATCAATTCGATATAATATGATAATCACATATATACATTTAACTTTTCCATAGTGAATCATTTCCATGAAGTCCGCCGATGGGATAGTAAGTAAGAATGTCAGGCATCATGAACTCCATGTGAAGAGGAGTCATACAAACCAGAATACTTTATGCCAGGAAATAATTTATGCTGCTATAGGGAGGGCAATAATCCAATGGGAATAATCATTAATGGGAGACTCCTACATAAGGGATGGAGTATATTCCCCACATAGTTAGACTATTTTCTTTCCATCTTAGCAGTACTTCCATGTACACTAGAGACTCTTATCCGTAGTTAATATAAGTATTAATTTCAATGGAAATCTTTAGTCTCCTTTATTATTTCAAATTCTAGTGTGACACTATTTTCTGGAGCACCGCAGGAACATACCTAAACTCTAGAAGTTTATATATATATATATATATATATATATATATATATATATATATATATATATATAGAGAGAGAGAGAGAGAGAGAGAGAGATAGTATGATAGGTATGCCTTGTCACCCTGCCTAGCCTAATTTCCATAGCTGAGAGGAAAAACTATAGAATTTACTCCATATCAACCTGAATTTGGAAATAGAATACCCTCTATTTTGAAATAGAATCTCTGGTTTTTCTCAAATAAGAATTTGAATAGGATCTAGCTAGTTCCCTAGCCAGTGTTAACAACCAAAGGATTTGTACGTACGTGCACACTTGTTCTCTATTATTCCTTGCCAAGAAAGGAGGGAGTAGTAAATCTCTCAAAGAGCATATCCCCTTGTTTTAACATATGATATTTCATATCTACTTTTCACTTCAAAGCCATAGGACATAGGAATATCCTTTTATTTTATGAATGTTTTACTTATTCAAGTTATGGACAAGGAGCAACTAACTACTGCTAACCCATTGCTTAATTTCTAAGGAAATCTATGAGGGAAAGTTGAAAGAAAGCTAATAATTTCTCTTGATTGCAATGAAGCTTACTGTAATTCCTACCAAAAGTCCAAGACAATGGGTTTTCTTATGGGCATTACCCATTATAGATCTACACACTTACCCGAATGAGAGCCCTATGGTACGATATGCGAGAAAGTATATCTGGTGTGTGTTAGGAAAGGAAACCTAGTGGATTCTATACCACTAGAAATTTTTATGATGAGATAGGTCCCCCTTTCAAATATCATACCCGAGATAGAGTGTATTATCCCGATTTCCCTGCATGAAAGAAAGTTAGATTAGCAAGGACTCCTAGCAAGTACTACATACATAGATTGGGAGGGTAGGGGAATCAATATGTCTACTAGGGAGGGGCGGGGCTCGGACGAGTCAATAGACTCCATTGCATTAGTCCCACCATGTCACTTAGCCCTCTTAATATAATATCTTAGACTATGCATATATATTCCCTTATTATCTTTCTTTCAACCTCTCTTTAGCTGCTCTTAGCTGAGCGTAGTGAATATATAAATTCTATTTAAACCTCATTCCCATGTCCTATTGACATGAAACTTATATATATCTAATATATATTTCTATTGTTCTGTCCTTCTTCTATTCTATGCGCAAACATACACACTATCCTGTCCTCTATGCTATGCGCACACGATCTGGTTTATTAGCAGATCCACTTTTTAGCTCTTCTTTCTGCCTTCTGAACCTCTGTCTCATGGAGGTTGTTTAGCTTATTGTGCGTGGGATAATAATGTATATAACTCAATAATTAGGACTATTTAAAACCTCCCTATAGACCCTCCAGCTGATCAAACTCCTTTGATGGGAGACTTGCCTTTGAATACATCCATACTGACTTATTGGGTTGTATTACTTTGGAACCTATGCCTTAGCCCTCATACATGTTCTAGACCTTTGATAAAAAGGAAATATTATTAGACTAAAGTGGTGAATGATAGGGGAGAGGAACATTAAGTTATCGCACGACCATAGGGATAGGTTTTTGTGAATTATGTACCAATCCAACTTCTGGCCTACTCCAAACCATGTAGAATATTAAAAAATCAAGATTGTCTAGTGATAACATGTCTTAATCAATATGATTATGTAAAAGAAGTGGCTCCATGACTTCTAGCCGATGGGGGGTGTATATTGGTAATTGAGAATATGTGGGTATCTTCGCATCTCAATGTGCTCCTGCATATCTTGGCTATGTGGCAGCTCCCCTCTCATATTTGTGCATCTTGTTGTGTATTGGCTATGCACTTCATTCTCCCTTGGTTTCGACTCTCGGCAATGATTGTTCGTGTATGACCTTTGGCAGGCGCATAGTAAGTAATGCACTATGATGTGATCAAAATGAGAATAAAGTTTTTTATCTTATCTTGGGTATCACCAATGATATATGACATTTTCAATGGGTGATTGAAGTTGGTTGACTCGTACTGACCAGTTGTGACTTATTGTTAATCGGTGAAGAACCGAATGTGCCTCAGTCATTCCCGTACCTTCTTGCCGTTTTTTGCATATGGCCCGCATTGATGGTGACTAGGATCTGCATTTTTTAAATGCTTCCTTTGAAAAATGGGAAAAAATAAAATAGTCGATTCTTTCAAAGCATCCTCCTCCATTTTTTCGAAAACCTACAAGAATTCATTGGCACCTTGCATTGAGTGATCACCACCACCTATTAACCAAGTTGTCATTGATGGAAATAGGATGAATGAATGAACATACTTGTTGAAGGAATAGATGATATATGATGGAAGAGTACATGAGGACATATATAACTATGGCATGACGAAGAATCAAACCATAAATAATCCCAAGACATTTTGTCTTACATCCATTTTTGCAAAAATAAATGACCATTCACACTAAGAATTATTTCTTCTCTATCTTGGAGGCATAATTTTTCTATGATACCTTCACCATCCTTATAGGATAATTTTAGATTTATAATAAGCCCTAAATTTCCTCCTAACTCCAAATAGTTTAATAGAACTCGAATTTTTAAGATAGAGTATCATATCGGTTACCCAAGCCGACCTATGCCCAGTTATGCTAGTCGGCCTCACATACAAAAGCCATGTATTTTCATTTGTATGAAAAATTCATATAAAAAGGAGTTTCAGTCTTCT
The DNA here is from genome assembly GCA_034641835.2 of Pinus albicaulis. NCBI lineage: Eukaryota > Viridiplantae > Streptophyta > Pinopsida > Pinales > Pinaceae > Pinus > Pinus albicaulis. The sequence goes on along the minus strand of JAXQQM020084601.1, from coordinate 77,930 downwards.
AGTTTGGATAGAACAGTTTGGTCAAAAACATCTCAGAGCATAAGATATATATCACATCTCGCAAATTAAGGGAGGACAAAAAGGAGAGTTGTTTTGGGTTAAGAAAATTATATGTGATATCTCATATATGTAAAACCTCGGACATGTGACAAGGAAGGGCTCAGATAGATTTGTAAACTCGAGTTAAAAGGTTGAATCTATTTCATCATCTACAAGACTTCTTTATAGCTCGGATCTTGTAATTTAAGACCTGTTGCAGCACTAAAGCTCGGACCTGGTGGATAAGATCTGTGTCATTGATAAGTATGAACCTGAGGCAAGAATATAGGACTATAATTGACCCTGTCCTATAGCTAATTACATCTCAAAAATGTGACTGTAATAACATAGAATTTCAACCTAAAACCTGATTTCATACCTTGGAATAAGAGTCTCAGTACAGTGGTTTGATTGGAGTTAATATTGTTGTAGAAATTACAATTGCATATAATCTCAGTATTGCAGTCTTGTGGAGGAGATAGCTATAGCATGAAGAAGGTGTCTGATATCATTATACCTTCAGACTTGTGATTTTCATTGACATGTGAAGGAAATTCTTGTGGAGGGGATAGATACAACACCAAGAATAATATTCATTTTAACACTTTTAAGGTTCAATAATTTAGTTGCTATGATGGCATCATCAAGCCTACTGTGAGGACATATACAGTCATTGATGGAGACATATATTGGACTGTCAAGAACAATCTTGGAGCTGATTGATTGAAAAGTGAAGAAATTTATTGAAAACACTCATGTAAGTACATCACATTTAAAGAAGTCTGAAGGATTGGTGTCCTTGGGGTAGGAGCCCCTGAACACAAGGTTGGTGCCTTGAGAATATAGAGTCAAAGCCCTAGAGGTTGGAGCCTCATTAAAGTCCAAGTTAGTGCTTGGAAACAGGTTGGTGCTTGATTCATTGAAGGGTTGGTGCCCTCACGCATCTATTGTACTCAATTATTTGAAAAAGGATTGAATTTATTATTAATCCTTAATAATGTTATTATTACACACCTCTCTGTTTTTAATTGTGAAGAATCTAACTGGAAAAAATTAACAATTGAAAAGAAACATGGATTCCCCCCCACCTTCTTAGTATTTAAAACAATTGGTTTCAAATCCAACTTCTTCATTATAATCTTAACAGTTGAAAGAAGGATTCTTAGGCACAATGAAGAACATAGAAGCAACAGGGAGGTTGCCTATCTTTTATGGAACAAATTTTGGTTTTTGGAAAAAGGGGATGTCCTACTATATAATGTCTCTTGGTCCTAAAGTATGGAAGTCTATTTTGGATGGGTATAAAGCTCCCTCTGGTATTCCAACTTATCCAGAAGAAAGAAAAGCCTAAATTTCTAATGCTAAATCTTTGAATTCCATCACTAGTGGAATTACCGATTCTGAATTCACGAAAGTCATGAATTTTTACTCAGCCAAAGAATTATGGGATAAGATGGTTTCCATGTATGATGGGGACTCCAAAGTTAAGAAAGAAAATATTTAAACCTATAGTAGATAATTAGAGAGTCTGATAATGGATGATGAAGAAGATATTGCATCATACTTCCTTTGAGTAGCTGAACCGGTTAACTCTCTTAAAGTGTTAGGAGAAAATATTGAAGAAAGCATTATTGTTCAAAAAATCCTGAGATCGCTTCCTAACAGATTTGACTCCAAATTAAATGCCATAAATAAATTAAGGACCTAGATAATGTCAAGATGGATAAACTTCATGGAATTCTCATTTCCTATGAGATGAGGAAAGGAAGTCCACATTTCAAAGAAGTAGCATTAAAATCCTCAAAATCAACAAAAGAGGAAATGGATGGAATAGCAACATCGATGACTCTGATGTTGAAATTGAATTAACTCAATTTGTATGAAGACTTAAGAATGGATCTAAGATAAAAGGTAAGTACCCTCTTATTTGTTTCAAGTGTGGAATAATAGCTCATTACGCTGCAAAATGTCCTCTTAAATATGATAGTGACGCTGAAGTGGACTCTAAAAGGATGAGGAACATAAAGAAAGGGTTTTATAAGAAGAACTTATTCTCCAAAAAAGAAGAGTCCGATGAAGAGGAATTTGTAGTTATCAAAAAGAGATCTACTAGAAATATGCCTCGTCACAAAGAAAGTGATGATGAATCAGATGAGGAAAGTAAATATGTTGGAAGTAAAGAAGTGTTATTCATGGAATTTAGAAATGATGATGATTCAGAACTAGAAGATGAAGGAAACATGGATAGATTACTAATGAGTTCCATTAAAGAAAATGATAATATATGAAAAAAAAGATAATTTCTCTCAAAGTAGAAAAGGAGGAAGCAAAAAAAAGAGAAGACTTCTTGAATAATAAGCTAAAAGAGAAGGATGACATCTGTGAAAAACGTGAAGATAAAATAATATCTGTAAGAAAGGAATTATAGAAAGTCAAAAGGAGTTGGCAAAGCTCTCAAGCACTTGATAACATTCTTAATACTCAAAAACCTCAACATGACAAATATGGAATTGGTTTCAAACAAGAATCATCAGGCACAAAGAACAACGCAAGGAGTTATGCTAACATACTCTCTTTCCATCCAAAAGAAGAAAATTAATCTTGTCAGGAACAAAGGCCCATATCAAAACCAAGAATTGAAGAAAGAGCACCAGATAATGTTTACATTCTCAGTAAAATCCAAGGAGATAAATTTTACTTAAGAGAAACAGATGAAAGTTGGTTATGGAAGAAGCGATCGAGGCATACAAGTTTTGATAACCTAGTCAACATCAGAAAAATTAATGGAGTAAGGGACATGCCAAAAAAGTGGAAGCCAAATCAAGTTGTATGTGGCCCATGCCAACATGGAAAGAAAACCTAATCCGGATTTATGCATTTCTCGCTTCTTCTGTTTGAATTTCTGCTCAATATTGGCAGCATACCGGTATGCCGTACCAAGCGAGAAGATGTCAAGGAACTCCATTTCCTCCTAAATGTATCTGTGCAGACAGTTGCGATACTTTAGCACCAAATGTTTCTCTGAATCTTTGATACCCAACTTTGTGTGCAGGGTATGGAACAGATTCGTCAGCTCGTCCACATCTTGATCCCTTTGTTGTCGCAGCGTGGTCCATTGTATGTACCTGTCCTCATAGCTCCCCATGGGATAGTACTGTTCCTTGATGGCGTCTTGAAAAGAATTCCAAGTTGGTGCGGCCGAGAACATAGAGGGTTCTATCTTGTCCTTTTTCTCACAGTAGGTTTCCCACCAATCCTTAACATGGGGGGTAGCTTTGAGGAGTGCAAAAATAATCTTCTCCCGGTCTGAAAAGCCATGAACAGAGAAATATCCTTCTAATAGATTCAACCATCTATCTACGACATCTGCATCTATTTGACCCTCAAATATGGGAATGTAAAAATTTACTTGTACCTTAAAGGGAGTCGCAACTCCAGAGTGGCTACTGGATGCAGATGCGCCGCCGGTGGGTAGCCATTGAAGGATCTGAGCAAAATTATCCATCATCGCGTTCCTTTGTTTTTCGAGGGCCTCCTCGAGCAATATTTTGATAGGATCTCCTGCTCCCTCATATTTCTTTTCATCCCCCATGGGCGTCCGTCGAGGTTTGCAAGGCTGATCTTGCAAAGGTTCCACCAGATCAAGCCCTAGCTCCTTATACCCCGACCTTGTTGGGGACATGCAAAGAAGGATCGAGAAAAAAGCAGACCGCTCTGATACCACTGATCCGGATTTATGCAGGAACGTAATATAATAAACACATAACCATAAATATAGAGATGCAGTGGAAATAACACTTCATTTCATTAATATCAAAGAACTGAAATTTGCTTACAGACAGAATGGAAATAAAACTAGCTAGGGCACTGGTAGCTATCTCTGAGAAGAGATGTGGCGGCTACAGGCCTCTGAACTACGTTACAATGAGGCTTGTGGGCCTATTTATTATTGAGAAACAATGGAGAACCCTAAACATCCCAAAAACCTAACCCTAGGAGATGAAGCGCCAAAACTATGGGCCCCGTTTGGGTAAATTGGTGTTTCAATTTCCCAGGGACGTAACTTTGGCATACTATCTCCGTTTGACGCACATGATACATCATTAGAAAGCTCTATCCGAGGAATACAACTTTCGGGATGAATTTGATGATCAAATTCATTGGTAAAATGATGCCCAAAAAACGTCATTTAGTGCCTCAAAACGGCTCCGGAAGTTCAGGACCCGAAAAACTACTAAAAATAGTAATTTATGCCGAAACTGAAAAACTGAAAGAGACAATGGTGGGGGGCCAAGTGGAATAGGTGGGTGGCCACCAATATCCACCTGGATCATTCCTCCCCCCTTAGGAAGCAATGGTCCCCATTGCATTAAGTTCCTCCATGAGATGAGGAAATTTCTGCTGAACTTGGTCCCTGGTGAACCACTTTCCTTGGTGCAGGAGCTGGCCAGCTTTGACAACCCGATACAGTTGGATCTGCTGTTGACGAGTGTTCTTGATTTGCATGTCCATGATACAATCTGTGGTGGCCTGTTCCATGCAGTCTGGGTTTAACTCTGTTGGTGTGAGTTGTTCTGCAATGTCTGAAGTGTCCAGTAGAGGTGGGAAGTAAGGACGAAGGCGATCCACATTGAAGACTGGGTGAAGACCAAGGAATGGTGGAATACTAAGCTCGAAAGCATTGTTCCCTACAGCCTTGGTGATGGTGTACGGCCCGTATCGGAGCGGGCGAAGCTTGCGGTGGGGTCCAGTGAGGCGCTCCTTCTGCGAATGTAGCCATACTTTGTCACCCACCTGGAAGTTGTGTGGCACCCGGTGTTGATCATGGCATTGCTTGTACTTGGCATTGGCTCTGTCCAATATATCATGAACCTGTTGGCGGATGTGTTGAATGCGCTCGATGAAGCTACTTGCTTTTTCAACTTCAGACTGGACATGAGCTGAATCGGCCTGAGCAGCTGCAAACGGCATGGCTATGTCAATGGGACATAGTGGTTGGAATCCCAAGCCCACCTGAAAGGGGCTATGGCCAATTGAACTGTGGAGAGCCCGGTTATAACTGTGTTGTACATAGGGGAGGCTCTCGTCCCATGTGCGCGGATGCTTTGAGTTGTACATGCGCAGAATGTGTACAATCATTCTGTTGACGACCTCTGTCTGGCCATCTGTTTGGGGATGGAAAGCTGTGGACTTGGTGAGCTTTGTCTCCAACATTGACCAGAGGCTGGACCAAAATGTGCTGAGGAACCTGCTATCTCGATCTGATATGATAGACTGTGGGATCCCAAAGTGCACCCACACTCGTTCAAAGAAGAGTTTAGCAGTGGCTTCTGCTGTGATATTCTTCTTACAGGCCGCCATAATGGCCATCTTCGAGAATCTTTCAACGACCACGAAAACACAGTCATTTCCATTTTTAGTAGAAGGCAGGACCGACATGTAATCCATGGAGATGGATTCCCAAGGTCGACTAGGGGTAGGTAGTGGAGTATATAGGCCTTGCTTCTTGATGGTCGGTTTGGCAATGGCACAAGCAGTGCAGGATCTGATGTGCTTCTCGACATCCTTCCGAAGGTTCGGCCAATAGAAATACTTCTGTAGTATTGCTACTGTTTTCTCGACCCCGAAATGCCCAGCGACTCGACTGTAGTGTGCTTCCCATATCATCTTGGCACGCTCGCTTGAAGGAACACAAAGGTGTCCCGGGTGACATAAAAGTGCATCTTGGAGGTGAAAATTTGGAACTTGCGTGCCCCCCAAGAGTGCCTTGTAAGTGTGGCCGAATTCTGGGTCACTCTCATAGAGAAGCGGCCAATCAGAAGTCTCGTGCCCACAAGAGTTGAGCACGGTGGTGAGCGCCACGATCGGTGGTCGGCTGAGGCAGTCTGCAACATTATTAGTGCTACCCTTCTTGTACTTGATGTTCAAATGAAACTGTTGCAGATATGTGGACCACTTCTGATGGCGATCATTCTGCAACTTCCCTTGTGTCTGTATGAACTGCAGGGGCTGGTGGTCTGTGTGGATGATTGTTTCCTTCCCCAACATGTAATGCTTCCATTGTCGACAGGCTTGCACAATGGAATACATTTCTTTGTCATAGGTGGGATACTTGCGAACTGTCTCAGACAATGTCTCACTGTGATATGCCACTGGATGTCCCTGTTGAGTAAGAACTGCCCCAATAGCATAGTCAGAGGCATCTGTCTCGATCTCAAATGGTTGCTGCAAGTCTGGTAAGGTGAGCACTGGGGCAGAACAGAGGCGATTTTTCAATTCTTTGAACGCCTTCTGTTGAGGTTCCGACCAAAAGAATTTTTCTCTCACTCCTCCTTTGGTGACTTGACTCAAGGGCCAAGTGATATGAGAGAATCCCAACACGAATCTACGGTAGAAATTAGCAAGACCCAGAAAGCTGCGAAGCTCTGTTATAGTAGTCGGGGCTGGCCAATCCCGAATGACTTGGATCTTGGCTGGATCCACATGCACCCCCTTTTCATCAATAATGTATCCAAGATATTGAACCTGGGTCATGCCAAACGTGCACTTCTCCAAATTGGCACACAACTTGTGTTGCCGCAGTGTTTGGAGGACTTGTCGGATGTGATGAAGGTGCTCTTCCCAAGTCTTTCTGAAGATCAGAATGTCATCCAAGTACACCACTACGAATGAGTTGGTGAATGGCCACAAGATATCGTCCATCATCCTCATGAAGGTTGCGGGAGCATTCGTCAACCCGAAAGGCATGACCAGCCATTCAAAAAGGCCTTCCTTAGCTTTGAAGGTAGTCTTCCACACATCAGAGGGTTCAATTGGTACCTGGTGATACCCAGACTTCAGGTCGATCTTACTGAAACACTTTTCACCTTAGAGTTGGTCCAGAAGATCATCAATCCGTGGGATTGGGTACCTATTCCAGACAGTGATCTTGTTCAGCACCCGATAGTCAATACAGAGTCTCCACGTCCCATCCTTCTTCTGTACCAACACGATCGGGCTCCCACAGGGCAATGAACTTGGTCTGATGTGACCTTTCTGCAGCAGCTCCTGAATCTGCCTCTTGATTTCATCATTTTCCAGAACAGAGCGTCGATAGATCGGTCCATTGGGTAGCGGCACACCTGGGGTCAGATCAATCGAGTGCTTGACCTGACAGTGCAGAGGAACCACTATGGGTGAGGTGAATATGTCCCCGTACTCCTCCACAACCTTATCCATTTGTTTTTGTCGTGTAGAGGGGCCCTGTCTGGAGGTCGTGGCCACAGTATTCTTCTTGCCCTAGGGGCAGATCATCAGGAAAACGAATTTCCTGGTTTGGGAAATGAGCTTACTGCATTGTTTTGCAGTAACCAAAGAGATAGCCATAGGAAGTGGTACCTCTGGTATCCTGTACAACTTATTTCCCAAAGTAATAATAACAGCACGAGGTCGAGACTCATACACAACATGACACTTCATGTTTGTCCTAATAATACATCAGAAACATCAATAGGAGCAACGTCACATAATACCTCATCCGTGAAGGGCTTGATGCTATAGGGAAGGCGACACTGTCGGCTGACGCGGAGATCTCGTCCTTGGTGAAGCCACCCGATGGTGTATGGATGTGGGTGAGCTGTGGTCGGCAAGCCCAACCGCTTCACGGCGTCTGCTGAAATGAGGTTCTTTTGGCTCCCATTGTCGACAATGAACTGTACAGGGGAGCCCTTTACCCACATCTGGGAGTGGAAGAGACGTTCCTCCTCCTCTGGATCTTCCGTTTCCTCCTTCTGGACCTTTGTAGTGGCAACAGTGGCGTTGGGCTCCGCATCAATAATCTGTTTCCCTTTTTCATTCCCCTTTTCAGGTTCTGATTCGGAGTCGGAGCATGCATCTGACTCAGAAGCCCTCATCTCGGCCACTAGCGAATGCTTGGCCCGACACTCACTTGTGTTGTGAGTGGAGCTCTTATGGAACTCACACCACTTTCTCGTGTCCTTCTTTGGCTTTGCGGTGCTGTTCTTTTCTTGTGGCTTCGATGAGTTGTCTTTAGCCGCCATGCCTTGGCTCGGTCCTTTGTTCTGCGGTTTGGAAGCACCTTTCCCTTGCTTTTGATTTGCAGATCCAAAGTCTCGCTTCTTCCGCTTGAATTTCTGCTCAATCTTGGCAGCATACCGGTATGCCGTACCAAGCGAGGAGATGTCAAGGAACTCCATTTCCTCCTGAATGTATTTGTGCAGACAACTGCGATACTTTAGCACCAGATGTTTCTCCGAATCTTTGATACCCAACTTTGTGCGCAGGGTATGGAACAGATTCGTCAGCTCATGCACATCTTGATCCCTTTGTTGTCGCAGCGTGGTCCATTGTATGTACTTGTCCTCATAGCTCCCCACGGGATAGTACTGTTCCTTGACAGTGTCTTGAAAAGAATTCCAAGTTGGTACGGCCGAGAACAGAGAGGGTTCTGTCTGGTCCTTGTTCTCACAATAGGTTTCCCACCAGTCCTTAACATGGGGGGTAGCTTTGAGGAGTGCAAAAATAATCTTCTCCCGGTCTGAAAAGTCATGAACAGAGAAATATCCTTCTAATAGATTCAACCATCTATCTATGGCATCTGCGTCTATTTGACCCTCAAATATGGGAATGTCAAAATTTACTTGTACCTTAAAGGGACTCGCAACTCCAGAGTGGCTACTGGATGCAGTTGCGCCGTCGGTGGGCAGCCGTTGAAGGATCTGAGCAAAGTTATCCATCATCGCTTTCCTTTGTTTTTCGAGGGCCTCCTCGAGCAATATTTTGATAGGATCTCCTACTCCCTCATCTTTCTTTTCGTCCCCCATGGGCGTCCGTCGAGGTTTGCGAGGCTGATCTTGCAAAGGTTCCACCAGATCAAGCCCTAGCTCCTTATACCCCGACCTCATTGGGGACATGCAAAGAAAGATCGAGAAAAAGTAGACCGCTTTGATACCACTGATCCAGATTTATGCAAGAATGCAACAGAATAAACACATTACCATAAATACAGAGATGCAGCGGAAATAACACTTCATTTCATTAATATCAAAGAACTGAAATTTGCTTACAGACAGAATGGAAATAAAACTAGCTAGGGCACTGGTAGCTATCTATGAGAAGAGATGTGGTGGCTACAGGCCTCTGAAATGCGTTACAATGAGGCTCGAGGGCCTATTTATTATTGAGAAACAATGGAGAAGCCTAAACATCCCAAAAACCTAACGCTAGGAGATGAAGCGCCAAAACTATGGGCCCAGTTTGGGTAAATTGGTGTTTCAACTTCCTAGGGACGTAACTTTGGCATACTATCTCCGTTTGACACACATGATACATCATTAGAAAGCTCTATCCGAGGAATACAACTCTTGGGAAAATGATGCCCAAAAAACGTCGTTTAGGGCCTCAAAACGGCTCCAGAAGTTCAGGACTTGAAAAACTACTAAAAATAGTAAGTTATGCCGAAACTGAAAAACTGAAAGAGACAATGGTGGGGGGCCAAGTGGAATAGGTGGGTGGCCACCAATATCCACCTGGATCAAAACCAGAACTAGCCACAAAAACTAAGGAGTTCTCAACATCAAAACCTGTGGAAATCATTCATGTAGATTTATGTGGGCTAGCTAGAACTCCAGCTCCTCAAGGTGAAATGTAATTTTCTCTATTTTTTGATGACTATACTAGAATGATGTAGGTATATTTCATAAAATATAAATCTGAAGCATTTGAATGTTTTAAGAATCTTAAAGCTCTCATTGAAAATGAGAAAACTCTAAGATTTAATGTCTTAGAATGGATAGAGGAGGAGAATTCACCTCAAAAGAATTTGATGATTTATGTAAAGAGCATGGAATTGACAGAGAACTCTCTTCTTCTAGGACACCCAAGAATAATGGAGTAGTTGAAAGAAGGAACCGAACCATTCAAGAAATGGAAAGGACAATGCTACTAGTAGCTATTTTGCAACCAAAATTTTGGAGAGAAGTAGTTGGGATGACAATTTATACCTTAAATCAAGCTCAAATAAGACAAAATAATGAAAAGAGTCCTTATGAGTTCTGGAAAGGAAGGCCTTCTTCAGTAAAATATATGAGGATTTTTGGAAGCAAATGCTTCATAAAAATAAATTATCACTCACTAGGATAATTTGATTCTAGGGTTGATAAAGGAATATTTCTTGGATATTCCATAAGGAGAAAAAATTGAAAATTTTATAAAAATCGTTTATGGAAAATAGTGTAAAGAATTGATGTGAATATTGATGAAGTTCTTCCAAAAAATAAAATTTAATATCATGAAGTTGAGCCATTCCTTGAAGAAAGTGAAGAAGAACCTGAAAAAGAAGAGGAGGATGAAGTTCCTCAAAGTGAACCTTCACAAAATCCTAAAATAAAATCCATTCAAAAACATCATCTAGAAGAACAGGCTATCGTGAATATAGATGAAGGAATTCAAACTCGAAGAAGGACGAAAAACACTCCAAGAAAATATGATGTTGCTCTATTATCTTTAGTAGATTCTGAAATTTTTTCTCAAGCAAGTAAAGATCCTTATTTCATAAAGACCATGGAAGAAGAAATGTATCAAATCAAAAATAATGACCCCTGGGAGTTGGTACCTTGCCCAAAAGATAAAAATATAATTAGAAGAAAATGGGCATTCAAAAACAAGATGAATGTGGATGGACAAATCATCAGAAATAAAGCCAGACTTGTCTGCAAGGGATACTCACAAATTGAAGGAATTGAATTCGAAGAAACCTTTGCATGATTAGCTCGATTGGAAGCCACAAGAATGTTTTTGGAATTTACTTTCTCAAAAGGATTCAAGGTTTATCAAATGGATGTAAAATTAGCATTCCCGAATGGAGATCTCAAGGAAGAATTTTACATAGAGCAACCAGAAGGATTTGATATTTCCAAAGGGAAGGAAATTGTATGTAAGCTAAGAAAGGTCTTGTATGGATTAAAGCAAGCCCCTAGAGCATGGTATTCAAATTTGGATCACTATCTGCAACAAGAAGGTTTAAAAGAGGGAGTGGCAGGTAGAAATATCTACATGAATATGGACAAGGAAAAACTTCTGATCACAATTGTATACATTGATGATCTAATATTTTCTAGCAATGATGATGAGATGAGCCATGAATTTTCTCTAAATATGTCCAAAATATTATAAATGTCAATGATTGGTGATTTTTCTTACTTCCTTGGGCTAAAAATATCTCAAAACTTTGCAGGCATGTTTATATCTCAAGAAAAATATCTTAAAGACATGCTCAAAAGATATGGGATGGAATATTGTGCACCTATGATCACACCGATGATCACAGATTGTAAATTAAGTAAATATGATGATATCCCTCTCATAGATGCAACTCTTTATAGCTCAATAATTTGATCTCTCGTATACTTAACTGCTACAAGACCGTATATTATGCAAGTAGTGGGAATGGTAGCAAGATTTTAGTCAAGTCCTAAACAATCCCATCTATTAGTTGTGAAGCTAATTCGAAGATATCAGAAAGGAACGGCTGATTTCAATCCTTGGTATCCTAAGATTTCAACTCTTATTGTGACAGCTTACTTTGACGTTGATTGGGATAGAAGCGTGGATGATGAAAAAATACCAGTGGAAATGCATTATTTATGGGAGATTGTCTTGTATCTTGGCTTAACAAAAAGAAATCATCTATATCTCTTTCTGCAACTAAAGAAGAATATATAGTTGTTGTTGATTGTTGTACACAAATTCTATGGATGAAGGAAGCCTTGAAGGATGTCAACATAGAAACTAAGAAACCAATTACTATTTTTTGTGACAACACTACTACCATTAGTCATTCAAAAAATCCGGTGCTGCACTCAAAGACCAGACATATTCCAATCAAATACCATTTGCTCCGTTAAAAAGTCACTGAACAAAATATCAAGTTGGAATATGTCAATATAAAAGAGAAAATTGCAGATATATTTACAAAACCCCTTCCGCGAGAAGCATTTGATTATCTTTTCCAAAAGATGGTGGTCATTGCTCTTGAATAACATTAAATAAAGCATCATCTCAGGAGGAACAACATGATAGGGGGAGCAACATGATAGGGGGAGAACATTGGCACCCCATTTCCATTGATGTCAAAGGGGGAGAGAAGAAAATATTTCCATCCAATGACAAAGGGGGAGATTGTTAATACAAGTTGTCATTGATGGAAATAGGATGAATGAATGAACATACTTGTTGAAGGACTAGATGGTAGATGATGGAATACTACATGAAGACATATATAACTATGGCATGATGAAGACTCAAACCATAAAAAATCCCAAGACATTCTATCCTACCTCCATTTCTTCACAAAGAAATGTCGAGTAACATTAAGAATTATTTTTTCTCTATCTTGGAGGCAGAATGTTTCTATGAGACCTTCATGATCCTCTAGAGCACAATTTTATCTTTCTAATGAGCCCTCACTTGCATCATAACTCCAAATATTTTAAGAGAACTTTAATTTTTAAGATAGAATATCATATCTGTTACCCAAGTCGAACTATGCCAGTTATGCTAGTCAGCCTCACTTCCGAAAGTTGTGTCTTTTCATTTGTATGACAAATTCGTATAAAAATGGAGTTTCAGTTTTCTAGCTTGGACATAATAGTTCGGTCAAAAACATCTTAGAGCATAAGATATAGTTCACATCTCGTGAATTAAGGGAGGGCAAAAGGGACAGATATCTCATATCCATAAAACCTCAGACATGTAAAAAGGAAGGGCTCAGATCTGTTTGTAAACTCGAGTTAAGAGGTTGAATCGATTGTATCAGGTAGAAGACTTCTTTATGGCTCAGATCTTCTAATTTAAGATCTGTGTCATTTATAAGTAGGAAGCTAATGCAAGAATAGAGGACTGTAATTGACCCTATCCTATCACCAATTATAGCTCAAATATGTGACTGTAATAACATATAATTTCAGCCTAAAACCCGATTTTGTACCTTGGCATAAGAGTCTCAATACCGTGGGTTGATTGGAGTTAATCTGGGTGCAAAAATTACAATTGCATTCAATCTCTGTATTGCAGTCTTGTGGGGGAGATAGCTACAGCATGAAGAAGGTGCCTGATATCATTATACCTTCAAACTTGTGACTATGGTTGACATGTGAAATACATTCTTGTGGAGGAGATAGATACAAAACCAAGAATAACATTCAGTTTAACACTTTGAAGGTTAGTAATTTAGTTTCTATGATGGAATCATCAAGCCTACTGTGAGGAGATATGTCATCAATAATGGAGACATATATTGGACAGTCAAGCATAGTCTTGGAGCTGATTGATTGAACAGTGAAGAAATTTTTTGAAAACACTCATGTAAGTACATCACATCTAAAGAATTCTGAAGTATTAGTGTCCTTGGGTATGAGCCCCTAAACACAAGGTTGGCGCCTTGAGAATATAGGGTTGAAGCCCTAGAGGTTAGAGCCTCATGAAAGTCCATGTTGGTTCTTGGAAATAGGTTGGTGCCTAATTCATTGAAGGGTTGGTTCCCTCACACATCTATTGTACTCAATTATTTGAAAAAGGGTTGAGGTTCTTATTAATCCTTAATAATTTTATTGTTACACACCTCCCTATTTTTAATTGTGAAGAATCTAACTAGAAAAAATTAACAATTGAAAAGAAAAATTGATTCCCTCCCCCCCCTCTTAGTATTTCCAACACCACCTAGGTCGACTTTGGGATTGTGATTCTCGGAATCAAACTCTACCTAGATCATCATTTTTCACCAACACCTACGAATGATAGGTAAATGATTGGAAAGTGTATAGTTCATTAAAGAATCAAATCCATTTTCTTGTTCCAATGAATTTCCTTGTACCTGCATAATAAGATATTTTATTGGGCGAAACATGTCAATGCAAAGGTTTTATGAACGTTTTCTACCTATAGCCTTTGTGCCTGCCCCTACCCCAGAAAAATTTCTATCCAGACAGGAAGTATGTAAGTAATCTATCCCTCCCGCTAGTTCATTTTTTCTCCTACTTAGCCCATAAGCCAACATGTTGATTAGGTCTTGTATAAGCCCGTGTTGTTTCTTAGACCATTCATCCAGTGATCTCTAGGGTCCCTTTGAGCCCAGCCCAACAATTCAAAGTAAGTCCAAGCAAGCTTCGTTGTAGCAATAGTTTGTTTTTTAGAATGAACCACACCAAACTCTTCTTACTTCCAAGCAAGCTAGCATTGTTTTGATCACTAGGATGGATGGTGCATGCTAGATGGACTGGATTAGATGCTAGTCTTCTTGCTTTAGGTGGGAATAGGGGGTATGACACTTTGAACCTTGATGAATATTATCCTTTACTATTAGAAACTACCCAATTTTGTTCTATTTTCTTTAACTGCCTCTACATTGATTATATGAGCGGGCTGCCACTTGCTTTCATGAATCCTCAGGGGAGGGGATAACACTATGATATTTATTGGGTGTTGGAATTAACCCAGACACAATTGATGAATGAAGAAAGCAAGCTAGCCAGCTATTATGTCTTTTCCTAGCTTGTGTAATGTCTTCTCCCAACCGGTTGGGCTTGTAACAGTAAAGTAAAGGGAAGGTTGGGGTTGGTTCATCCCCCCTTACTTTACCCTTCAACCATGGATATGGAGGGCTTCCCTTATTACCAATTTTTGGAGTTAGACTTAGTGGGTGGGATCATTGGAGGAAATTTCATGTTGGAGATTGATTCATTAAAGCCCGAAACCTTTAGCTTATATCGTTGAGAAACTGTCAGATGGCTTATTATAGTCCATTAGAGAGCGAGCCTCCTTGGTATGGATGGAAAGGATTCAAATGATAAGACCTATATAGACAGAGCTAGACATGATATGATTTTTACACTTTCTTTATTTAAGAATCTTATAAGTAGGTACGAGAGGAGATCTATTCACCCTTTACTTACGAGCATTTCACCATGCCCTCGGTCTCACTAGCATTGACCCTTTCTTGCTAAAATTTCATCGATATTTTTGGATCGGGGCTTGATGCATTGGGTCCTGATGAATGGGGCCATACACCCTTCTATAGGTGTTTAGAATGGTCGATTGTAGGGTAGCAAAGGCTATTATATATCATATTTTTTTGGGAATGAGTGGAGCCTTATGGTAATATAAAATATCTATACTACTTGAAATAGCTCTTGGAAAGTCTAGGGTGGTCCAGTAGATTCTCTCCAGCCTTATAAAGCCTTAGGAAAGTATTTCCTTATCTAATATGATCCTAATTAACCCCCACTTATCTAATGGTCCTGAAAGGTGAATACTTTGAACATCTATAGGGGTCGGTCTTATCAAGTACTACTTTCAGGTGAATACCTAGGGACTTGAATCATTTTACAGGAGTATATTTAAGCCTTTTTTTTTCATTTTTATTTGACGTGACATATAGCTAAATTGGTTAAGTGATTTAACACATATCCACAAGATAAAGAAGTAGATTCACCTGCAGAAGAAGAAGTGTAGCGCTTCGCTGACCATTCCATCAGTTCTAGTGATTGGATCATTTGACCTGGAACCAGGGAATGATCTACTTACAATGGAGATAGAGGCAGGCACAAGTGACCAAGTGTGAGGGATTAGGGAAGTTACATAGCCTGTTAGATGTGGCCTGGCTATTTTCCACTTCATAGCTTAAGTAATAAATGGGAAATCAAAGTGTATAAGTTCAATAGCTAGGTAGTATCTGGGGGGTAAGTGTGAGTATGAGGGTGTGAATATAAGTAGGTAACTATGCTAGGGTGTCTTTGGAAAAAAAAATCCTTCCTTCGCCGTTAGTACTCTCCTTCTATATCTCTAACTTTGAGGCAATTGAGTATGGATCGCAAAATCACTTCTCCGTGAGCACTTCCCTCCCTTTCCCATCCTCCGTCTCATAGTTAATACTCGCTTAACCCTCTCAATTAATCCTCAACCCCTTCTCAGACTTGATACCCACTTTCTTCTCGTATGTTTACACAACCTTCTATTCCAAATTCTGACCTACTTCCTTCTTCGGTTTCATATCACTACTTCCCTAGCAGAGTTAATATCGACTTTGAACCTAAGTCTAGCTACCTTTCCTCCCGGACTTCATATCCACCTAACTCTATAAAATTGGACTCACCCCCATCTTACAGTTCATAACCACCTCCATCTCACAGCTCATATCCATTGCCCTCTTGGACTTCATATCCACTTCCTTATTGGACTTTATATCCATCTCCTTATCTTTTTCTAGTTATAGAGAGTTTTGTACCAATGGTGGGTAAATTTACTACTTCAAGGTGGTGTGTTAGTTAGTCAATGGATCTCCATGAATATGGATCTTAAGCTGAAAGTGCTTATATTTCCATCAATTATTACTGTTGTGTCATCCTACTTCCCAATTTACTCAATATTTTAGGGGTGGATCTGATCCTATGGTTGTTGTATCTGAATCCCTTGTTTCCATCGAACAATCCCCATTTCATGTGGTTGCCTGGCTGGTAGCGATAAAGGCTATGGATGGGATAGTTATCCATACAACTGGATATTCAGTGGGAAATAAAGTATATTGGTCATACATACTGCGCTTAATACCTACAATGGTGAATAGAAGCCATAGTAAAGGAAACTAACTAAACTAATAATTTGGTAATCTAGCTAGGGTAGTAGGGTACTCAATCCCTCCTAGAAGATTGGACCAGAACCATAGCCCTACAGACCGGATGGCAACAAGCCCTCGGAAGACTAGACCAGACTCATATAAAGTGGAATCATTTTCTCAACTATGGTTTCTAATACCTTTTTCCGAGGGCGATAGAGGTAGTACACTACTTGGACTGAACTCTAGTTGTTGCCCACTAACTAACCTGTTGCCCACTGGGTTTGATTCAAGCAACTGCTAACTTCTGGGGTAGACGTGTAACTACTACTCCTCACTCATCTACCTGTTGCTGATGGGTGGGTATTAAATCAATTATAGTACACTCATATCCATACATCATAGGCAAGAAATTTGGGTGGTTAATCGTAAGTAAAGAAATGGTTAAGTAGGTGACTAGGTAGTTAGTACGCGGTAAGAACAAAGTATTCATTCTTAAGGGCCTTGAGGATTGTGTACAGTTTAATACTTTCATTTGAATATTGGATAATAATGAAGGTCTGGAGGTCTTGCGCTTCTTCGAGCAAGGAGGATGAACCATCTTATTTGAATCTTCCACCCCCAAAACAGATGGCAATGAACTTACCAAATGACCTTGGGTGCTTTTCATGGATGTAATTCAAATGAAACAGCCAATACTTAGTCAAATTGTCTTGGTAGCAACTCCTAGGGCCCATAATCACCCTCCCAGGACTCAAAAATTTATAATAGGTCTAAATATTCTACAGAGGGAAGGAAAGGATGAGGGACAGGAACCTCTACCTCCTGCTCATAACTATTCCAACCTAGTCACATAGAAGGGACAAGATACTTCCTATCTATATGAGGATTATAAAGATCATGCTGAGCACTACTCTTCTAGCTTTACTGATATCAATTTTTTGTTTAATTTGGATGACGAGAACAATATTTTTGAATCGTATTCTTCCCCACATTGGATAACTTGGTTATTAGGAAAGATGAAGACAATTATCATGATATGATTCTCTCTAGTGAAATTTAGTCATGTTGTCTCACTCCTGCACACATATAGATGATTTAAAACTGTCTAATGGTGGACATGAAGAAGAAGTATGATCATATACTGAAGTTTTCAGCTCCAAATTTTAGGAGGGACGAGATCTCAAAGCCACCTCATGAATTATAGAGGCATGTGGTACCCATCAAGGTAGACCCCAAAGTTCTTGACCGGTCCAAGAAACCACTTCTTATGGATCTGAAGGATAGAGTTCCCGCTCAACAGCTAGGGACGGCTATAATGAAGAAAACTACTATCCTAATCAAAGTTTCATAGGTCATCTAAGAATCACCACCTTCCTTTGATTTTTTACATGAACTAAGTAAGTTGAAGATCCCTGTCCCTCTTTCTGAATTAGTGAAATTCCCTGAATCAAATTTAGTATTGATTCATTGTTATAGAACCAGTGCTTCAAGCCGATGTTAGAAATTTTCAATGATTTTTCACTATAGCCGTAGGTCCTCCCCTAGAGTGTACTAAATACAAGTCTCATTTGTTTTATATTACCTTAGAAGTGTAAGGCCTTCATGTCCATAACATTTTTTTACTTTGTTGCTTAACCTTTTGAGTAAATTAAAACTTTTAGCATACTCTGTATAACACACCCAATGTGAGGGGAAATTCCCCTTCTTCACTTGTTAATTACTTTTTCATTTTACGCACCATAGGGTTTATAAGTAGTCACAGATAATATGTTGCTCCTTTTCTCTTAGGAATTATTATTGCTCTGGTCACATAGATTTTGTATATAAATATTAGACCTATATAGGATAAGTAGAATAATATATTGAGCCTGGATATAGTTAGTAGATTATATACTATTTTTCTATGAACATGAGGAACCATCGAATAACACTTTCTTCGCAGCCTCATGTAGACCATCTCAACCGCCGCCACCACCACCACCACCCATGATTTAGCATTAGATAGTTTTATTGATGTTATGTATATCATGATTTTGTCCCTGATATCTTTTTAATAAGATCCGGTGTTGAAATTTTTCAAATGGCCTACCTACCATATTATTTGGTCCCTAAGATTTGTTGGTTTTCCCCTGTAATAATGACCAAGTCAACTTTGATGAAATGAATGATCCCAAAAGCACCAAGACTTTTAGGCAAGAAGTGGACCGTGTTGCTCAATCAAATGACATGGGAATGAATGGATCATTTTAGCACCTTGAAAAGGGTAACTCGTATCACAAAAATTCTCCTAAGGCGCAAAGGGAGAATGAAGAGTGGAATTATGGTCAAATCATGACTTTCAGACCCTTTTTCTCACTTTTCCTTTTCATGGTGTAATAAATGGCCAATCTACATGAGCTTTATGTTCTATATTGGTCTGGTGCTTATGGAATTCTTCATGCTAGTACCTATTGCTGGGTTGGCTCAACGCAAGCAAGCAACCCAACACGGGGCCAACCTTATTACATTTTCACATGACTGTGGACCAAACCCTATGATGATATTGTCACATGATTACCTATTATGATCATAGATCTCGTCACATGATTGGGGTACTAGCATTATTCCTAATGGAACTATGACTAACGTAATAAGAAGCCCTATTAGTCATTCACTATGATCACTAAATTCCTAATGCAACTAACCTTACTATGCTTACAAATACTATGACGAAGAGAACAAGGATTCTAACTATACTAATATCACTAGCTCACTATGAGACCAATAGGAGTGACTATGAGAGAAATAGGAGGAAGTCATACATCTATAGGCTGTGTAGCATATTACAACACCGATGAAGATCTTTATTCATGCAGACTATTCCCTATGTCAGCCATTAATATACTAAGAATATATGAGGAGATGAATAGTCAAGAGATTACCGAGATGAAGAGACCAATTGAGATTCATTCTTGATGTTAAATATTGTACCCAAAGGAATAACATGCATCCATCGCATGTCCGATGAAGGGATCTATCTATGTTGTATCAGCATGATGCTCATTTCAATCACCTTACCTGAAAATAAGAGGCTATATAGTTTCTTATCACTAACTAACCAAGGTGATGACTTTCATATATTATTTGACTTCTCGGAGAAGGAGAAGCAACAGGTGATTACCATTGATGAAATGACCATGTTCTTAGATGATTGCTATTATTTTATTATAGTTTCTTCTTTTCCCTATCCCTTCCCTGCTTGTCACTTTCCCACGAGCCTTATGACTTGTTGCTTGTACGTTGGGCTAAGTATGAGATTATGCCAGCTTTCCATTCCTTGCTTATGATATGAAGAGTAGGATAGTAGGTATGAGTTGAAGAGATCTTTAGAACAGATGCAAGTGAGTGACACATGAACATTTTCATTGCATAGAAGAACGCCAAATTAGATATTGATGTAGCCTGGATAGACAATTGATAGCATGGGAATTATTCATTGTTGCACAGGAGAGAGAACTAACTATGTATCAAAGAGTAGCTAACTTAGCTTTTGACTATGATGGCATCTTGAGTTGGAAAGCTCCTATACACTGGTGAGAGGCTATGGTTAATTTCTTTGGTTTGTGTAGGTTACGAGTAGATGACTTTACTTTGAGATGTTTGGTCTTGGTACCATTAACAGTTGGGTTTGTAAGTGTCATAGAGAGCATTGATCCTCTGGATATATCACGTACTTTCCTTCTATAAAATATATATAATATATTAGCTACGTTATTCTATTTCAAATAAAAAATGAAAATTTCTATGGTGTAACATTAAGTAAGCATTCATACATATTAAGTATTGTGTTGTTGGGAAAGCTTGTATGTTTGTGTGTGTAACTACGAAGATGATGCCCGGATCACCTCAGATATACACTACAGGATTAGTATATATATGCTGCTTTATTATGATGATTTCATTTAGTTAGGTTTAGCATTTTATCTATTCGTTCTAATCACTAGAGGCAAAAGTACTAGTATCTTATATTACGATGCATGTAGCTAGTGCCTTCCCTTGACTATTCAATTAAGAAAGAATTGATCCAATGACTAACCATGCTATCTAAGGGTAGGGTATTAGGGAGTCGTGTAAGTCCTGGTTGGTGTATGGACTAGATTCGAAAGGGTTCTTTGTACCTTTGATGCACACATCAGCATATTGAGACTAGATATTGAAAGTGATTTTGTAATTCCCACTTCAACTAATAAATAGTTGTGATTCATAATGGGATAGGTCAGCTTGCATTACCAAATTGACAGGCATGAATAACTGATATATGATATTAGAGGAACAACTAAGTATTAGTTTCTTAATAGTCATGAATTGAAATTATCCAAGTGTCGAAGAGATAACTGTGGGGAGCCGACTAGGTTGGGTCGATGTACCGATCAACGAGAAGTTAGGTTTATTTGGAGTAACCGTTGTTCCAGGTGGCACTCCAAGACCTTTTCTACACCTCGTGTCTGCCTTATTCATACTCTCTATCATACAAGGTGGACTTAGATGGGTGATAAGTGCACCTCGCCAGTGCAAAGCTAACTTGTACTAATTGTGGGTCGATACTTCTGTCGAAGAAGAGTATTCGATGAGTATCGAGGAATGAGAAAAAAATTGTTGAACTCCTAGAAATTCCACTCCCACCAAGATACTTGATCTATTAGGCTAATAAAAATTTTATCATGGCTCAAACGACCAATATCGAGTCCAAGTTATCGAAATGTGGGCATGAGGTGATTGGTGATTTTTCGCTTAGGAGGTGGTTGAAGGACGATAGTCGAAGGCTCTTTGTTCCTAGTCCCTAACCTCAATGAAAGGGTGAAAGGATTTTCCTAGAATGATCGAAGCTTGACCAGCCCAGTAGTATCTTCCATTGGAGTAATTGATTAAAGTAATATGGCCCGAATTGGTTGGGCGAAAAGGATATTTGACCTCCAGTTTGATTGTTCCATGTTTGATTGAGATCAGTCTTTCATATACGATCTCCTTACTTATGATAGCCATATGCAAGCTCAGATCCTTCACCTTTCATGTTCTCATGGTTAGAGCCAGATATTATTGACTCGAAGGCAAAATCCTAGCCCTTCTCCAACTTTTTAATTTCCTAGGGGTTGGCCATCAAATCCCTTAGTGATGAACGCATTGATCAGTTATTTTCCAATCCATGCAAGGGCCCTTTCATTATCTTATAGCAGTGATGGCCCTATTTGTTATCTAGAAATTCCAGGACGAGTGATGGAATAAGATCAGACTAAGTCGTAGTCATATCGAAGACCTTATTGGTTTTTTCTTTAGGCATTCCAAGCTCCAGAGACATCCCCTTATCCCCCTAATATGCTTGCTATTGCATGAAGTTCGACATTCATTAGTTATTCCCAACATATTCAGTAGAAAGGGAGACATTGACTTATGGTTCAAGTTCAACGTTGGATGCCGGTTATTTAGCTATCTTTGTTTGACTTTAGATCATAATGGATTGGATTCATCATACTTTCATGGTGAGAATGTGCAACAAAGTTGGGATGAATTGGTTCGTTCGATTTGGATAGACACCCATTCTACTTGGCTCAGTGATTGAGGAAGCTAAGCCTACCTATTCAATTCCGTATGAGGAAATAAATAAAGAACTATAGTGCAAGGTAGTATGAAATGAAAAATCACTTGGGAGAGGAATGAAATCGATCGAACATAAGGGAGAGGTAAAGAGGTCCTATCGCCAAGCCTTATTTTCCAATGAATAATGAAGAAATAAATTATTTAATCTATTCTGAGATGGTGTAATTACATATATAATTGTAGTAGCACTACCTCCTCTTCTGACATTATGGAAAAACTTAAATGGATGGATATCGACCGACCATGGAAACATATATAAGGAAACAGTGAATTGATCCAACAAAAGTCTAGATTTTTCATGATGCTTGGAATGATCATCCCCTTCCATGTCAAAAAGAGGGTCTTAGTTTATCATCCAATGGAAAAAGACAACCATGATTGATAATGCAACCCAATGCCTTGAGGTAAGACATTCCATCACCTCATTTTAGGTCCTCAATTGACCCTCTGTTTGAACCTCGTGTTAGTATTTGGTCTTGCCAGGGGAACCAAACCAACATAAGAATTCATACAAAGCATTATCGAACAATACCCACTGAACAAACACCCCCCCATGAACCCTTATCTGCAGGGAATACACCTCTATGCTCAGAATAACCTTAGGGGAGCGGTGATAGACACTAGAACTGGCATAATGTCGAAACATTAATCCTATGTATAGGGAGTTTAAGCACCTTGGTACCTCACCTTATAAGGGAAGGACATTACAATTATGTTGAATCACCATTATCGTTCCACTTGGAACCATAGCTCCCATAGATAAGCTCGGGGACCAAGGTCAGCGCAGGAACCTAATTTGCAGTATTTTGGAAGGTTCTTAGAGTAGTAAGATTTTGCATATTTCAGGGATCACAATTCTCAGTCCAATGTTGAATATGGCGGGCATAGGCCCCTTCAAAGTATGATTCCATTCGAGATTCTGATATCCATTATGAGGTGAACTTTCGATCTTGATTCGAATTTTGATCTTGAATCTGAGGCCTGATCTTTCTTCCAATATTGACTCCGATCTTGATCTTTCTTCTGAGGTCCAAAATTTATTGTGTCGATTCTAATGATGGGTAGTCAACTCTGTTCATCAGATGAACTTTTCCGCTCTGGGAAAATTCCCCTGGTTGTTTTCCCTCTAGTGAATTTTAGCTCTTACCTTCCCCTCCTATGGTCGGGAATTGGATTAACTGTGTTCCTACCTTTCCATGTGAAATAAGTTTCAATTATATTATCGTAGCTAGAATTTCAGTCTTCCTTTTTCCTATTACCATTGCAGATAGTAGAGCTACACGTAAAGCACCTAATGAATGCGATGCTTTGAATTATACTTTTCAATGCTTAGATACGTCGCACCCAGAGCTTCTATTTTATTTTCATAAATTGATAAATTTTATTTGATTGATTTCTAATTGGAGGATATTTCCTCCACCAATAGCCTTTCACAAAGGGCCTTAGCCACCGTGAGCCTTTTTTCCTTCATCTGCCAGAAGAAGCCAAGCCTTCCTCACTAAGCATAAGGAATCAATCAGAAGCCAAAAAAAAATTTAGCCTTTCACCAAAATCATTTAAGCTGTAACCTGTAACCTATAAAATTTATCCTTAAGCCACAAGCCAGGTAACCCATAAGCCATAAGCCTATTCCTCTGTAATACTCCCAAATGGGAAGAGCAAGAATATAGTGCATAAACATGAAAATAGTAGTGAAGATCAATGCATAAATATGAGAGACCAATATGGAGCTTCTTTATTAATCATAACAGAAGAAAAATGGTGGAACACAATGAGGCATAATCCATATGACATGAACCAACAAGACTCCAATAGATAAATCCCCTCAATAATGAGGTGTTGCTACTACAAAAAATGCTGAAAGACTACTACAGCATAGTCATAAGAGCACTGCTATAGCATATAAACATAAAATTATAAAATGGGCTGATATATGCCTCAAGAGATACATAAAATAAAGATCTAGGCTCTATAGGAACCTCCAACAAGAACCCAAGAGGGTTTTTAGCAACACACCAATATACAAGAAATGAATCCAAGTCCTAGGACTGAAGATTCGTTGCAACAATAAAACTAGAAAGATGTGTCTGATATGATATGACAAATAATACAACCTCCTCCAAGAGACTCTCCAGATGAAATTTTGATCCCTTCACTAGAAAACCTTCTCCCCAAATGGTGTACTGAAACCACCCTTGCAACACCTCCCAAAAATAACATAGTCGAAAACTGAAGCTGCGTTTTTGGGGAAAATGATAGTGTGGCCTGGTGCCAAATGTTGCAATAAGTCTCAAGGGCCTTCCTTACTAGCCTCCAAATGGAAGGAAACCTTCCTCCACTGAAAAACATCTCAGAAATCGCCCAAATCAACTCTCCACATCTTCTTCCCTACAACACAACACAACCTCAATAGGAACTGTGTTGCACCATAAGACTAAAGCTTTGGCCTGATGCCAGGATGTGGAAATATAATGCATATACTTCTCCTGAGTAGGCACTCGAAGTCCCCTGAGGATGAAGGTGGGATTTCCATTCGATAACACCATGTGATAAACATCACTATAGTCTTATCTAAACAGCTAAAGAGAGAAAACAAGTCTTAACAGACCATATCAAAATAATAATCAACAACATAAATTTTATGGCTTCCATCCCCCTCCTTATATAAGTGGTGAGCTTCCTCATCCTTGGCCCCACTCATTAAAGCCCCTACTTCCAAGCATGGAGTCTCCCTCCAAAACTACGATGTCCCATAATGAATGTCCACTCCTCCATGACATCATTGTTGATTTGGTCAAAGTTGACCCAGTCTACATGATCTAACCGCTTTTCACACATAAGAGTGCTTCATCAAGCCACTAAAGTGATCTCCATTGACATTAGCAGTGATTTTATTCCTACTAAGGAGATTTATGGGTCTCCATACCCTCTTATTCATCAAACCAAGAAGCAAAAACAAAAATTAATATTCCAACTAGCTCATGGCTAATTGGGAATATTACAGTCCTCCCCTCCCAAATGTTGCTTGTCCTCAAGCAACTATAAAGGTGAGCACTGCAACTCTTCTCCTCCTTCCTTGGTGACACCTCCATGAGATAAGCCTTCTTGATAAGCCAAGTGTCTCCCAATCCATCCCTCCATGAAAAGGTCCTCCCAACTACTCATGAGAATGCCAATGACTCATATCATAAGGAAGCAAAAGTTCCAATGTAGCAATCATGGTTTTCCCAATGTTCTCCTTGAAACACGAAGCATAAGAAAGATGGATAATATCTCTCCCAAATAGCACATCCAATAAGTGCATCCCCCCTCCAATCATTCCCATAAAAATAATAAGGACATCATCAATGTATGGGATCAAAACTAAGGATACATAATCTACCATATGCAATAATAGAGGTCGAACATAGTCCCACAGGTAGAACAAGCGCAGTATATCTCTTGAATTCCTCATATATTGATATGGTAAGTGGTTTCCCCACCACTTACTTGCTGCCATAGTCTTCTCACAAGCTTTGAGAAGGTGAGTAATTTTTGGTGCCTTTGGAGCACACCCTGAATGATATGTCATCTCCCTATATCCTCCTAGGGATTGGGCATGCTCAACACTGTTTATGGCCCCAAGTTGACCATGAAGTTTGTAAGGAATAATGCTCCCATTTGGAGCAATGGACTACCCATGTATTGTAAAGGAATGCAAATACTCACTAAGTAAATCATTATGCATGCAAACATGATCCTTACCATATCCTTTGTTCACACAAATGGAGTGGATCATAGATAGAGCCCCTCTCATTCCCAACAAGGAAAGAGGTGGTTGTGATAAATACCTCAAAGAGTTATGTATCCCCTCCATATTGACATGATCCATGCATCTCCTCAAATGATGATATATCTCCTCTTCAAAGCCTTCCCAAGTATATCCATCCATGATGGTATGGCATGATATCATGAAATAAGTGTGGCTGAAGATAAAATATTCATGTGCTACTTGTAGTAACATACCCTTGAGCTTGGATGCTGTAGATAATAATATCCTACTATGATAGTAGATGACCCAATATTTTACTTAATATCCCTCCTCTAGTAGATGGTCATCAAGTATCATGCAAGTAAAAAGATCCTTGGAATAATCCACCAACAGTTCGTATTTCCAATATGGATCTATCCTCCATAGTGACAACATTGATGATCTATCGTATAAATCATATTTCATGTGGATTCTCTCTTCTTTGACATCTCCTATGCCAAAGTCACATAGCGGAAGGCCATTATCCTCCCTCTATTTCTCCTTTCTCAGTGCAATATCTGAGGTGAGAGTGGGTAATGATGATGTTGGGAAAATGTCTCCCTCCTCCTTGACTCTACCCAAGACTCTCAGCATTGTACCATGACCTCCCAATGTTCTCAATCCTACTATATCTATGATTGGTGCAACATGTTGTGAGACATTTCTCACAAACTACTGATCAGACAGTTTTCCACAAAATAGTAATGTCTCATGGGCCAAATTCATGTCCATAATAGATGGGATTGTTAGGTCCTTGCTTCGACTACAGTACTCCATCTCTATTTTTAGTGTGGAAGTTGTTGGTGAGGGATATGTGTGCATGCCCCTAATCATCTGATTTTTTCCACTCTTTCTGCCCACCCATTCCATCTACAAACTCTCCCAATCTATGGTGACCTTCCCCAAAATAATCAACCGCTGCACACCCAATATCACATTAGTGTCAGGTATGTCAACCACAAAGAAGTGATCAGTCAATGTATATGTCCCCATGGTGACAGATAAATGTGGAACATAATGCATGCACTGCATAGTTCTAGCTTTTGAGACCAAAACTGAAAATCCCTCAAAATCATTAGTGGGTATTTCCCTCCTTTGCACTAGTTGGCCACCAATAAACTTGTGGGTATCCCCACTGTCAATAAAAACTGAAACCCTTTGATCCAAAATGGAACCTTGAACCCTTAAGTTCAAGTACTTGGGTACTCCTCTCAATGATGCAAGGGCCCCTCTAATTGGAGAAAATTCTCCATTCCTGCCTCCTTGTGGTGGTGGATCCTCTCCTGTTATCCCAATGTTGTGACCTCCTTTTGGTTCTTCTTTCTCTTCCTCCTCATCATCTGAAAGGACCTCTATATAGGGTGGCTTTGTTGCTACAAATTTATGTTCGGGTTCCCATGATTCTTGGCATGTGAAGAAAAGCTTCCTTATCCTCAAATCTATTTAGACATCATCACTAAGAGTTACTCTGTTTTAGATATCCTTTGAAAAAGGAGTCTTCTCATCTTTTCCCTTTGATGGAAAAGTGGGATTTTGCCGAAATGTTTCCTTTGATTTTGGCAAGGCCTCTTGTAGATCCCTAGCCCTTTCAATGGAATATTGAAGGGTAGTGGGTTTGGTAGATGTAACCAACCCATGTAGAAGTTATGCTAGCCAATTAATAAACATATAGACCCTCCTTGCTATAGATAAGTCAGGAACCATAACAGAAAGTTTTAGAAATTAGAAATATAAGTTTCTAGATTACCTAATTGTTTTAGCTTAACTAGCCCCATGAAAGGTTCCTATGGATCCCTTGATCAAACCTCTCCACCAACCTCCTTGTGAACTCAGAATATGCAGTCACATTGGCATGACCCAATGTAGAAAGACCATGAAACCACCAATCATGTCCCTCACCCTCAAGGTGAAAC
This sequence comes from Pinus albicaulis, assembly GCA_034641835.2. Classification (NCBI taxonomy): domain Eukaryota; kingdom Viridiplantae; phylum Streptophyta; class Pinopsida; order Pinales; family Pinaceae; genus Pinus; species Pinus albicaulis. The sequence continues at coordinate 49,945 of JAXQQM020084601.1, read as the reverse complement.
ACTGCTATTTTGATGGCCTCCATCTTGGGTACTTGGTTCAGTTGGAGGTAGATGTCTAGCTTCTCTACCCATCATTTGGAAGTGCATTTAGATGACCCATCAAAGTTGGGTAAGAAAAATCTTCCCATAGTTTGGTGTAGATTATGATTCTGTATGAATCTTCCACCTCTATTGTGATGCCGTGGTCTCCTATTGTCCTTGATCTGGCAGAAATATTGAGAGATCAAATGGTATTTGAATCTTTGAGATTGAGACTCATACTCAAGAAAATAATCTTCAAGAATTTCTTGTTCTTAAAACCCTCCATTTCCCACTCCTAAAAATGTAAGCATTCGAGAGTGCTCAACTTTTTTTTGATTCACTGGTAGATCACTACAACGATGAGAAATATCAAAGCCTTCACCATGTACAAACCCTTTAGGGGATTATTTGTGTCTATTCATCCTCATCTCCTTTATTTCTCTTGTAATGTCTTGCATAGCTCGAAGAATAAGCTTAGGAAACTCCTTCTCATCTTCTCCTGATAAAGGAGTTTTACCCTTGTCTTCTTTATCACCTGTATAATCATACTTCTAGTTTCTTCTGAGATACCTCTTCTCTATATTTGTGAGAGGGTCTCCTTCTTATGATGACATATTGGCTTAATATTCATAGCCTGAGCCAAGATTATGCTCTGATACCACTGTAATATTCCCAAATGCAAAAAGCAGGAATATAGTGCATAATCATGAAAATAGAATTGAAGATCAATGCATAAATATGACAGACCAATATGGAGGTTCTTTATTAATCATAATAGCATCAAAATGGTGGAATAAAATGAGGCATAAACCATACAACATGAACCAAAAAGCCTCCAATAGATAAATCCCCTGAATAATGAGGTGCTACTACTACACAAAAAGTCAGAAGACTCCTACAACACAGTCATAGGAGCACTTCTACAACATATAAACATACAGTGATATAATGGACTGATATATGCCTGAAGAGATATAGAAAATAAATATCTAGGCTCTATAGCAACCTCCAACAAGAACCCAAGAGGGTTTTCAAAAATACACCAATATATAAGAAATGAATCCAAACCCTAGGGTTGAATATTCATTGCAATAATACAGCTAGAAATATGTGGCTGATATGATATGACAAATAATGAAACCTCCTCCAATAGACTCTCCAAATGAAATTTTGATCCATTCATTGGAAAACCTTATCCCCAAATGGTGTACTGAAACCACCCCTGCAACTCCTCCCAAAAGTAAAGCAGTCCAAGACTGAACCTGCGTTGTTGGGGAAAGTGATAGTGTGGCCTGGTGCCAAATGCTACAATAATTCTCAAGGGCCTTAATTACTAGCCTCCCAATGGAAGAAAACCTTCCTCCACTGAAAAACAACTCAGAAATTCCCCAAATCAACTCTCCAGAACTTCTGGCCTGCAACACAACACAACCTCAACAGGAACGGCACTGTACCATAAGACTGGAGCTTTGGTCTAATGCTAGAATGTAGAAATATAGTGCATATACTTCGCCTGAGTAGGCACTCAAAGTCCTCTGTGGATGAAGGTGGGATTCCTTCTCGAGAACACCCTGTGCTAAAAATCACTAAAGTATTAGCTAAACAACTGAAGAGAGAAAAAAAGTCTTAACATACCATATCAAAATAATAATCAACAACATAACTTTTATGGCCGTCATCCCCTTCCTTGTATAAGTGGTGAGCTCTCTCACCGTTGGCCCCACTCATTAAAGCCACTACTTCCATGCATCGAGTGTCCCTCCAAAACTGTGTTGTCCCATAATAAATGTCCACTCCTCCATGACAACACTGTTGATTTGGTCAAAGTGGACCCAGTCTACATGCTCCAACCTTTTTTCACACATGAGGGTGCTTTATCAAGCCACTAAAGTGATTTCCATTTCCATTAGTATTTATTTTATTCCTACTAAGGATATTTATGGGTCTTTATAACCTCTTATTCATTAAACGAAGAAGTAAAGACATAAATTAATATTCCAACTAGCTCATGGCTAATTGGGAATATTACAACCTCCATAGGCCAGAAGCACTAGTCAGTGCCAATGTCAGAAGGTCAGTGGTAGTCATTTCCAAAGGGCATACACCATATCGAGTGTGACCAAGTTGGTGCCATACACATGCGAAAAAGAAGTAAGTTCCCCGTCATTACCACCCAGACGATAGAGGCCTTCCATGTGGTTGGTGGTGCTATAGAAAGTTGAATTGCATGTTAGAAAAGGATGCGTAAGTAGGCTTGACCGAAGGCCCAGTAGGGACTCACTATTCATATGGTGAGGGAATGGAAATTATGGATGGATTTTTAGAATTGCCAGGAGTAAGGCAGCCAGGGTTGGATAAGAGGAAATGGGCCCCACATTCCCACTCATTTAGAGATAGAGGGAATTCCTTAACACCCGATGAGTAAGTTATGTCCCCCATACCCTGACAAGGGAATATCTGTAGTCAAGAATTAGGTGCTACACAAAGGTTTTAGAAAGGATTAGGGGCTACAAAAAGGTGCTACAAAAAAAAAAAAAATATGTGAAACTATGTGAGCGATACCTTATTAACACCCATAAGTAAATGAATCGCGATATATTATTATTTTTCCCATGTTCCCGCTAGAAGAACAAGATTCAGGCATGGTGGTGTTACCATGTTAGCATAGAGATTGAGCCAGGGTGGGTGGCGCCAGACAGAGGGAAGTCCTCTTACAAACAAACAATAGAGACGGAAGGAAGTACTTACCCCCAGATGATAGGGAAGTCTTTTCTACCAGACAAGTGAGGTTACCTCATGGTTCATGACCAAGATATATGTACCCCTGGTTTCCATGCCCGATAGAAGGAGGAACCTTTCAATCCATACCCGACAGAAGAAGAAAACGAACCTATGGGGTTGTACATATGAAAAATAGATAGGTTCCTACCTACATGACACTTACCAATATGGAAACATAGTTCTTACAACACCACCACATAGAGCACCTCATGTAGCGATACTTCCATACATAGATAGACATACACATATAGCATTTCCATATAGATCATATATAACATAGAATAGAAAATGCAGTATATAAAGAGTGTGTGCAGAGCATGTTAATCTTGATGCTCACTTGCCGAGATATTTATTTTACCTCCTTACTTGAATGCTCTGTAAGGTAAGGTAAGGTGGGAAATGAATTAATAGTTGGGTGGCTCTCCTGCTCCAGAGGTGTGGTAGAAAGTATAGTTGAACTTCGATAAGGGTTGGATCTTGAAGTGCACCCCTTAGAAGAGAAATGACCTGGGAGAAAATTTACAACTGTTGATCGATCAAATTCTACCTTTAAATATACATATATTACCTCCCATATAGGTATTTCTAGACCTATTGATATAAAGAATGTGCCATTTTTTTCTTGCTGGCCTGGCTAGACGTGCGGAGATATCTCACAAGAGATAAGGAACACATCATAGGAATACATGTTTAGTTAATGCCATATACACTTCAAAGGATACCCCGTTCAGTTTAAAACCCAGAGATATCTAACAACTCACATCCCAATAGAGTTTCAATCTTAAGAGGAGCATGACCCTCCAACCTCGAAATAGAACTCTTACTCAACCTCCACCCTATATATTGACATAAAATCTCTACACCTCGAACTCCACGAACGATATTCATAGATCTAGACCTAGAAAACTATACCAATACAGATTTCCATCGGGAATGTTCTTACCCGTGCTGGACTTCTCAGTTGGGCAATGACAAGGATAATCAACTGGGATACTATCGGATGAAATGGCTTGTATACTCATTTTGTAGAAGCTATTGTCATTGCATTAACCTCTACTCAGTCCAAGTATTCAGTGCCAGTCGATCATAGACATTAATAGCTTTCCAAAGGTGCCATAGTCAATAGTTGATCCCAAGAGTTGATGCCACATGGATATGCTGGTACATCTATGGGGTTACTCACTAGTATCTTGTTTTTCTAGTTATTGTATGAGGCTAGTAGGAGAGACCCAAAGATGAGATCCCACTTGATGCTGGTTACTCTATCCAGTATCTATCTGGTTACTCCATGTTTGTATCTATGTTGGGTTGCTCTATCTAGTATCTATCTGGTTACTCCATGCTAGTATCTATGTTGTGTTACTCATTGATATCTTCCTAGTATCTAATGTTGTTGATAAAAGAGGTTTATGCTTGTACTTGATCTCAAGAGGTTATCCAAAATTCAATTCTTGTACTTGATTCGAAGAGGAGATACCGCTAGGAGATGTCAATATCCAATTGCAGAGTCTAGTGACATTGAGTGAACCAAGCCTGGCATTGAGACTTGGCATTGAGTCTCGACATCTAGTTCAACACCTGGATTGGATCACTCGACTAGTGGCATGTACTAGTGGCTAAAGGTGAAAATGAGCTCTTCTTAGTAATGACCTTAAAGCAAGCCCTGTTGTCTTGTCTCTACCAGGGCTAGGTGCTTATGGTGTAGCTCTGCAGGAACTATGTTCCAAATAGAATAATATCTCTATTGCATTGCGTAGGTGGTTTCCCTTCTCTGCCCTTTTTCCATTGCCCTTGATAAGGCTAATCAAACATCATCAACATGAAAATTGACATCATCACCCATATCCACCACATTGAATCCATTTCATATCAACTTGGTGGGTGCTTCTTATGTCTGGCTGTAGTCTATCAGTTAGAATTAGTGCAAATTTGAGTAGTCCTGATAGTTCAATCAATAGTCCAGAGTCCAACTAGTTGCAAGAGTTAGTTTCAAAAGGTAAGTGATTCATAGCTCAAGATAGAGAGCTCTAGGTTGGCAGGCACATCAGGTCATGAACTGGGCACTTAGTATAGGTGGGTTCTATAGACCTTGTAGCATTGACTCACACAAATCTTAGGTTCGCTAAGTATAGCTTACTAAATAGAGGTTTATGCAATGATTTATGTCAACCACTGGGAGTGACCTTATGTCAATTCTCGGCTATTGGATGGAGACTCTATGGTGGCAACATGGCTAAATAAATATGCTCATATGTCACTAAGCATGGATTAATAAGGACAAGACCTATGAACCTTCCAAAGATCTATATTCTAGAAATGAAAGGAGGTATCCCTTCCTATCCAAGAAACTTATTCAACAACAATATCAGTACGACCATTAGTAGCAGAGGCAGGAGAAATCAGGAAGCATGAATATGCTAAGGCAGTAAAAAAAATAAGGAATATGTTAAAGCAGTAAGAGAGAAAGAAGAAATGTTGCAAGACAACATAGATTATGTGGGAAATACAAAATAGATTGTGTAGGAAATATGAATACAATAGGGAGGTAATAAAATATGTAAACGGATATGGGTGGTAAAGTAGTAGCAAAAGTTAGGAAGCACGAATATGCTAAGGCAGTAAAGGAATAATGACTATAACAAGGCCATAATCAAATATGTAAACAGATGATATGGTAAGGAAGTAATAAGAAGAAGGGATGGATGTTGCAAGATAGTAAGAAGGAATGAATGTAGCAATGAGCGAAGTGAGTGCCCTGATATGCTCTCCTTGGAATAGAATCAGTTAGAACTAACAAGCTAGAACCAACAAGCAACTTAAAGAATACCCCTACCAATGTAACCTCCTCCGATAAGCTACCCTTGTAATAACATCATTTATATTATCCTCCATAACATTCACTAGCCTAAGATGTGCGATAAGGAGATATGAAAAAAAGTATATATGACAACAAGGAGATGGAAACCACACAAGACCACCCTCACATAATAGAATTTACCATCCCATCCCCTTACACCACCTTGTAACTCTCAAATTTCCCATACCGATATGAATTTCTCTAGCATAAGGATAGCTTCTTGTCTTCAATTCCCCCCTTCCTCTCCAAGTGCCTCCATTTAGAATCTTGTGGAGGGGGGAATGTCAAACATTCCATGAGCACCTAGCATCTTCAATCACCAGTTAGGCACCAGATCGTTGTTCAGGAGTTCCAAATGCACTCCTCAACACGAGGTTTTAACGAGATTTTATGACGGTCGTGGATGGACTTCATTGGAGGAACGACCAGTCGCTCCCCACCTTCACACAGGGCACGAACAAAGGGTAAAATGGTAGAAATACTCGGGAAAAGGTGAGTTAAGGATGAAAATCTCAACGTGAATGTTGTTTCAGTCTTGAGGAAGGTCAATTGATCATATATGTGGGGTCAATGGACCATATGTTACCAAATTTAGGTATAACAGGATGCCTCCTAATGTATGAGGTCAGTAGCGAAGTGGATGGCATAAATACATGAAAATACTAAGAAGTGAGCTGAAGAGGAGTGCAATAGGCAATGGATCAGGAAGGAACCTACAAAAAAGGTCAAAGTAGCATATCATAATCTTTCCTGAGGTGGGGATACCCATGCTCAGCTGAGAAACAAGCATGGTTTTGAACAATACACTGTAGAGCCATGAAATATAAAGGAAAACATCATGGGCACAGGGAAATACACAGTGGATCCATGTAAAGATAAGAGTGTAACCATGTGAAGATACAAAGTGGAGCTACGTCATAGAGTAAATGCGTAGAAAAACTTGTAAGAATGAGTTGAACACTAGTCCTCCAAAGTATGGGCAATAGTAATGGTGAAAAAAATGCAGGGAGGATCAGGGAAAGAGCATGCCCCATCATCCAAGGTATTCAATCTAGAACTATTATCTATATGAATATGTGCCGTGTGAATAAAGGAGTTGAAGTTGAACAGGGGATAAACCATCTAGTCACTGTTCAATGATGAAGACCATTTCCAGAGGCGAGGATAAACCCACCGATAGTGACAATGGGCCCCAAGGTACTAGGTACAATATATGAAGTGTGCATAGGTGAGTGTTATTATCTATAGTGCACTAGATATATATTGGCAGATCCCAATCTTCCTTATAGATGTAATATGTGCGCTTGACATCATAATATGACATATTACATATATAAAAACAAATAACAGTGAAGATTCCTCTATACAATACACCTCTGGACAAGGAATCACTATGTAGTTATCGACCCAATGGACCTTGGGAACCTCAAATGTGGATAGTTGGATAGCCCCGGACCACCCATCGCTCTATAGAGTTCATCGTACAATATATATATAAACCAAAATGCACTAAGGAACTTGGGCAATCGGCCCCTTCACCACCTCCCACTAAGGCTAAGTAGTACTCCATCCACACCCAAACTATTACTAATACCAAATATATACTACTGGACAACACGGATGAAATATATCCTCTGTATAGGCTGCTACTCTAACCATAAAGCACAAATAAGGGAACTAGTGTACAAATTATAATGTTCTTAGTGGTGTTTCAAGATATGTTCCAACATTTGGTTATGTTATTACTTATGGCATCCCATTTTTTTCTTACAAGTGATGTGAAATTGGAAATGTTCTTATAATTTGTGCATGGTTGGTTGTTTTCCTACAATGGAAGGGAATTGGGTCCAAGAAAAAACATAGTTATTGGCATTGATAGCTTTTTATATATGCTTTTTGAAGAAGAAAATGTGGAAAATCCAGAAAATATCAAAGACCTCACTCCTTTCATTAGGGTGATTGCCAATCAAATTTGTTTTTTCATTTATATATAATAGAAAGTGAAATAAGTGTAGTGGCTCCCCTAAGCACAACAAAAGAAGAGGTGTGTTTGTACAACCTTCTAACTTGCCTCTTGATTCTTGAAGTGGAAGGAGGAGCCTCACCTTAGAGTGTGGATTAGTGCTTGCCTAACTGATTTTCTTTATCTCTCTTGCCTAACCTAACTGCTTCATTGTCTTTTTATCTTTCCCAAGAGTGTTAGTGAGGAGCCTTACCTTCTTATCTTTTTGGTATTAGAAGGTTGAGCCTGACCCTGCAAATCATAGTCGTATTGGAAGGTGAAGTGGGGAGCTAAAGGAAGGCTACAACATACGTACTGGGTCACCCTTGAGGGCCACCCAATCCGAACATACTAACTATTGGATTTTATTTTTGAGTTGATCAGAGGAAGGTTGACTCACTTCTCGACTAATTGGAAGAAGGCCAGTCAAATCATACTAGCACTTATCACTATTATGATTGGATATTGATCTACCTTATATAAGTTTGAATCCCAAGTTAGAAGGCTGGCTTGAGGAGAATTTCCATTAGAAATTTTGATTTGCCTCATGAATTTCCTATAAGACCAGGATTGACTGACCTCATAAATCGAAACAGGAGCCTTGCCTATTGGATATTGTCATTTTATGAGACATCCTGACAGTAGCCCGTAGATAATATTTTAAGCCTACCTTAGAGATGTCTTAACCCCAAGAGAAAGGAAGACTACTTAATATTTTGATTGATTGATCGATTAGAAGGAAGAGAAGGAAGAAGACCTTAATGGCACTTCATATAAGCTTTAGTATTTTTTTATATGATTGGCCATAGGGTCTCTCTCTAATGACTGCTCGTAGGTAATTTCTTTAACTATAGCCCATAGGTGAGTTCTCTAATGAGTGTACATCTCGAAAAATAAGGAACAATCAACATAGTGTGTTCCCGCCTACATAGTGTGTTCAAATAACACCCTACATAGGTGGAATACGGGTTGCACTGCTTCACTAGGTGGATACAGCTACGCCTCTTCACCGTTTTAAGTGGAAAACTTTTCACCTCTCCTCTAGGTGGAATACTGGTTAAGGTTACTCTTATAGAAAAAAATCCTCCTTACCTTCCTTATGTCAGGTACGTCGTTCCTCCGCACTGGGGATTTGGGTGGGGTGGGGTGGTTAAATCATTTTCAGGTGAGCCATTCCTTCTTTTAAAAAGTGAATACAATTATGCCTCTTCACCAATTAAGGAGGATATAGTTACTCCACTAGTTGGATATAGTTCTGCCTCATTAATAGGTATAGTTTCACTTCTTCAATAAATGGAAATTGGGAATAAAATGACCGCCCAATGGGAATTTCAGTGCTAATGGTAAGTTCACTGCCCAATATTAAATTCACAACTCAATTGTGAGTTATAAGAGACTGCCCAATGGTGGGTGGAAACAGGACTCCCTCTATAGCTTCTCTAGAAGTGTCACATTCACATAGAAGAAATCAGAGTCTCTCTCGCCTATTTCCCCTATAAAAATACTTTAGATTCGTCCCATCCTAATAGAAGTAAATAAAATAGGGGACTAAAGCATCGATCAAAGGGTGGGAAAGAGGTGCTTACTAAATACCGTGAAACAAATCTATGGTGTTTCATATAACCAACCACCGTAACCAATCAAGATAATTCCTCTAGAAACACTTCAGGCTATTTATTTATGGGGGGGAGTGGGCCTGTACTAGAGAGGCACAGGTTGTAGAGGCATAAGAAATTGACTCGGCAGGTTTAGTTCGAGCATATTCAGGTGACTAAGTAGTCTAAGCAGCATAGTACCTAATATCCCTAACATTCTTTTATTGTCACATTGTAGAAGGTAGGGCCAAGTTATTATTAATAGCCAAAGATAAGAGTAACTGTTACCCCTATAATAGTTAGAGTGGACAAAGAAGAATAATTTTAAAATCCTTAGTGTGCATGGCACATAGGTGGGTGATTTATCGGGCGTAACGGACTCCAGCAACAACCTTGAACGATATATAAGTTCTGGGTGGATCAAGTTGCTCTGATCGAGTAACTAATAGGGTTTGTACAGGTCCATGCATGGTAGCAAAGAAGATAGAAAATTAAATATCCTCTCCCTTATGGTCTTTAGGCCTTACGACACCTCTTTGTCTCCCTTATGGTCGAGCGACTACATTCTTAGGGTTATTTTCCCCTTTCCCTAAATAAATAGTTGGGTGACATCTTGGCTCTTCTATCATTGAATTCGCTAAAATTGATCGCATTTCCTAAGACTTGAGGTAAAATGGTGCCCTCTCAATGCCCTGAGAATGCATCCATCTAATGCATTCTTTCTGATACATACGAAATTTCACCTACTTCACAGCACACCAAATTCCCATCAATCGATCAATCATGAAGGACTAAAAATTGTCTATGATTCTATTCATTCTTTATATACATAATTACATAATGAAGTGCAAGCAGGCTCGACTAAACGGAGAGGCCCGATAGGGAAATGACTGAGGTTATGAGGGAGAGGAAGATGAAGGATTACACGACCAAAGGGAGAGGAAGCCCCAACAGGGCTCAACGAACAAGAGAGGAATTATAGATGAATAATGCATATATTATGTATGTAATTACGCTTTTCTTTATTTTGGGGGGTTTCTATATTGCTCAAGGCTACCTCTAGTTACCGAAATCAATATAATTATATATGTAATTATGTATTCATTGCTACTTGATCGAATTGAAATGATTTCTTCCCCTGGGCTGCACTCTTCAGTCAATAAGAAAGTACAACGGCTTGTTACAATGGCTCTTTACCCAACCAATTTCTCTGACCCAAAGTTATCTTAATCCAACGGCTTTATTACAATCACAAAGGAAGTTGTTATATTATCCTCATGTGTCATTATGACGAACAACTCAAAAAATATGTATGTGCAGTAACAATAATCGTATAATAATGTCTTCTTATATAGCAATGACTGACCATTTAATCAAAGTCCATTCAGGTTACAGTGGGTCTTTCTCTTTCATACGCTTATTAAGAAAAATAAGAGAGGGTGGGAAAGCCAAATAGGTCCTAGATCCTTACCCCCTATCTTATGAAGGAAGATAGATGGGTGAAATTGGTTCTTACCATCCTTCAACCAGTCTACCATTGAGGATAAACACCCTTTCTTAACCATCTTTCCATTGGAGGGTAAACACGGGGTCCTTATCTTAGGCTCTTATGCTTATGAAGTGCAGGGTAAACGAAATAAGTATCTTAATTTACCCAAGTATGCGCCCTAGGGTGGGAAAGCAGGCTCTCAATAAAGGAGAGGGTCCTTTTTTACCTGTCTCCTCTAAGTATGCCTTTGGGTTCTGCCTGATAGTCCAGTCTTACAACTATAAGTTTTATATTGAAATGATCAAGGGACAATTCTATTAATTAGGAGGCACTTACGTCTCCTCCTTATAAAGGATGTTACGAGAAGTTATATGTGTCATTCATATTGGTTTGACTTAAGGTTAGTGGGAATAATCACCATTTCTAATAGATTTTGTAGAAGTACATTATACGTTATAATCTAATAATCTGTAAGGAAGGATGGCTCACTTGACACTAGGAGGATGAGGAAGGGCAAAGAAATAAATCAAGTTTTTTTCGTACATAATTATCACATCAAGCTTTTTCAAGTCTCTTTCTGGTTTTCCACGTCTCTATCTATTCTTATCTGAAGAGGATAAAAAGGTAAGTGTCCAGAGAGCCAAAGTGAGTATAGAAAAAACTAGGGCTCGTGACTTATTTTCAAATAACAAGGGCATGCATAAATGTTAACGATTGAAACCAGGTGAAAGAGCAGCGTGGGCTTCACGTAAGTAGCATGTTCGCCTAAACACAGGAACGATAGGAAGAAATTAAGATGACATATTATAAATGATATTATACCTTATTTTTAATGAAAAATATTGGTACAAGCCGAGCCTTTCCAAGTAGAAATTGGGGTCTTAGGGACAGATATGCTTATTGATTTAGGTATGGCGGTCTACGTTAACCTCTAGGAGTACCCATGATGAGACCACTGCATGCATGATAGGGATTTGGCCTAAGAAGGATGGAAAAAAAAATTACAGCAACTCAATTAGGGAGAAGGGGGAGGCTATCTTGAGTTAGTGTGTGTCCCATTCATTTCCCAAATTAGTTGAACGAAGAAAAAAGAGTAGAAGGAGAAATGTGAAACGAATAAGTCAAGGTAGAATTCGAAAGGTGGGTAAAGCATAGGTGGTGCAGTGGGATATCTTTTATGTTGGTGGGGATGCTCCTTAAACTGCCAGAATAGAGGAAACTATGTCTGAGTGACATTCAATAGGTTGTTCTGGTTCAACCCAAACTACTTCCGGTAAATAACTAGATCTTCTGCTCTCACCTCTACAACTACTGCCTTAGTATTTTGTGCTTCAACTCCTCAGATCTGATGCTTGAAATGAGGCTCGCCCTATTACTACTCACTTTGGTATTGTTCCTTTTTTTACTTTTACGATTTCCTCCTTACCCCTTACTTCAACCTAAAACTCTCTTTTTTTTCACCATGCATAACGTGTCATACCACCTTTATTAGCCTATCCACCTTTCTTTGCCCAACCTACATGACACATAAGCCATTACCTTGACTTAATATAAGAAATTATAATCCCTCCCAAGGCTCAGTGACCTGATTGGATTGCTTGCCTTCCAGTGAGCAAAAGAAAGGGTGAGCAGAAGGTTTTTATATTTGTGAGAAAATGCTCAGTAGAGTAGAAGTAGCAGTGAGTGATTGATTACCTCAGCTGGTTGGCTAATTAGATTTCCCTCCCTCCAGCAGTGAGAGGTTAGCAATGAATGTAAATAAAGATGACTATATAAGACTCAATGTTCCATTATAGAAGTAGTATCAATTATATAGAAGCAACGGTAGCAATGAGCAATTGTTCCAACTTCCCTTCGAGCTCGGGCTCCATAGGGTAGTTCAAGAAGGTGATTGATCATCATTGGCTTGGTTAGCCTTAATGTAAAAAAATACCTTCTAATACTAATGAATGAGTGAACAACAGGAATTAGCTTATTGTAGGACAGATATTGAAACTAACCCTACAACCTGAGAGCCTACACTCTTTAGGCATTAGAGACAAATATTCCACTGCTCTATGCCTGCTTCTCTAAAGACTTACCTTACAAAGAAGAAATGGAATTATCATATATTTATAGATATATATAAATAGTTATAACAGATACATATAGAGAAGGGGATCGTGCCTACCATGCACAATGATCAAGATAAGATAAGTGGGATCGGTCATTTCCATATCCTTCCTATGCCAAGACTTGATACATTTCTATTTCTAGAACTTGATACAAGACTTGATATAGGATAGCAGTCATCTTCATAGTCCTCCTTATAGGGAGACTTATCTATTTCATGATGTGGATAAATATAGGGTACATTTACCTATTAATATCCATTTCCATATTCATCTCCATATTCATGTAGATATCATACAAATACATATCGATATATATATACATATACATTAGACACAACTTACACAACAACATGTATATAATAGGGATCTTAATCTGCTCTGCTGGATGATCTAAATTACATTCCTCCAACTAATGAATTTTGTTTTTTTTTATGTTTCCAATGATGACGCATCATACGAAGCAACAACAACTGTGGCATTTCTTGAATTTGGTTTTCCTATTTCTTTTTCTTTCTTAGCATCACCCTCCCATACCTTTCTGGGGTCGGCTTTGTCGAAACTTTCATTCGATGGCTAGGTTAAAACAGTCCGGGGATGGTCTCAACCTTGTCGAAACTTTCATTGCCCTCAAGCCGTAAGTCAACCACTCCCTATAGAAATCAAGATGTTAGTGTTGTAATATGTGGGATTACATAGAGTTACCAGTAGTGCTTATAACCAGAAATGAAAATGATATAACATAAAGAGTAACACAAATAAATATATACAAGCAAAGGATAAATTAATGGTGGAAACAACAATAAGTCTCTATATATTTGTCATAAGCTTATATTACAAAAAAGGTTATACATCTCATGGCTCACCAGCCTATAAATACATATCTCAGTTAGTTATATTTTTCTAATTGGCATATATATATGTTTAAACAACTAAACAAATGGTCTATACAGGCAGTCGGTCGGTCTCAAGACGACCGGTCGTTCGGCCCAGTCTATCGGTCGAACGACATCTCACTTCTCCTAGCCAACATCACTAGCCAATTGGGTCAGATAGGCTCCTACAAAATCTCCCCCAGCCCTCAAAACTTATTCATCTCAAAGAAGAGGCAAATGACAAAATTAGATTGGGGAATACACTAAATTTCTAGATGAATAGTCAAAGGGTGAGAAGGTCTTGCAGGCGGATCTCCAGATGCATAAGATTCAACAATGGCAAGAGCACAAGCAATAATTTTGTGCTAGAAGTAATCCCAATCATTCAATAAACTCTGAATACTAATGTTGATACTAGTAAGCTCTGATAAGTACATGAAATTTTCTGCATGTGGACATTTAGTCATTTTCTGTAGCCTTGGGCCGACATTGTCATGCAACAGTTGGGAATTACGCTGAATATTATAAGTCTGGCTAGTTATATACTGTACGTTTTCTTGAGATTTCTTCCCTTCATCCAACCATTCCATCTCTTGATTCTTGAGGTGCCTAATTTCTGTAGTTGAGCATCGATCTAGGCATAAAATATAACAGATTATTTTTCGATTGACCTCGATGATGCCATCCTGTATCTGGTGCAATTGTTGGAAAATCTGGCCATAAAAGGAGTACCAATTAATAATGGCCTATGTAAGACCTATGATACCATAGAATCCAAAGGTGATGGGATTGAACCCTTACCCCTTTATAAACGAAAAGTTGCGTCATCAAAAAGTCAAACTAGGGAAAATAATAGGTAGAGGGATTTTGTAACCCTACGCCTAAGATTAACCACATGATCTCCATTGGACCAGTTGCAAAAAATCGTAGTTTTTTAACCATATATCCATGCGAAATCCATGAGGGTGCACTACATTAGTTTGTATAAAGTTTTCAAGGTGACCCAGAGCACATGAGCATTACGACGTGTATAAATAAAAGTCTTCTATCAATGTATAACATGTTATAATAACCACGAAAAATATTAGAGTGCTATTGCAATGTGCATATGGGTGCCACCAACACTAGTGTAAGGTTTAAACATTAGCCATGGGATTTAATGTATGTATAATCTTAAGTCCCTATGTTACAAGAACTAAGTAGAAGAATAATAATATTCATGTATAATATGGAGTAAAGAGGATATATGCTACATGACCCACAACTATATGCATCTACGTAATATGAAATATTAACAAAGAAGTGTTTCTTAACATACATTAATGATGATGATTGGGCTAAACATCAAGAAAATAGTTATAAATTTCTTTTCTCCAAGAAAGGTAGGTTGGATAATCTATGGTGTGAATTTAAAACTTACTACATGTTAAAGGTTCAAGATCATGATATATGTCTTGATGTATTCAATTACAAGAGGCAAATCTTGTATTCAATATGCGTGGGGCTAGTATTGGTTGCTTGATTACAAAAAAAAAAAATTGTGTGAAATTGAGGTACATTACATGTGGTATCGAAGTTGTAGATTCAACATTGAGGCTTTTCAACCAACCCACAACTAATATTTAACAAACTTACTATGTCTATTAGGGATCACTCGGAAGTAAAGAAGCCAGGAATAATAGAAGCATCTACTAGATCTATTGGTGAAGCAGAGCAAGTGTTGGTGTAGTTAGGAGATGAAGGGTTTCCTCCTATAGTACAAAATTTAGTATAAAAATGTTTAAGGAAAATTTGTTAATAAATTACATTAAAAAGGTAAATTTAAATCATAATACAATGATGGATTCATGTGTTAAGTAATGATCATAAGGATTCATATGTTAAGTAATGATCATAGAGATATAAAGTCACTATAGTTATTGGCTACAAAGGATATATGCATGAGATAGCACATAGTATAATCTATATGATATCTTCTCTATCATTGAGAAGAGTGGAAGAAATATGAATCTAAAATAGGGCGAGGAGAATGTATCTAAATTATAGTATTGTGATTTTAATTTATGAATGCAAGGTGTTGTTAGAAACTTATGTATGATTTCTAGTGTTTTATTCTTTAATCTACTGAATACAAAATTGTTAGGAAATATAATAATAGAGAAATAAATAACATAGCAAGACTTAGAAATGTATGAAAGGTTGTCTGGGTCTAAATGAAAAGGTTCTTGTGTAAAGGGGTGAAATTTCATGGTACCATATACAAGAGTGTGTTGGTCTAATTAGAATATGAAATTTATATATCTATAGAGAATATTTTCTTTTTATAGAATACAACAACCTTGATGGTTGGTAAAGAAAGCATGTATCAATACCCAAGCGCATGTGGTAACCAATTATACAAATGGTAGAATTTTTCTTGAATATTTTATAAGTAGAATGATATGATGTATACATGAACACAATAGAGTAAAAATATAAGAATAAACACAGAGATGAAAAAGAAATAAAATGTTATTCATTAATATCAATGAAATGAAATATGCTTACATGCAGAATGGAAATAAACTAGCTCAGGCAATGGTAGATTATCTCTAAAGAAGAAATGTTGTGGATACATGCCTCTGAACTGTATTACAATGAGGTTTAAGAGAATTTTTATTATTGCACATAAATGGGAAACCCTAAACAACAAAAACCCTAACCTTAGGAGATGAAACACCAAGTGTTTGTAGGCCCCATTGGGTTTAGTTTGGAAGTCAACTTCCTGGGGTTGTAACTTGGTCATATGATCTCTATTTAGCATGTATGATACCTCATTGGAAATATATGTCTGAGCATTATAGGATTTGCAGCAGGCCTTTTCCTACTACTATGGGCCTATTTCATACCTCAAAAAAATGGCATTTAGGAGGTCAAAAATTTTCCAGGAAGTTTTGGAACAGAAAAACTGCTAAAAATAATAAATGCTACTATAATCAAAGAACCTGATTAAACCGAATAGAGGTCTAGGTGGAATAGGACGGTGGCCACCAATATCCACTTGGATCACATAAAATATTTTTTATGGAAAAAACTAAACAATATTAAAATATTATTTGAGTATACATTTTTAGAAAAGGAATATGTGAAGGCACGATGAAGTAAAACTTTATTCTATATGTATGTGTATATCGTAAAATATATATAGCATGGGAGAAGGAACCCAAAATAAATAATAGGTGTATTGAATATAACAATATATACATATCATTTATAGAATTGGTTGGTTATAATAGTTCAAATATATTAGAACAAAAGTTGGGAAATAAGAAACTCTAATCCCAAGCAGTTTTTTATCTATAATCAGAGTAATGAAAGATATACTTTGAGACATAATAGATATTCCAATCAATGGATAAAATAATGTGAATAAATGGAAATACAAATTATAATGGAATAGTGCCATCTTGAGCAGTAACAAGTTATTGGGGTTGTTGAAAAAATACAACATTCTCTATTGTCATGCAAGAACCTATAATATAAAGCAATGACATGTTAAAATCATAACTGAACAAGGAGGTATCATTAATGTAGAAGTAATTTTGGATGGGGTTCAAGTGAAAACCTGTAATAAAAACATGATAAATATACTTAAATAATTCTATTACAACCTTATTTGAAACACTATTTACAAAATTCATTTCAAGCTAAAAATCCAGTGATTGAATATATCTTTAGGGTTTTTCGCGCTAGATTATGTAGAAGAAATACAGCAGGAATAAAATTTTTCAAAACCTTGGTGATTATGATAGAATCATAAATGGATTAATGTTAAAATAGACTCATGACAAATATTATCAATCATTAAATGACCTATGTAATAGTTTGGAGAATATTTGTAAATATTTAATGTGTAGTATAGTAGGATGTTATTTCATGAGAAGATATAACAAATAGTTATATGAGACCAGCTACATGAATAGATTATGAAATACATTATTTAAAAACAAGGAAATATGGGAACTGCTTCTCCTAGTGCAAGCTTATATTATCATTGATGATCTCATAGTTGTTATATTATTTACATGTATCCTCCTATTAAAATAATTTGCAACCATGTTCTCTTTACCCTTGATGTACTTGATATCAAAGTCAAACTCACTAATTGTGGCCAACCATCTAGATTTCTTAGAATTCATATTTGGTTGGTCAAACATATACCTCAATCCACTATTATCACTCATCAATACAAACCTCCTACCAAGAATATAGTGTCTCCACATCTTCAATGCATGGATGATCACTAGGAACTCAAGACCATGTGTTGGATAATGATGCTCATGCTCATTCAATTTTCGTGACTCAAATCATACTACCTATCCTTCCTACATAACGACCCCACTAAGTAATCTCTTTAAAGCATCTGTACACACCACAAACTCTTTTTCTGGATCTACAATCTTTAACACTCGAGCA
The DNA here is from genome assembly GCA_034641835.2 of Pinus albicaulis. Taxonomy (NCBI): domain Eukaryota; kingdom Viridiplantae; phylum Streptophyta; class Pinopsida; order Pinales; family Pinaceae; genus Pinus; species Pinus albicaulis. The sequence goes on along the minus strand of JAXQQM020084601.1, from coordinate 31,759 downwards.
TTGGTCAACATCTGCTTCAATTGTTCAAAAATTGCTGCACATTCTTTTGTCCATTAAAATTTATTACCTTTCCTATGCAAGGACATAATAGGATATGCAATTTAAGATAAGTTATTTATGAACCTACTATAATAACCTGCTAGAGCTATAAATGATCTTACCTCATCTACATTTCTAGGAGCTTCGCACTCCATGATAGCCCTTATATTTTCTGGATCCATTGTGATGTATTCCATGGAAACAACATGCGCCAAGAAATGAACCTTTGTCTGAAAGAAGTCAAATGTGCTAATTTTGGCATATAGATGATTCTCTCTCAATAATCTCAATGCTGCTGCTAAATTCTCATCATGTTCCTCCTCATTCTTAGAATATATCAATATGTCATCAATGAATATAATAAAAAACTTGTCCTGATAATGACACAACACACTATTCATCAATCACATAAACGTAGTTAGAGCACGAGTAAAACCAAATGGAACTACAAAAAACTCACAATGCCTATACCTGGTTTAGAAATTTGTCTTGTAAATTTCCTCTTCTTTGATCCTACCTGATAATATCCAGATCTTATGTCAATCTTGGAGAACACTGCTACTCCCTGCAACTAATCAAACAAGTCGTCAATCCTCAATAATGGATGCATGTTCTTGATATTTACCTTGTTCAAATTCCTATAATCAATACATAACCTGAGATTACGATCCTTATTTTTCAAAAACAATACGGATGCATCGCAAGATAATACACTTCCTGTAACACAGTCCTCCCACATTTACCTAAGTAATCATCCAACAGGGGTAAACATGTGATGAAGAGTTACTATGATTAGACTCAACCTCCTTTGTCACCTTAAGTGAAACTGACACCACACAAAGACACATACCTTCTTCAAATACTACAGGACACCCAGGAGCCATCCCAATCTTCCAGGAGGCTAGCCCCTGAATCCAACTGACATTTTCATGCATCGATTCCCCAGTTGCTCCCTTGACATGGGAAAGAGTGCGACTGGAAACCTCTAGTCCCATGCACATCATGCATATGCATGTGACTGGGGACTTTCCCATTTAGCTTTGAGCCTACGACCCATATTTATGTCCCACCTTTTCAGGCCCGGAGCTCAAGTCACTCCCCAAAAATCCATGTCACCTTCAAAACTAAAAGATAACAATAGAATAGTAATATGAATGAAAACACTTGAATGAGGACATGACTAGACCCTTATTATCCATGACAGATATCTCATAAAACATGTCACAAATATATAATCTATAGGTTTGAATAATAAATTTGAGTATAGGGGTCTCATACGTATCTGAGAATTTCTAAGAAGCATTTTTCCCTCATCATATTAACTACCTCATCATTTATTTGGTCATAGATACATTTTTCATTCATTTACAAATCAAAACATGATTACAAACATACATAATTATTGACATAGAACACATTCTTAGCCATCATATAAACGACAAAAATGAGAATCATAGAGAACGATATAAGAAACATAATAACAAGCATATTTAGCCATCAACACAAGAGGAAAAGAGCTCTTGTTTCCATAAGAAAAATGTAACCACGTTTGGGACTTCTATGTTATACCTGACCATAGAAATGGCTGAGCTAAATCTCTCTTCAGCAAGTCACCCCTGTACCATATTCCAAGAATGAATGTGAGATCTTATAAAAATCATCAAACAAAACCAAACCAAGGATTCCAAAAGCAAAACTAGCTCAAAGCTCAACCATTTATTCCACCTCATGGTCATACATAAATAACCATCACCAGAGTTTTCTCTACCAAAGTTGTCGAGGGCTCTAGAGCGTTTGTCTAACCAGGGCTTCCAAGACTAGTAACTCAGCCCACAATTGTCACCGGGATTCTAGATTTTTTGTCCAACTAGGGCCTCCAAGACTATTTATTCAACCCACTAAGGGATTCCATAGAATTTTTCTAGCCAAGGCTTTTAGGACTAGTAACTCAACGCAAGTTGTTCCAAGTATTCTAGAGCATTTATCCAACCAATTCTTTCAGGAACTAATAACTCAACCCAGAGCTAGAGGCATAATAAAACCAAAGAGAAAAAAAAATCAAAGCCCACAACACCATGGTTATCTAGGAAATGGAAAGGATGGGAAAAAAAACTGTCAATCTAGGCAATCCTCCATGCCAATGAAATAGCATGACCAAGAAACCACATGCATATTCCATGCATTGAAAAACTAGTGAGAAAATCATACATGCAGCTATGATACTTGCAAAGAAAACCTATTGTAGTTGCTGATCCTGATGTCCTCTTACACTTTCATGCTCTTCCATTTCCTTCTTGTTCCAAATCTCCATGTATTCCACACTCTCCAAGGGTGCTCCAAGAAAATATAAGTATCCAAGAGTATGAGAGAGAGATAAAATATAGTGAGAGCTCCAAAACTGAACTAAAAATAATCTTAAATGAAAAAGGCTTTCTCACTTGTCTTGAGAAGCCTTTTTATTAATGAGGCCTCTAATTTCTTCATTTTTTTCACTATTTTCCTTTATTTTACTCATCACATGCAACCTGAAACCTTTCACCTTCATTTTATCCTATTTTCATTATTTTCATAAATAAATGTCAATAAATGCCACTTTTCCTTTCCAAAGACTTAGTCATTTCCTTTTCCAATTTCCATAACCATAATAAACCATGTGAACACTGACACTAGGATTTATTTTCCCAAAATTTAGCTTGCAATATGTGTCCCATGACCTTGGTTATTATTTTTCCTTCATTAACTTTTATTACATCGAATTTTCACCGGGGTTATTACAGAACCCTCCCCCTTGGGGGAACACTGTCTTCATTGTTCAATGAAACATACAACCAACAGGACCACTGTAAACAACAACATACTACCCATCAATCTTTATAACTTAGTTCGTTGCAATATTTACAATGATCTATGTGCTGAGAAGCATACCAACATGAAAACATCTATGTGCTGAGAAGTATACCAACATGAAAACATGACAAATATACATCCTAATGACATGAAACCCATACCACTTATTGGATATTTATAACATAGCTCAAGGTGTTATTTACATCCATCTATATATATATATATATATATATATATCTGTGTGTGTGTGTGTGTGTGTGTACATATACCAAATAATCATACCAACATATACAAAAATATCAAATCAACATTTACCAAAACACATGCTAAAATGTTCGCTCAACCAATGAATAAGGAAAGATACATAGCCCGCATATGACTCGTCATCTCCCATGTAGTTTCATCAGGCCCAAAGTGCTTTCACTACAATTTAACCTGATCGATTACTAGGTTCTGGAGCATGAGCATGTTTCTATGTAAAATTCACTGGGATTCAATTGGAATTCTCATTTTAGCTCCACCTGCAATATAGACCAGGAAATCACATGATCAACATCTTTAGCATACTTCTTAAGCACTGTAACATTGAAAAGGTCATGGAATTTCATTGTCAGAGGTAGTGAAAGTTGATAAGATACTGTCCCAATCCTCTCAATAATCTTGAGAGGTCCATAAACTGAGGTTCCAACTTGAAACATGATCCAATCCACATGGATCTCTTCTTGGCCTATATGCACAAGTATAGTTTCTCCCCAACTTGAAACTCCTTAAACAACAGGCTCCGGTATGCATACGTATTTTTCCTATTCTGTGTTTCCTTCATATTCTTCTTGATTACCTACATTTCTTGTTCCACATATACAAACATATTCGGTCCTATCAACACCCTGTTAATTGGATCACTCCAACTAATGGGAGTATTGAAACTCCTCCCATACAATCCCTTAAACAGACTCATCCTCAAGGATTCCTGATACCCATTGTTGTATGTGGACTCTCGTAGTGGAAGATATTCTTACCACTTTCATTGCTAATGCATCACATACATCCTCAACATGTACTCCAATATCTAGTTGACACTCTCTCTCTATCCCTTTGTCTACAGATGATAAGTTGTATTGAAGGCCAAATCCATGCTGAAAATTGCAAAAAATCCCTTCCAAAACTTGGAAGTGAACCTCACATCCCTATATCACACAATATTCTACAAAACACCATGCAATATGACCACATCCTTGATGAAGACTTGTGATACACCATTCCCTAAGTATGCAGACTTCACTGGAATGAAGTTCACTACCTTCATCAACCTTTCCATCACAACCATGATGTAATCATGTTGTCTAGATGTCCTCGGTAATACTATGATAAGTTCCATTGAAATGACCTCCCATTTCCATTTTGGAATCAGAATCAGACGTAGTAGTCCACCTGGGCATTGACAATCTGCCCTCACTTGTTAAAATCCCAAGCACCTAGCCAAAAAATTTGCTATGTCTGTCTTTAAATTCAGCCAATAGTAAAATTTCTTCACTGTAGTCAATGTCCTCTGATAGCCTGCATGACCTTAATATTGTTTCACATGAAACTCCCTTAATATCACCTTCTTGAATTCATTTTTGTCTAGCACATATATCTTATCTCTAAACCTGATCAAGCCATCTGCCATGAGATGATAGTTCAAATCATGTGCACCTATACCTATACCTCTACCGCTATATTTGCATGTACCTGTACCACTACCTATACCCATACCTGTACATTTATCTATACTCTGCTACAATCTATGCCTAAGATCCATATACCTGACATTTTGTTTTGATGTCTTTAAGATCCTATCAGATAGATCTATCCCATAGGAACTCGTAGTTTCTATATGATTCAACTGTATCTTCTTACTAAGAGAATCTCCAACCCTATTCTATTTACCTGTAATATACCTGATCTCAAAGTCAAAGTCACTAATCGTGGCCAACCATCTAGGTTGTCTGGAATTCAAATTTTTTTGGTTAAATAGATAACACAATCCACTATGATCACTCATCAATACAAATATCCTACCAAGAAGATAGTACCTCTACATCTTCAATGCATGGATGATCGTTGCCAGCTCAAGATCATGTGTCAGATAATTTTTCTCATGATTATTCAATTTTTGTGACTTGTAACATACCACATTTACTTGCTACATAAGGACTTGACCAAACCCTCTCTTTCAAGTGTTTGTACATAACACAAACTCTTTGTCTGGATCCACGATATTTAACACTAGAGAATGTGTCAACAACTACTTTAAATTTTCAAAACTGGCTACACATTCCTCTTTCCTTTCAAACTTCTTACCTTTCCTTTGCAATGTTTTGAGACGATAAGTGATATATGAGAAGTTCCTAATGAACCTCCTATAATAATCCGTCAACCCCATAAATGATCTTACCTCATGCACATTCCTTGGAGCTGCCCACTCCATGATAGTCCTTATCTTCTTGGATGCATTGCTATGCCTTCCTTGGAAACAACATGTCCCAAGTAATGTACCTTTTTTTGAAGAAATTTCACTTGTTAAGATTAGTATACAATTGGTTTTCTCTCAAAAATCTGAGTATTACTGCTAAGTGTTTGGCATGCTCTTCTTCATTTTATAATATACCAATATATCATCAATGAATGCAATAGAAAACTTGTCCAAATAAGGACGCACCACACTATTCATCAAACACATAAATATAGCTAGAGAATTAATCAAACCAAATGGAACTACAACAAAATCAAGTGTTCGTACATGGTCCAGAAAGTTATCTTGTGAATTTAATCTTCTTTAATGCATGCCTGATGATATCACGATCTTAGATAAATATTTGAGAACACTATTTCTCCCTTCAAGTAATCGAACAATTCATCAATCCTCAGCAAGATATACCTATTCTTCATGGCCACTTTGTTAAATTTCCTGTAATCAACACACAACCTGAGCGTACCATCCTTATTCTTCAAAAATAATATCGGTGCACCCCAAGGTGATACACTTGGACTAAAGTAACCCTTGTCTATCATTTCCTTCAACTAAAGCTTCGATTCTACCAACTCTAGTGTGATAATTCTGTAAGGTTCCATAGATGTTGGAACTTCCCCCGGTACCAACTCAATATAAAATTATACTTCCATACGAGGTCAAAACTCTGAAATATCTACGGGAAGCACATCCTCAAAGTACTGTATAACTGGGTACCTATTTAGAACATATGCATCCTCAACTTCCTTATGTTTGTCACCAGAAATATCCATTGGAAACAACACACACCCTTTCCTGCGACTGCGCTTGGCATGCATAGTTGTAACCATTCTTACCGATGTTTCATTCTTCTTATCCTATAAGACTCTTTCATCCCCATTGTCATCCAAACACTTAATAGCCTTGTCATAAAAATCCACTTTGGTCCTCTGAAGGTATATCTAGTCCATACCCAAAAGCATACTATATGATCCCAATGGAAAAACATTCAAGTGTGTTGATATAGGTATACCATTCAAGTCAAATGCACAAGCTATTACCTAATGATGAACTCTCCTCTTAGTACCTATTGCCAATTTCACTAACCAAGATTCTGCAAGCACTTCCTTATTCAAGCCACAATTATCCACCAGGTCAAGATTAACATAAATATAATTAGATACAGGGTCACTCAAAATAGAAATAACTTCATAAAAAATATTATCATCCATCTCTGTAATAGGCGCTTGGTGTTTTTCCTTCCTATTATCCAACACTGCATAGAACTTGGAAATAATATGTCCAACAACTACCATTTTCTATGCCTCCCAAGAACTATAGATCTGCGGTTCACCACTATGATGTTGTGGAAAATTTCTCCTGTGATGATCTCCTCCATAATTCCTATACTGTATTGACTTCCAACCTTCATCCTCATTCTTCTCCTCAGATAGGTGTCCTGGTCCTTTGCTAGATGTATTCAACTTCCTAGGTGGTGCAACATTCTCTTTGTTACCTGTATCCTGAGGTATTTCTTGCTTCTTGTCCCATTTTCTTTTGTTCCCTACATTACCTTTCCAGTTTGGCTTACTCTTATATCTGCACTTTGATTTCTCATAGAAATTATTTAGCTTTCGAATGGACTCCTCAAATGATCTAGGTTTGTGAAATTCAATCCACTAGAAAATTTGGCCCAATTTCCGATGGCCAATTCGTCGCTCTTTCGACACATAGTCGCCGCAAGAGCGACAGTTCGAGGATGGGAAAAATGTGGTTTGCCATTATGTCACAATTCTGACGCACTGACAAAGTGTCACACTACCAAGACTTTTTTCGTCGCTTCTAAACAAGCGTCTCTCTTCTGACGTTTCCCAAACCATCGCGCTTCCAACGTTTGTAAACGTCGCAATTTCGATGAAATGTGGTCCAACGTTTTGAACGTTGCTCTTCTAACATTTGTAAACTGTCGCAATTCCGATGAAATGTGGTCCGACATTTTGAACGTCGCTCTTCCGACATTTGTAAACTATCGCAATTTCGACGAAATGTGGTCCGACGTTTTGGACGTCGCTCTTCCGACGTTTGTAAACTGTCGCAATTCCGACGAAATGTGGTCTGACGTTTTGAACATCGCTCTTTCGACGTTTGTAAACTATCGCAATTCTGATGAAATGTGGTCCGAATTTTTAAACGTCACTCGTCCGACATTTGTAAACTGTCGTTCTTCCGACGTTTTTAAGTTCTCGCAATTCCGATGCTTACAAAGCGTTGGTATACCGACGGCGGGTTCAATTTAAAAAAAAAAAATGAAACTTTAAAACAGGACAATAAATCTCCAATATTTGTTATGAATTGTGGGCGTTCCAATGACCGTGAAATATTAATATAATAAACCACCGCACATCACTTCAACTATAAACAATCATATAAACATGGCTCTGTATTTCAAAAAACAGGTTTAAAATAGAAACAGGACAACATTTTTTTTTTCCAATTGTTATGAACATAATTCAACTGTGAAATATTAATATAATAAACCACCCTGCAGCGCCTTGACTATAAACAATCATTTTTTTTTCACAAGAGAAAAAACATTGTTTTGAATATATTATATGAAGTAAAATAGTCCATGAAGTCATTACATTTTCACATCTTAAGATTGGAACCTAATTATCCATCCAGAAAAGTGGAAGTCCCACCCTAAAAAATGATAGAAAAATATCCCATGTCACATACAGGGACATGATATAAAACCTAGTAACGGTCCACATGGAGATTATCGACAATCTGAGAAAGCATCCAAATATTCCCGAGGCATCTATAAGAAAGTGAAATAGCAGTATGTAGAATAGTAAAGCAACATATAGAGTACCGACGTCCATTGTTCCAAATACAAATTAAAGTACCCAAAATCCTTGAACAGAGAAAAACGCTAATCATGTGAGGAGTGTGATATGTCCAAAATATAAAAATACCATCAGACCATATCAGTAAACCAGCAACATAGATCAGCATTGCTAGTTTTGAAGGCAGAGTGACAACCTATCAACACATAAAATAGTATCATAAAGTGGATACAGGAAATGTGCAGAGACATGTACTGTTGATATACACCTCACACAAAAAGAATCCATGATAGAGAAAAAATATGTATAAACCCAGTGTCGATTGTATGTTCTGGCTCGATTGTTCCCGGAAATAAAAACCGTCTGCAGAAACCCAGGCTCGCTTGATTCCAAAATTGGTAACCATATGTTGCATCCGATATGTAAGGTTCAGGCTCGCTTGTTTCCATTAGTAGCCCGCTACAACATCCACCCTGTTCATAGTAGAAAGGTTCCTGTAGATATACAGAGAAAGAGTATAATACGTATCCACCCTGTTCATAGCAAAAAGGTTCCTGTAGATATACAGAGAAAGAGTATAATACGTAGACCATATAAACATGGCTCTGTATTTCAAAAAACATGTTTAAAATAGAAGCAGGGAAAAAAAAATGTTTCCAATTGTTATGAACATAATTCGACCGTGAAATATTAATATAATAAACCACCCCGCAGCGCTTCGACTATAAACAATCATATAAACATGGCTATGTATTTCAAAAAACAGGCTTAAAATAGAAACAGGGCAAAAAAAATAATTCCCAATTGTTATGAACATAATTCGATCTTGAAATATTAATATAATAAACCACCCCACAGTGCTTCGACTATAAACAATCATATAAACATGGCTCTGTATTTCAAAAAATAGGTTTAAAATAGAAACAGGGCGACATTTTTTTTTTCTAAGTAAAGTTAATATATTAACAGTGGGAATAAAATTACAGCATGAATTTAGTCAAAAACATTGCCTAGACTTATGGCAAATTTGTCATCAAAAAATCAAAAAAAAAAACTTCCCTCATAGGGGAAAACCAGTCTTGAACGTTTACAGAATTCAAAAATATTACAGAGGTCTAGCACAGTAATATAATCTAAAACATGCCCAATTAAGTGGGCCTGCGAAGCAAGAAAACCAAATTAACCAAACTACTCCTCAGGTGGTTCCTCGATGATTCAGCACCATCCTTCGGAAGGTCCAGGATCGCTAAGTGCTATCTCCACATTCATGCCACCACTCCCCTCCTGAAGGCCCAAATGCTGGCTGGCGTTTTTTGAGCTCAGACCCACCGAATAGGTGCATTGTTCCTCCGTTTGGGCCTCCTCACGGAAAACCGCAGTGATTGAAACTGTGATTCATGGGCGGTTCAGAGAGAAATTAGAGGAAAAAATCGTAGTGCGCATCGTGGGAGAAGGTGAAGCGGTGGGGAAATGAGGAGCAGGGCAACCCATACGGTGGCCAGATCCTAGAACCCGACCCCGCCCACTCCTAGTGTTTGGATAGCGACCTGCGTAATAATCACTGGACTGGGAAGAAGACTCAGTTGAGGGGCTGGAGGGAGTGCACAGGGGTTGACCTCTAGTGCTCCCCCTGCGGCAACGCATCCTTTGATGCAGGTAAGGCATGGGTGCAGTCTCAGCAGTGGGCACAAGACGAGATGGAGAAGTATAATTCCAAGAAACCGAGGAAGACAAACATAGACCAGACCAAGAGAAATGCAGATATGCACCAAGGTCTAAGCAGCAGTTCAGCTGGCCACTTCTCCTTCTCGTCACAGTGAACAGGTAGTGTAACCCAGCAACTGGAGTGCAATTCAAAGGTTGCGGCTCGTTTGAAAAACCATAGCGAAACGCCATTTTATCGACCCGACTGCAATGCAATCGAAGAACGCCTATCATAATTAATCTCTCATTAATGAGAGCCGAAGGCCAAATCATATTGGAGCATGCGGAATCGTTAACAGGAGTGGAGGTCTTATTTCCAACAGTGTTAAAACTCAATGCTATTTGATGTGAAAACCTTGGAACTTAAATATCGGCTAACTGAATAGCGTTAAAACTTAATGTGATTGATATGAAATCACCACATCCATGTCCCATTGCCTTAAACGCCATCGAATGCACCTGCATCCGGGATCAGGGAAACTTTTGATTGAGGACACGTGGCAGAAATTGATTGGAGTGGATCTTTGTTTTGGCCGATCGCACAGTGGAAATCCGAACCCGAAAAAGATAAGGGCGAATTTGATAAGAAATTCGCGTCACAACTCTCCCTCCGTACGCCAGCCCAACTTCGGACCCAAAAAAGATTATGGCGAAATTCATTTGGTTTTCGCGTCACAAAATTGGCCAACGTTAGCACGCTATTTTGGAACGTGAATTTGGTTTGAATTATGGTTTATCGCCGTTTGAAGTCCGGCAGGCTCGACTTAATAACAATTTTGTTTGATCCCATCTTATAAAATTTGTGTTGGTTTTCTTTGATAATACACATATTTATAATAAATTATGGGAATACCACACTAAACATGTGGAAAAGTTATATAAATTATTGAGAACAATCATTTTTATGTAAAAATATCCAAATGTGCTTTTGGGAAATAAGAATTCGAGTATTTGGTTCATATTGTTTTAAAGGAAGGAATGAAGTTGGAGCCTCAAAAGATGCAAGCTATTACAAAATGACCTATTCCTAAGAAAATCAAGGTTCTTAGAATATTTTTTAGACTTACATGATATTATTGATCATTTGTTAAGAATTATGCATACATTTCAAGTCCACTCACATATCTCTTGAAGAAAATATCATTTATATGGAATGATGAGGCTACTTTGGCATTCTCTCTTTTAATGGATGCCATGTCTTCTACACCAACATCGATTGCACCTAATTTTGGTAAAACATTCATAGTAGAGTGTGAGGCACTAGGACAAGGAATTTACGTAACATTAACACAATAAGGGATATCATTGGCTTTTAAAATCAAGGAATTCAAAGAAAATATTTGGTGAAATCTACATATGAAAAATAAATGGAAGCAATATTACATGCAATAAAAAATGGGGATAGTATATCATTGGGAGGTACTTTAAAGTCAAGATATACCATGATAGCATAAAGTATTTTTTGAAGCTATGGATTTCATTAGAAGATTAACAAAAATGAGGAGAAAAAATGCAAATTTTTAATTTTGAGATAATCTGCAAAAAGGGTAAGGAAAATTTAGTACATGATGCTCTTTCTAAAATAGAAGAGACCTCAAATTTATATCCAATTACATTTTCTATTCCTAGGTGGATATAATAATATTGCCATAATGGAAAAATGACAATAGTACTAAACAAAAACTAAAATTTATAAAGGATGGGATGAACTCTATGGAGCATTGGGAGTGAAAGAGAGATATAATTTGGTGCAAATGTAGAATATTTTTATGCACACAAGCATATTTGAACAAAAAAATATTAAGGGAGTCCCATGTCTCTCTAATGGTAGGACACAGGGTTCCTTAAAACATCTCAAAGGATCAAAAAATATATTTTTGGAAGGAATGAAGAAAGATATTCAAAATTTTGAAAGAGAAGGTCAGGTTTTCATAATAAATGAAAGAGAGATAGTAAAATCTCTAGGGTTACTTCAACCATTCCACATACATATTCAAAGACTAGAAGATATATCAATAGACTTTATTACAGGGTTACTGAAATATAAAGGTAAGTATTACATTTTTGTGGTCATTTATATAGACAAATTTTGTTGATTTTTTTTGTAGAGCTCAAAGTACATAAACAACAAGCCAAGTGGCAGAAGTGTCCATGAAAGAAATTCATAGTCTTCATGGTTTTCCTAAAGTAGTAGTAACAAGAAACTTGTGGAAATAATTATTTAATATGAGTGGAGAAACACTAGCTGCCATGAGTTCTACATATCAAACACAATCAAATGGTCAAACAAAAATAGCTAACAAATGTTTTTAAGGTTATCTACAATGTTACTCTTTAGAAAAGAAATCTTAATGGATGAAGTGGGTTTGTCAAGGAAGAATGGTAATATGATACTACCTATCACATATCTACTAAAATTTCCCCATTTAAGGCCCTTTATGGATATCCAACTCCTAGTATCTCATACTTTTTGCAAGATAAGTCCAAAGTATAGGAAACAGAGTCACATATGGAAAATACTAAAGAAAATTTGAAAATTATTATGGAAAACCTTCAAATGACATGAAACATGATAAAAAAACAAGGGGAACAACATTGAAGTGAAAGATAATTTGAGGAGGGTAATTGGGTATTTTTTAGATTATAGCATTATAAGAAATCTTCATTCAAGCAAAATAAGAATAAAGAATTAGCACAAAAATGCTATGGCCCTAAATAATTATTCATAGGATTGCACAAGTGGTATAGAAGTTATATTTTCCTTCTTCTTGCATTCATAAGGTTTTTCATGTATCTTGCCTAAAAAAGGTTTTGGGAAAAAATATGCCAATGTAAATAGCACTTCCAAAATTAGATGAAGAATGAAAGTTGATTCTTGAACCACAAAAAGTTATAGATAAAAATTATGTATCTCTTTGACATATAACCATTATGAAGTACCTAATCAAGTGGAAGAATATTCCTCTAGAAGAAGGTACATGGTAAAATGATCAATTCGTGATGAAATACCCATGGCTAAAGGGTTCATTTGAAGTTTTGACAAAGGTTTTGTTATATGTTTTATATAACGCGCGGTAGAATAGTTTTATTGTTTGTTAAGGTCCCACACAGTGATCAAATTTGAAGGGCAGGTCCGAATTTCAATTAGAAGGGCATATATCTATGTCACCCTTCCATAATGAAAAGCTTTAAAAAAAAAACTTTTCAATTGACCACGATAAATTATTTTTACATTTCATTTTCAGAAAGACAAAACCATCAATCTTTATATTAATAAAATACTGTTACATATACAACAATGAATAAGGCTCCATATTTCATTGCTTAAATATCTCATTGGCAATGTCAACATAAGTCTTGAAGACACTATTATAAGAATTTGGATACATACCACCAGGATATAGGAGATTCTTATGTGTCAGATTGTGTAATGAAATTTTGACTTTGTCTCACAAGGAGCAGCAACATGGAGGTCTGGATTTTTCTTATAGAAATTTTTTATTATTATTTGAAACGTTGTTTATAGATATGAATACAACAATGAAATTATGAGCATGGTGGAAAATTAGTCAAGCTCATGATGCCAAACCATGATGATGTAAGTTTGGAATTTTACATTTTTACATGTTAAAGAAAAATAGTCAAAATCACTAACAACTTAGTATGCCATAATTAATAATCATTCCCTGTTCACTTTTGTTAATAGGTTTATGTCACACAATGATCTCTCTTCTCTGGCATTTACTTGTATTGAAGATCACTATTCTAGGATCCAAACATTGACAATGCATCAAGGATATCTTTCTATGCTTCATAAGTACATATGTTATACTTCTAAATCATGTCTTGGAAGTGGTTGTTTTGATGGAAATTATTCACCAGCTGGTTTCATACCAAATTCTTTTTCTCATTTTCAGCATCCAATACATGAAAAAGATAATGGTTTAAAACAACATAAATATTTGAAATTTTATAAGAATTGTATGGCACACTTTGAATATGAATTTTGAAGTCAAGTGCATGATGTTGTATAGGATCAAGTGTCGTTTTGAATACCAAATGTTTCACAAGAAACATCTTAACATGCTACCCTGCAGTAAGGATTAAATGACAATATTGCATCAACTATTTCCATAATAAAAGTGCACCTTAGCCATAAGACTAAACAACTACAAATGTTGTAGATCTAACAAGACCACACAATCAAATGTATTCCACAAGGCCAATACTGTATGAAAAATGAAAAGAAGTTTGCAACCAAAAATACCTTAGGCAACTAATTCAATTAGATACACCAAACCATCAACAAAAAGGAAAACCAGCCTACTCAAAAGGCAAGCGTTTACCTCCTTTGACAAAATTTTGAGTTTCGAAACAAGGGCCTTTATTGTCTTGTCAATGCCCCTAGTAATTTGAACGAGGTTTGCACCTGCTGCAAAAACCTAAACAAAAAGGTTTCATTTCAAATTATTTTCCACAAATTTAAGATACAACCATTGTCAGTTTTGTATTTCCTAATAAGCTCATAAATTTTGACAAAAGAACCAAAATTTTTTAATACCTGATAGCAATTTTTTCACTCAAAAACTATCTTAGACTCAATAAGCCCAACCCAAAACTAAAAAACCAAACACCATAAGACCCTAAAAAAATGAATAGATGATCTTAATCGAGTACTATAGACAAAAATTTACCTTTACACCCTCACTTATTAAACGCTGTGCTGTTGAATTTTAACTTCAACTACTGCAGCAGAAGGATGGATGCAGCAGCAACATTTTTTTTTGGAGGTTGCTCGCATGCCATCCAGAAATTTAATTCAGCATTTAAAATTCCTGTAATTTTTTTTTGTAGACGTCCGCAGGCATATTTCTGTACAGGATTGTATTTAAACACAACAACCAGCATTAATGCAATTCACCAACTAGAAATTAAACAAACAGAAATTTACCCGCCATTTTTGTAAATTCAAAAGGAGGACACGTGGAGCATTAATATTGGATCACATGAAATTGAAGGGAATTTGAAAACCTGAAAACTGGACCCAAATTTTTTATAAGGCACATTGGATTGAGAATTCGCATTACAAATTAGGCAGACGTCAGCATCCCATTTTGGAATGCAAATTTGGTTTGAAATTCAATCTATTCAGACTTTTGAATTCCGATGGAAAGGGTTCTTTAATGTTTTGATAGTTTAATTTTATGTATGCTTTAATATATACATATGTTTTAAACATATGTTATATATATATCATATGCGAAATGAAAGGTGGGCCATAGAATTTAGTTTTAATTTTATTTTTTTAAAAGAGGGTTTATTATAATATGTTTTATATGTTACGGCATATAAAAATAAAAAGGACAAAAAATCTTGGTAGTTTTTTTTATAGACAGTACGTAAATTTTTTATTACATAGCAGTGTGTAAAAAGTGAAAGACCGAGTGTAACTTTTTAAGTGTGTATGCACAACAGTGCGAAAGTGAAAAACACAGCAGAGTGTTTTAGAGACAGAGTATGTTTGTTTTGAATAGACAGTGAGTTGGTTTTATGCACTGCGTTTTGTAGCAGTCATAATTTTGTAATCCCTCTCAGTGAGGAAGAAGTTTAATAGTTTTTTTTTGAGTTATTGAAGGGAATAGAAGTTTGTTTTCAAAGTATTGAAACTCTGTCTCGTGTCAAAGAAATTTTTATTTTCTCTGTGTTAGAGGAAGGGATATTTATTCTCCATTCATTGTTCTGGAATTTTTCAATATTCCAACATGTGCAAGAAAAACATATGTTGTGATTCCATCCCCAGCTAAATCATTT
This sequence comes from Pinus albicaulis, assembly GCA_034641835.2. Lineage (NCBI taxonomy): Eukaryota > Viridiplantae > Streptophyta > Pinopsida > Pinales > Pinaceae > Pinus > Pinus albicaulis. The sequence continues at coordinate 16,021 of JAXQQM020084601.1, read as the reverse complement.
GTCTTTGCCGCAGCTTGCCTTAACAACTTGGCCCCAATATTTTCAACTGGGTCCTCTAATTCAACCAATAAAAATGCCAAAACCATAGCATTGAGATACATTTCATTACATTGTCAATAACAATAAAATTTGACTCAGCCATAACCCTTTCCTTTTATTGTTGTGAAAAGCTTTTATGCATTACTCTAATGTGGCTAGTCCATAGGCCAAGTAGACCACTAGGTAACAAATATGTTTCCTTTCACCTTTGATTTTTCAAATTATGCCTACCAAATCTAAGAAATTTAAGAGGGGGAACTAATACAACGTCAAAAAGAAAACCAGAGCACACATCTACAAATTACCTCCTTAGCTACTGTCACACCATCATTAACTATTTTTGGAGAACCATGCTTTCTCTCCAAGACAACATTTTTCCCTTCGCCCCAAGGGTGACTCCAACAAGATCAGCAAGTTTATTCACATCACCTACAAGACAAATTGAAAATTCTTTTAGTAAGTGTGCAATTGAATGCCAGACCATATGCCAAGAAAACCCTCCATGAAAGATTAAAATAACACATTAAAATCGAATATAAGTGGACAAGGAAAGATCCACTGCAGTGAAGTTTCACGTGCAGGTGACCTTCCTTTAAACATAATTTTTTCTCTGACCTGCAATTTTTTTGTCACTAAGCCATCCTTGTTGAAGTACAACTCCTTTTCTATAGCTCTTGTATTAACGCCATTCTCTCTGTCGCGTAATCTCAGAGTCCCTCTTCTGCTTGAACGATTAAAGGAAATGGGTGAAAAACTGAAAGAGAAGACAATTTTCTGCCATAATTATCAAGCATTGCACCCAACTTCTTCCCCTTTCCATTGTTACCCAATGAGGTAGATGTGGCAATTGTTGTCATACTGCCCAAATCAGAGGCCATATTCTCTTATCCTGAATATAGAATTACAAGATCTTCATATTAGTATGAACCTTAAAAAACATGACTCCCATTGCTAAAAATCACTTTTAAGTTGTAACAGGCAAAGCCAAAGCTACTTCAAACTGCATTATCAATCACAAGGTATCACCATCAAAGCTATAATTTTAAGATAACAATTTATCTACCATTGAAACTATAATTTTAAAATAGATACACCTAGTGATATAGACACCTAGTGAGAGTACAGGTTAGGAAATTATAATAAGAATTATTACAAGATATCACTCACAGTGCAGTTGATTTTTCATTGTCTGTTGTAACTGTAATTTTAAAGAAGACACACTTAGTGATATAGACAACACCAAGTGAGAGCAGAGGTTATGAAATTATAATGAGAATTATTTCAAGATATCATATTTCTCATAGTATAGTTAATTGTTTATTGTTTGGTGTAATAATTGTTTATTATTTATAAACACAATCAAACATATTATGAGGGATAGTGATGAAATTGACAACAGTCTCATAACAAACCATAATGGGCACATCCCCTGGCAAGATAGACTCTGAATAAGAAAGAAATCAAAACAAAGTGATTACTTACAAGATCATAGGCTTGCTGAAGAAAAAGATCCAGAGCAGAATCTGTAACCCCTAAAGCAACACCTCTCTCTGTAAGATGAATCGCTACATCTTTCATATGTAGTCTAGCAAATTTTCTGAGCTCATCACGAGAAAGAGGATCAAATACAACTATCTCATCAAGTCTATTCAATAGCTCTAGCCTGAAATGTCTTCTAACCAGCAAAAATATTCAAAGGCATGTCAAAGCACTACAGCCAACTTCGTGATAAAATTATATGAAAAATATCCATACACAGAGTCCAGGAGAATGAAACGGCAGGTGTATTGGAAGTTGCCGAAATGCAACAACTAAAACGACAGGTGTATTGGCAGTTGCGGAAATGCAGCTACTAAAACGACAGGTCTATCAACGGTTGTAGGTGTGTGGATTGTTGCTGGTATTTTCAGATCGATTCCATGGAAATATACCAGAAACCAGTGGTATGTCAAACCTAGAAGGTAACCCAAGAGACTATGACCGTCAGATTAAACAAGTAACAGGTGTCGTGCCTAGATAAGAAGTGTTGACGAAAAAAATTGATCTCTTTCATAACAGAAGGCCTATCGACCTAAATATCTAGGAAATGTGGCACTCCATGATAAAGACACATGGTGTGTGGATTTGAGTTTTTAAGGTGGTCAAGTGGGCCGAAAATAGGTGAAATGTGGCACCACTCAGAGATTGACATGTGCCAATTGGTACAAGTGGTAGAAAATTGGCATGCTCAAACAAAGAGGTGATGCAGGAATGACATGAGGGAGAAAATATCAGAAAGGCCCCAAATCTGGAGAACTAAATCTCATCACCAACCTCGGATTGACAACTTTACATGATGTAACCTATGAAATCATAAATGGAGAAATCATAGTAACAATAAAGTAACCTATGTAACAATAAATTCAGATTCATCATGGGAGTGCTAATGGGAGAAATCATAGTGAACAACAGGAAACATGCAGAGTTGCTTACAATCAAATAGATGAAAAAACACATACAAAAAAATAGATAATAATCATGAGCAAGCTTAATATTGAATTATGACCTGTAAAGGAACTTAGAAAATGTGACATTACAAACCTGGTCAAGTGCACAAGAAAAAATATCCTACACATGACCCTAGTTGACAACTTTTATTGCTCATGATGCAAGAGGATTTGTACCTGCACTGCCAAGTCAATCAAAATCCATCATTATCTATACAATAAATACAAGTAATTGACGTAGTATTTTTTACTCTAAGATGCATTCTTATGATAATGTTAGAACATATGTTGAAAATGTCAAAACATACCTGAATAAGCTCCTCTTCGTTTCAAGAACAATTTGTTGGAGTCGCATGAACTTGGAACAAGCCTCCCACGATCTGAAAGAGTAGCAACTAAGTCAACAGTGACTTTTTTGTTGCTACGCTGGATCGAGGGAGGTTTGCTCCAAGATTAAATCGCTCCAATAAATTATTCTCTACTAAACAAGGCCAACCACGTGAAGGTGGAAGCTCTTATGGCCCCTTTCCCCCCCCTCACATCACTCTCAATTCCCCAATACCCAATCTATATTTCATTTTTTACTTTCATGAGCATAAAAAAATATATTCAATAACTAATAAAAAAATAATTGAACAAAAAGTACGCAAAGAAACATTGAAATTAATGCTTGACATAAAAATAGTATGATAAATGAGTTTTTTATATAACGCAAAAAACGTTCCAAGTATGGTAATGTTTGTCTTATAATAATACAATATTTTACATTATCAATTTTTTTTTTCTTCTTCCTATTTCTAAAGCTCCTAATTACATCATCAATATCATCGTGCTTTGCTCCTATTTCGTGCCTTTCGACCCGCACTGCTGACCTAGTTGCGTAGTCACGATGTCTGGTCTCATCCAGTGACGGGGCATCGCCTACAAAAACAGATAATATTAAATTTTAATTGTCAGCTTTTAAATATCATTGAACTAGTTCGGTAATATTAATAAAAAAAATTGCAATGAGATTATTTACCTGGTGCACCAGTTGTCGCCGTTGGGACTGTTGCCCTGTCTTCCTCTCTGGTGGTAAGATCCTCAAGGGAAACATTCTCTGTCATTTAAACAAAAAACGTTATAAGGACAACCATTAAGGTATAATTAGAAAAAATTATAAGTGGAAATTAATTACCGTCACGGCCCTCACTGATAGTAGCATTGTCGGCCTGGTCCCTACTACAATGATTAGGTTGCACGTGAGGATCATCTACATTTGGCTCTAAAACTGGGTTATTTGCGTCGTCGGTAGTGTTGCTCCCCTGATTTAAACAAAGTTGTTAGACATTAAATTTATGGATGAAAACAAACATATTGAAAGGTTAATGTTTTACCTTATTAGGCATTCTGGATCTTGGGACCTGCCCCAAGCTTCTGCGACGTTCAACTACAGCTTGATAGCCGAAATGGAAAGCGATATTTTTATCTTCCTCTGTAGTTTCTATTCCGAAGTCATCACCCTACATTACATATGATTGTGTATTTTTAATCATATTTCATAGGATTACAAAAACATTGGAAGGTGATACAATTAATTATAAGATGTTTAGCTACTTAATTACAATTCTTGCGGCTAATTTCAAGTAGCCGCCCTGGCCTAGCTTGTGATGGCCCTTTTTTTCAATCCTAGCTTTGGTTGCCTTCGAGGTGTCAGGCAACCTAGCATTAAAATATTGAAGTCAGATATGACGTAGCACACTTTTATTTTAGACATAGAGAAAATTAAAGCTATTGAATTAAAGTTGTAATTTACCTTGCGGGTCCAGTTGGCATTTTTCCTTCTTTCTTTGCCCTTTTCTCTTTTCCTTCATGGATGAGTGCTCTCCACTCACTCTCTGGAACTGCGAGAGGACGCTCATATCTAGGGTTAAATTGAAATTTCGTCCTATAGGTGTCCCTGGTATATTTCAAATATTTTTCGGCTACCCCAGCCACCGTTGTTCTGTCAAATGTGCCGACCCCAAAAAGGGCTTCTAGATAATCTAGAAGTTCTTTTTTCATGTTGGAATTCTAGGAATTCCACCCTATGCGTATGGTTGGGCCAAAAATTACCAACGCATGGCTCTCCAGAAACCTGTAGAACTCATAGTTTCCTACACAGAAAAAAAAAAAGAAAAAAAAAAGATATTATCATTAATTTAAAAATAAAAATCATGATAAATATGTTTTAGATAAAGTACATGAAATAGTTAAAATATTAAAATTTACCTGGGAGTTGTACATGCTTTATAGGGACACCTTCATCGTTCACCAACAACGTGCCATTAATGGTCCCTGTGGAGCTAACACGTGTAGCTCCAAGAAACGCAATAATGTAGTTGGTCATATCAGCCTCATCACTGCCAACACGTTCAGTGGTTGGCTGGGTGTCTGCTTGGGCAGGGTGTGTTTCTTGGCTGGCACCTAAAGGAGTAGAAGGTGTACGAGAGGGTTTCTAGGCAATCTCTTACCCTTGTGTCCCACTACCACCAACACCGGGTTCAGCAAGTGCCAGAAAATGCTACATACAAAAGAATTTTTTGTTAGTTTAGTTAATGTAAAAATTAAAAATCAAACGATCACAATTCATCTCATGCAAAAAAAAAATATATATCCTTTTTAATTTTTATTATTACCTGATATGTTTCTAGCTGGCTCATAATTTGTTTTATTCTCTCTTTTGTTTCAGGTGTTTGAGGCACGTCTATCAAAGTATTAAATTTCGAACTTGCATCTCGTGCCTTTTTTCACAACAAGAGCGCTGGAGATATGGATGAAGAAAGCTCTTCCTCATAGAGGGAATCATCAGGCGTACCATGGCTAGGTGTCTGCATATTTGAACAAAATTAATATTATTTCAATTATGTAAATAACTAAAATACCTGAAGATAGAGCAATGCGGGCACTTTACATGTTCTTCCGCTGGCCTCTTTCCGCGATCATCCCGTCTCGGGGTTGTTCCTGCACTGCTCTGATCAGTCTGCCACATTGCAATAAAATTATAAATGTAAAAACTTGAAAACAATATCTAACTTGAAAACACAAAATGAAAACCGAAATAATTTCTAATAAGACACCAGAAGACAGAGTTAGAGTTTCAAATATGCCTTGCATTGAATTCAGTCCTGGAAACATGTCATTGCACATTAAGGCACCCAAACAAGAGACGAGTTGACAATGAAGACCTTATTGAATATATTTTTGGAGCAACTTCTAGTAAACTTGTTGTGAAGACCTTGAGGATATTTTTGGAGCAACATTGTTGAAGTTGATGGTATAGCATTGTTGGAGACGATCTTGAAGGGCCTTGAAGTGAAGATTTTGGAGCAACTATTGAAAAATCCTTAGAGCATTTAAGTAAGGCACTTTCTATCTTCCATCACCTTTTTCCTTTCAATATCCTTTAAACGATTTTGTTGATATTTAATGTTTGAAATCATGTTATAATTCCTTGATTATTTGTGTTTGGGGACTTTCCATTTGAAATTACCCAAAACTACCCTAGCAATTTTATCTTTAGGATGCATTTATGACCCTATTGTTCAATATTTTGATTGATAGTAGTAAACATAGAGAGTTAGGGGGCTCTTGAATTTTTTTGGTTGGGCCATTAGATCCCTAACATCCACTAGGGAGAACCCCCCTTGAGTTGGAGGAGAGCTAGCCCGAAGTGAAAAGAGGTTGGTGAGGTGACAATGGGGCTATTGAATTACACATGGTATCACACTTTAGCTTTAGGACTTTATCTTGAGAAGTGAGAGATTTTGCTATATCAATTCTAAAATTGTTTACAACACTATTGTTAAGAACTAATAAGAAGTGACGTTGAGGGGTTTTTGGGTATAAGAAACAATACCATTTAAAAACTATGGTTCTTAGTCCTTGGAATTCCTTCACCTGGGCCTAGGGGCACACAAGAATAATTTCACACTAAACCATGCAAACTTAAAAGTAACTTAATAGATCCATAAAGTAATAATAATCATAATTCCTAATTTCCTATTGTATGATATAATGCAAATTATTCAAACATGAAGCAATGAAGACATGCAATGTCTAAATTTCAAGATTGATGAACCAATACAAGAAGTTAGAAACTAAAACTTTGATTCAATACTCTGTGTCCTAACTCCAGGAAGGAATCTAGTTTGTAGTACAGAACATGCATCGTGTATTATCAATTCTTAATTGAAAACAACTAAAGGTCATCTACCTCATCAATTCCTTCCCATTTTGTGTTTTTATGTTATATTCCTTATAAAAGTGTCAAATTTCTCTCAAAGTAAGCAACCACCGAATAAAATAAAAAATAGTTGAGATATGATTGAGAAATGGTCATTTATTTCTTGAAAGGATCTTCACAATTTCTTTGGTTGTTTTTCATCTCAAGAAACAAGAAATGACGTAAGAAACTATCGTGATGTAATATAAGAAACAACACGGTGCAATTGCCATTTTCAAAGGCAAATGATGTCCATTGAGGACATGGCCTTTATTTGGTTCCCGTTTCATAGGAGTTTCGGGTAGAAATGGAACTTTGTTGTACCATTTCCAGTAGTAAAAAGGGAAAACCTTCTTTTTCCATGGGAAATAATTTACCTTTCCTTTTTCAAGATAATCTAAATCACAAAAAATATGAACTATACCGCACACATTCTTGGATAATGTGAAAGTGGAAAAGGAATACCCTACAAAAGTGATGCACACATGTACACTTGAACACTAATATATTTTTGTAGTTGAAATGCAATGCTTGTTTTCATTTAAATGTAGGGTTTTTAAAGCAGGGAGAAATAATGGCTGCCAATTTAATAAGCGTTTCTTTGGGAAAAATTTAAATCTTGTATTGGTTGATGAAGATAATAGAGGGTATTGAATCTTGATTCTTGACATTGTGTTTAACTTGAATATCTCAAATGATTATAAATATCAGTGGATGAGTTCTTTTTTTCAAGTATGTCACTCAAAACTCTTATGTTAAAGCATTGTATGATGGCTAGCATTTTCTTGTTTCCCTTTCTTCAGTTCAATGTAAAAGGTATATTAATATATTGGAGCACGAATGATAACTACATTTTTTTTCTCTGCTGTATATCCAGCCCCAAGATTATGAAAAGTTTTCTCAAGTGGAGCTATTGGTTATTGATGAAGTAGCTGCAATTCCATTGCTTGTTGTAAAGGCTCTGCTCGAGCCATATTTAGTGTTTCTGTGCTCTACTATAAATGGGTAATAATTGTAAATGAGCCAACCACAATCACAGATTTTGTAACCATTCGGTTTCCATGGATAGTAATGATGATATTAACCCTATATATCAGTGACCTATATCTACATGAGAATGATCTCAACATTGACCTTGATATGGTTGTATGGATGTGACCTTTGGTATGTCATCAGAAAATCCCCAAATCTGGAGAACTAAAGCTCATCACTTTCGATCTGGAGTACTACCCTTGTGATAAAGTTGATGACTTTTGATCTCCCATTCTCTACCACTTTTCACTTCACCTTCAATATAGATCAGACCAAGGGAAATTTGTTACTGGGTGTTGAGATGGATGAGTTTGTCGAACTAAAATCCATAGCTTAAACTTCATGAAACTGGTGGAGTCAAATTCATGCAAGCACAAACACATCTTACACATCCTCTTTGAAACTCATCCGAAATAACATTGGAAGAAATATAGAGAGAACCCTACAACCTAAAACAATCTAATGGAATTGACTAAAAAAACAAAAATAGAGTCAACCCTACTATAGGAGGAAGGGCCTGTAGTAAGAACTTACCATTTTGCAAGAGCTGAGGGCGAATGCTGAGGGCGAATACTATTCTACAAGAGCTCAACGCGAATGCTGAGGGCGAATGTTGTTCCGCAAGAGCTAAGAGCGAATGCTGAGGGTGAATGCTGTTATGCAAGAGCTGAGGGCGAATGCTGTTCTGCAAGAGCTGAGGGCGAATGCTGAGGGAAAATGTTGTTCTGCAAGAGCTGAGGGCAAATGCTGAGGGCAAATGCTGTTCTGCAAGAGCTGAGGGCGAGTGCTGAGGGCGAATGCTATTATGCAAGAGCTTAGGGCAAATGCTGAGGGCAAATGTTGTTCTGCAAGAGCTAAGGGCAAATGTTGAGGGAGAATGTTGTTCTGCAAGAGCAGAGAGCGAATGCACGTGTGATATTAGACGTTAATGTAGTTTTTAATAAAATCATTTTTATGTAGCGCGCATATAAGTTTCGTATTTTTATGTAGCGCACATATAACTGTCGTTATACCGACGGTGGACAAAGCGTCGCTATTGCGACAAATGTCTCCAAACATCGCAATTGTGACACTTAGACATTGTGTCGCACTTGCGACGTTTGGAGGCAGACGTCGCAATCGTGACACTTTCAGGCATAGTGTCGCAATCGCGATGTATTCCTCCAAACGTCGCAATTGTGAAACTTTGTCTAAGTATCGGTATTGCGACACTTTTCTCTAAGCGTTGGTATAGCGACGGTTTCAGGCGGGATTGAAAAAATTTGAGGAAATTTCCGACATTTGGTCAAAAGCATCGGAACCAAGTGTCGGAATTTCCCCCAAATGTACTAGTGATCCTATCCTTATATTCTATCGACAACCCACTGATGAATCTTTGAATCTTAGCATTCTCCTCCTTGAGGCAAGGCACATATCACAAGAACACCTGAAATCTACTAGTGTACTCCTCATCGGTCATAGATCCCATCTTTAGCTCATAAATATGCTTTTCCTTGTCATCGTAGTATCTCTGTGATATATACTTCTTCCAAAATAGTCCATCGAACTCACTCAAAATTAGTTCCTCCTCATGAATACCCCTCACATTACTTACATCTTCCCACCAAATATATGCTTGACCATAGAGGTTGAATGTACCTATTTTGGCTTTCATGTTTTCTGAGTAATCATGAAACTTGAAGAAATTCCTCCCTTCCACCCTCACATTCCTAATCTCTGCCTCACCACACCCCACACAAACTCTCACTCTATCCATCCTCCACCTTACAAACCACATTCCTACACCTCCTCCCCCATCACTCCCTCCCTTCATTCTCTCCCCTTCATCCCTCTATTTATTCTCCCCCCTTCCTTCTTGATCCCCCCTTCCCCAAACCATTTCCCTCTTACTCTCCTCCATCCTTATCTGTCCCTCTTCCTTTCTCTCCCCCTATCTTTCTTAATCCTCCTCTCTCGCTCTCCCTTTATCTCTCCCTCTACACATCCCTCACCCACTCTCTCTCTCTCTCCATATCCCTCCCTCTTTAGCAACTCCTTTCATTCACCTCTCCCTAAATTGTGTCCCTCTCTTCTTCCCTCCCACCCATAAAACCCATTCAACTACACTCTCCCATACTCTGGATTGTGCCTCCCTTAAATTCCTACCCTCCTTCTACCTACCAATTCCCTTTATTATCCTCGTTATCCTTTTCTACCACCATCTCCTTCCCTCCCTCTCTATCCTCCATCCTCTCTACTCTTACGCTCACCATCCCCAGACACTTCCACCTTTCCCTTCTCCCTATCTCTTCATTCTCATCCCTCCCTCCCACTCTCCCTCCACTATACCACCCACCTTACCTTCCACTCTTACAATCCCAAACCCATAAACATTCTCACTCTATCCCTCCTTCCACCTCCTCCCCTTTCCCTCCCATCTCTCCCCCCTCCCATCTCTCCCCATCTCTAGCCCCAAATCTCCTATTTCCATGCTTCCCCATACAAACACTTCTTCCTCTTCTATCTCTCCTCTTAATGTCCTTCATCTCATTGTCCTCCTTCCCCTCCCTTCAATCACACTCCTCGTCTGCCTTCCTCTTACTCAAGACTAAATCTATACCCAGCATACCCCCATAAGATTTCTCCTTCATATATAAATACACACTTAATAAAATACATTCATATATAAAACATAAATACAAAAAAAAAAAAACCATTAGAAAAAAGCATTGTTATATATAAAAATTACTAAATAAGTCATGAAAACTAAAATTTTTTAGTTATACATATTATAGATAAAAAATGAAACATATTGAAAAAAAAACATAAGAAAAATAATATATATAAACCACATATTAGTAATCTATATATAGATTACACCTATAAAAAAAAAGCTATATAACTTAGAAACTTTCACAATATTTATGATATGGCTATGATATATAACAATAATATGTATCCAACCTATACTACTTGTATAGAAATAAAAAATAATGCAATAACGTATAAATTTATATAATAAATTACAAAATTACATAATATTACACATGAATAAACCATACTCACATTAAAATACTGCATCTAAAAATTATGATATCTACCCAATACCATAAATAATAAAGAAATATTATCTATTCAATAAAATATCTTCAAACTAAAATATTGGTATAATGTATAAAATTCAGATTAAAAAAATGTGAAATACTTAATACACTAGGCTATGTAAGAATGTTATTTTAATAAAATATATTAAATATAGATAAAACAAAATTTTGTGATAAATAAAGTAAAAACAAAAATGAAATTAAATATATAAAAAACATCATAAAGAATTGCACAAAGATATCATGTGCATAATGTGTTCAAAATAATAGATTTTAAAATAAATTAATTTAATATATACACTCTTTTACAATATATAATTTTATAATTTTAATTTTATTGTTTATATAAACAAAATGTATTTTTATTTATTACTCATCAATATATATTTTTAATAGGTAATAAAAGAAATTATGTTTTTGTTTATATAAATAAAACATATGTTTATTTATTTTTATTTTTATTTTTATTTTATTTTTTATATACCTAAAATATATTTTGTGAATATATTTTATTGTTTATTTATTTTTATTTATATATATTTTATTTTTATTTATTATTTTCAATACATGTCTAAGATATCAACCAATCAAATCAAATAAGAGGAATTTTTTTATGAAGAAAACACCAGAATAATAACTCGTACCGTTCCTCTTGTGAGATAAAAGTTAATCAAGAAAACAAATAAATAAATGCTACACCGTTGTACTTGGTAAAATCCGTCAAACAACGGTTACCAGGTAAAATCCGTGAAGGAATGATTACCTGACAAACAAATTGGAGGAGTCTTTCGTTCGACGAATCGGGAGCTGATGTGACAGCTCCCGATCAGTCCCCTCCGGCGACTCTCCCTTCTCTGGCTCCATGGTAGACCTTGTGGAAAACGGCGGATCGGTCGCAAACGGCGATGGCAGCATAGACCCCACCTCGAACCCGTTCTCCGCCACCTTTCTCCTTCACACCGCTCCTCCTCATCCACCACCACTCCACAAGGGAAAATAATTTGAATTTTGAAATTTGACTCCTCCCGCGCGGCTAATAACATATCTCGACTGCCCCTTATTCGCAAATAACAGAATGTGCTCTGCCCGTCCCAAGCCGCTCCGAATCAGCTCAGTTATTCAACAGTCCACTCTACGAATTTCTTTACAGGTACTCCATAAATTCTTCTCTGTGCCCAAATATTCAAATGCTCGTTCCGCGCCAAGAATTTCAAACAGTGGATTTGCTTGGGAAAAATTTGAAATGAGCCCATGGCTACACATATTGCAAATTCCAAACACATCACAGAAGCTCCATGGCATCGAGCATCTAGATTCTATTAAGGTTTCTGGTTTAGTTAGTGATTTGTTGTTGGAGCTTGTTAAGAGACTTGGCTACATTGCTCAGCCGAGCCAGATCTTTGTAAATCAAATACCATTTTCAATTGGCGTTGGCACTGGTTTTACAGTTTCTGTAGCATTCATTCGATGTGGGTTAATAAGCAAACATTCTTTCTCCTTGACTGGATCTGTAAGTACCTTCTTCCTTGTTTTTCTTTTCGTGGGCTTCGAACCCCAAACTTCTTTTATTTTGTTTTATGTTACTTGAGTTTCGAACCCCAGACCCTTTTTATTTTGTTTTCTGTTTCTTGAGTTTTAAACTTTGTTTCTGCTTTCTTGCGGCATTTAAGTACCAGAAGGATCAACACAATGTGGTTTAGGTAAATCAGTAGGGCTACAATAACTGCACAACGAACAATGCAATTCGCAATTGGAGCAACGACAAGAATCCTCAATGAGTTGAAGGGATATTATTACATTGATGGCAGAACTGCTGCTTTGCTCACTTTCATTTTACAAAATCCTGCGCCTCCCCGGCATCATTACCTTGTTGATGTTATGACCCACGCTACTGCCAAGAGCGAGGGTCGAGATCCTGCATGCGAGCTCCGCCCATTGGATTGACGATTTTTGCGTTGCTTATGAAGCATTACTTATATTCAATCTCTATCATGTAAATATAATATTACTTTTCTGAGTTTACTTTTATTTAATTTCTATCATATAAATACAATATTACTTTTCTGCGTGTTCTTTTTTACCTATTTCTTACTCATCCAAGATTACATAGAAAAACCAGATCAAATTAAAATCAAATTAAACCAAAAAAACAAAACTTTTCTGAGTGTCTCCTTTTACCTATTTCTTAATCTCCCCGAATTACATAGAAAAACCAAATACAATTAAACGAACAGAAACAAAAGAATTATTCCTTCACGACTAATATTTTGACTATGTTTCCAACCATGGCATGAATGCTTACATGGATTTTCGTTACAGACATGGATTACTTTATTGGTTGGGCCCTGTGTCTATTTTCATTTATTTGTTTTAGTTTTCATTATCTCTATTATATGTAGATGTGGTTTTTTCTTAAGAAAATTAACTTCTAGCATGAAAAGCTCGTTTGAATTAATGTTCATCATACATATTATTATTTTGAAATATTCATTTTATAAAAAATAAAAAATAAGTTATTATTATCACTTATTTTATAAACCTTTTTTTAGTGTTAGTGTATTTCAATATTTCTAAGTGAACCATGGATTAATATTATTTAAAAAAAAAATAATGATATTCAAAATGTATATCAACAATATTGAAAAACATATTCGAAATAAATGTAAATAAAATAAAAATTAAAATTAAAAAACAAACTTGGAAGTGTCTTAGGCAAAATAATGTGCGTAAAAGAAATGGTAGAGTTTTATACTCATACTAATGTAATTATGAATTAAAAATTATAAATAAAATTTTATAACATGATTTTATTTTAAATTTGAAAATATTAATATATTGATTTAATAGGCTAATTTTAAATGTGAAAGAGAAATTGCATAAACTAATGTGATTAATTTTTGAAGGTAAAAAGTGAATTTCTAGAGTAGTTTTTCTAGTTTTTTAAAACTTGTTTTTGGTTTTTTAGGTGCACATAAATTGAGAAAGGTGTATGGTTTATTTTATTTATGGAAAAAATAGGCAACAAGATAAACAATAAACCTACCTGCTTAATTAATATGACTAATATTTGTTCTCTTTTAAATAAGTAATATAAGCGTTAAGAGTTAATTAATGGCTTAAGAAAAGATAAGTGGAAGAAGCAAGTAGGGTGGAAGAAATAGTTGCTAAAGAATGACATGATTGTCTTCATTGCCAAGGGTTACCAATTGAATGGGATATGTACACTCATGATCCAACCAAAAAGTATCCAACCATCATAGTAAGATATGATAGTGCTCAAATCATTTTCTCAAGAAAAGAATAAGTAATGAAAGGCTCAAAGGCACTAATCAAAAGATCTAGTACATAATTGGTCACCAAGAAACCTGATCTTTCTCCGTTATACAACATTTATAAAAAAAAAAAGAATAAGAAGAGAACGAAAAAGATAAGAAAAGAGAAAAGTTAAGAATAGAATGTTAGAAATATAACATTCCTCATATGATAAAATAGTAGCTAAATGAATAACCTTCTTAAAAGGACAACTTATCCAAAGATAATAATCACCTTTTTATGACCACCACCCCTACCCATTCTAGGGCATAATTTACTCATTATGAATAATAAATTCAATTCCCTAAAAAGTAGCTCTAAGTGTAAAATAAGACCTATATGTTGAATCCTCAAAGGATAGATTTTATCGTGCTAAAAATTTATTCCAAGGTAGGGTGCACGGGTCTAAGAAGGGAAACTCCAAAATTACTCCAAGGCTAGGGCATGGGTCTAGAAAGGGAAACCGTCAAATTTCAAGCCTAAAATAGGGAACAAGTAAAAGTCACCAATAACATGGCATCTAACTTAATTTTAGGAAAAACAAAAACTCTGAAAATAATAAAAAATCCTCTAAAGTAGGATGCTCTCTTTCAAGAACTACCTAAGTCTAGCCATCTTTTTCCTATTAAATATATGCATCTCAAAATTAGGAAGTAGTTATCTAAGAGGGTGAATATGTTTTATGCTTATTATAATGATAAATTAGGTCTCATGAATTGAACTAGGAACTCAATAAAGAAGGCCCATGATTTGAGGCCATAAGAGAATCTCTTAAGGCTCATTATTATCTAAAAATAACAAATATCTCCATGTGGGCCGACAAGCCCAATACAAACCATTCTAAAACACAATCAATGGTTGAAATTTGAAAGTTCTTGGAATGACTTGGAATTATACAACGATGTTGCATGTCGCACTAGGTATCCTAAAAGTATAGTCACCCCACTAAAAATAGCAATTTGAAAGTGCTTGGAATGACTTGGAATTATACATTGATGTTGCATGCCACACTGGGTATCCTAAAAGTATAGTCACCCCACTAAAAATATCATGAAACTTGAACCACAAAAAAATCTCCCAATTGAGCCCTCAAATATGTAACCACCTCATTCATTGGACAACTTTCATAAATTGCTAAAAATAGAAATGACTAAAAATAAAAAAATTCTACCAATTTAGGATTCATTTGTTATTTGTTTTGATTTGAAAAGGATCGTGCCTTCCTAAAAAGGAATTAGATGCTTAAATATTTTAGTTTTGTATGCCTTCAATGCATCATATGACTAAACAAACTCAACCTACTTAAGGTTCCTATTTTATTTCTTTCATATAATTTACAAGATTTAAAAACCTTTATCTTTATAGGAATTTTTTCTCATCGAAATTCATAATTGGAGTTCATAATTTTTTATGTACCTTAACCTAACCATCCTTGTCAAAAACCTTTTCCAAAGGATTCAAATATAGTGGAATCTTGTTGGAATCAAGATGGAATAAATTGTAATTTTCCAACTCATCGTTTACATAACACATAAAATTAGAAGCATTCATCATAAACTGTAAAAATATGTTCATCATCATTAAAAAGAATTCAATTATCTAGTTGGAGCTAAAGGCTAGTAAACCATCTCTAATTGATATTTGTTTAAAGGTATAGAGGAGAAAGATCGAAGTTTTCCATGGTAGAGGCAATGGAATTTGTTTGTTGGTTTTGTTCTTTAGGGATGTGTTTAGTGGAAAAGGCATCAAAAAATCATATACAAGCACATACAACATTTCAATGCAATTTCAGTATTGGATTCTTTGTTAGGCATTGCTCTTTAACC
>JAXQQM020083864.1:0-21170 GCA_034641835.2 Pinus albicaulis | reverse complement strand
TTCCACCTTTTATGATTTGGTACTTGGAGATTCAGTTACTTATATGATCAGACATCCAGTTTCAGCATCATTGATCAACTTTCTATATGTGATACTTAGACATTGATTCTGACTTGTACTTCCGGGCCATGCTCAGATGATTCATTGTGTACTTCCAGTTCAGCTATACTTGTATACATTTTGGATCTATTCTGTACTTTCGATATGATGTATTTTTGACTGAGCATGGGTATGCCCACCTCAGCATGAGTTGACTCTCTGTTTTCTTTCATTGGTTTTTGGCAGGCTAAAATCTGGTGAAGTCCTCTCTTGTCCTTACGAAGTTCTTTCTATGTGCATAATACATTTCGGCCATCATGTACCCCTTCTGACCTCATATATTAGGGGGCATCTATTATAGCATCATTTTTCACCCTCATGTGATTCATGATTGTCTCTTTGGCCTTGGGCACCCATTCCCATAGACTTGAACAAAATTCATAAAAAATAGTGTTAAAAATCCCATACGCGGGTATGCCCAGACTTTTCCGCGTGTATACGCGAGTCCACATGTACTTTTCCGCGTATGCCATTAAAATCATTAAAAATATATATAAAAATTCCCTATTTTCGGGCTGGGTTGATGGTTACTCCAGTGGTTCAACCACCCCAGTACGTGGCCAACTGTTTCCAACTGATTGAAACTACTTTGAGGGAGTATAAAAGCCCCTCATGTGTATGGCCTAAGGGAGAGAGAAATTTTATAGATATTATACTCTGTTGGAGCCCCAATTCAATTCTGATTTCCCGTGCCTCCTGCACTTTCCCAGATTTTTACAGGAAACCCTTGTTTCTTGGAGATGTTCATATGTTTATATGCCATCTCGAGTGCACAAGTCTTGAAGTATCTTAGCGAGGCAAGGGCGGGACGGATCTGGATGACGGTCTGTTCGAATATCGTGGAAGGATTCAGGTGATCTCTCCACATTTTATTACTGTACATGCTGTTCATAATGAAGAAGAACCATCTTGTTCCTGAAGTCACGTGTTAACATCTACTTGTATATGTGAAAAGATTATTATTTAAGCATTTATTATTGTTTACATGATGTTTCACATGGTTTTCACTGACATTTAGGGTAAATATATGTTGTACAACTAGATTTTCGTGCACGTTTCTTCTTGGTTTTCAGGTTAAGGAGGAAGAAGGGTTGCTGGGGGTTTGGACCCCGCGGGATCTACATCAAACGTAGGATTACGGGTGAGTTCTACTATCGATGTTATCTAGTTTTTAGCATACAAGTGTGGTTGTGTGAGTCCTTCTTGAATAGCATGCCCTGATCTGTGGAGGTTTTGACCCAACAAACCTCTAGGCTGTTTTTTCCCGAAACAGAACTGGTGACTCCGCTGGGGATCACATTTTTTTGATTCCCCTGTTGGGTGGTTTCAGCTGTTTGAAAGGTTTCTAACAATTTTAACTATTCTTTCCAATCCAGTTAACTTTTTCTCAGTCAAACTGAAGACCTAGTTCTTTATCTAGGCTTGATCTTTTTTATTTTTCATTATTTACCTTTTCATACGCGCGTCTGTCTATACACAGATGCGTATACACGCATTTTTCTTCAAAGGAAGTCGCGTATACGCGGGTTTCCTTTGACACAGTCGTGTATGCACGATTGTTTCAAAACTGTCAAGTAGCGTATCCCTAGGCAAATTTTGAAATTTTTGATTTCTTGACTTTTTAGTCTTGTCTGCCTATGGAGACCTGTTCCTGCAGTGTCTTTATATCCTCTGGATTGTGTTGAAAGTGGTCATTGGTCTTTTCTCTCTCTTGTTTGATTGAAAACTGGCTTATCTGGAAAATCTTGTTTTTAGTGCTTGCATTTCTGGTTCGAGTACCAAGATCTCTTCCTGGGGATTATTGGTTGTTCTGCTTCATCAGGACAGAGAGCTTCTGCTCATATACTCTTTCCTAGCCTTGTGTCTTGCTTTGAACTTCGATTTTTGCCCATTTTTTGGTTGGTTTTCTTGAGTTCATTTGACTAGGTCTTGTTGCAATTTTTGAAGAGTCTTTCTTGATTCTTTGAAGTTTTTGTTTGCTGCAAGGTTGTACTATTCTTTTGGGCTGAGTTACTGAGTTTCTTGTCTTCTTTTGCTCATATAAATCTTGCTACTAAAGTGGCACTATAATATTTAGAGCTTTTTTGAAGTTTTGCTTGGAATTCAGAGTTGTTTGGCTTGGTAATTGGATAGTGTCCTAGGTCTCTTCGAGCTCTTCTTTTCATAAAATTCAAAAGCTCAAAAAACATTTTGTTTTGTCATTTGCTTTTATTTTGCATTTTTTTTTTCGTTTTGTTACATCTTTTGGAGCTTTGTTGAGCTTTCTTGCCTTTGGTTTTTGACTTGATTTTGGAAAGGAATTGTCATTGGTTTCTTCCTCTTGTTTTCAAGCATATTTTGGTGTCTTCATACTGAGAGTTTCTACTTTTGGGAACTAGTTTTGTGGACAATCGAAAAGTAATAAAACTGAAGGATTGTTGGGAAATTTCTCTTTGCTTTGTTAGGATTTGCATCTTAGAATTTGCATGCTCTTAGTTATTTGCATTAGGTGCACTTAAGCATTTGTAGTCATTTTCGTAGATTTTGCGAGTGTGAGTTTGATATTTGAAAAGAAAAATATATAATCTCGTAGAACCCGTGTAGAAATTTCTTTTCATCGAAAGGCAATTACTGCATTTGCATGTAGTTTGGTTTTCATTAATTTCTTTTCTGCGTCACAAAACACCACGAGTTTCATTTCCGTATCCCTTTGACTTAATATAACAGCCGATTAAAATAAGCGCTATAATTTAAAAACAACTAGCAAGTTTTTTATTAAGTGTCATACACCAACTAGCTAGGTTGTAGGGCCTTGGATTAGGTGAGTGGAGAGTTAACTCTCCAAGGCTGCTCAAACAAAAACATAGAAGTTTATTAATTGAGTGAAATCCAACTCCGTTAGGTGGACCGGGAAAGCTCTCCTCCAGAGAGTCAAGCGCGAGGGGAAGTGAAGGCCGAGAAGAGAGATACCCCCTCTCTGATTTGTTGGATCTTGCCTCAAGACCGTTCCGCCCGGCTTCTGACATGGATTGGTGCCCATAGTTGCCATTCCTAGGTTCCACATAGGTGACTGCGGGGGGGAATACCCGTGGTACCTGAGGCAGACGTCGTATCACTTCTAGCAGTACTTTTGGGGGGTGCCCTTGCGAAGCTTGGGTACTTGTGTCGGCAAAGGCTATTGTTGGGAGGCCGGTGTAACTGTTTTTGTTACCTTCGATAGTAGGCCTGGACCGTAATTATCCCAGACTACTTTCGGGAGGTCCTGTTTTTCGCTTTCTTGTATTTTGGTGTCCGGT
Organism: Pinus albicaulis; assembly: GCA_034641835.2. Taxonomy (NCBI): domain Eukaryota; kingdom Viridiplantae; phylum Streptophyta; class Pinopsida; order Pinales; family Pinaceae; genus Pinus; species Pinus albicaulis. Next base: position 17,796 of record JAXQQM020083864.1, on the reverse strand, counting down.
CCTAATCAACCAGAGCGGAAATACCTGAAGGCTATTTGCTTGATTGTATCTCGGGGATTTTTTGTAGTGAGTGCTCTTTGCTCCTAGCTTGCCTAGCTTTATATTTTTTGAGTCTAATTAAAATTCGTTAAAGTGGCTGATCAAGTGCCTCGTCGATCGAGGAGAATCCAGGGGTTATCTCCCAAGAGTCCAGAGCCTTATTCAAGAAGGCGTAGGAGTAATTTAGCAGGTGAGTATCACCCTGTGGTGTCTGACGCAGTGGAGAGAGATCCTCCACAAGGGATTGAAGGTTTTGTAATTGGCTTCGGTGTTGGTTTCGAGAGGAGCGTTCTGCTCACCTCGAGAGTCTTATTTCCGTAGGAAGAAGAAGTACAAGTAGAGGAAGTACCTCAACCCTCTGAGTCACTTCCATCTCCTCTTCCTCCTGATTATCCGTTCGTTGTTCAGTACATCGGACCTGAGTCTGCAAGACCAGAAGATCCTCCATATTATTCATACCTTTCGATGGCCACGACTGGGAACGTGGCTTCAGCTATGAGTGTTGCAGGCATTCAAAATCCTGCTTCTGTAGAAGGCTGAGGCACAATTGCTATATCTTCGATTGCTTCTAGTACTGCTGTGTTTGGCTCTGGTTTCACCCAAGCACAAGCTTCTCAGTCTGGTCCCTTTTGTTTTGGAATGCCCACTTCTAGGATTCCTTCATTTTCCTTTTCCGCTGCTGCAGCTGCATCTACACCCATGTCTTCCATGGCTAGTGGATCAGCTTCTTTTCAAGGGTTCCCCTTTGGAACTGGGCATATTCCTAGTTCGAATCCTTCTTTAGGGTCCTTTCCATTTACTTCTTAGACTCAGAGTTTTAACCCTTGGTCTGGAGGTCAGAATTCGACTACTTTTACAACTTGGAACCCTGTATTTACAACAGTGGGGGCAGGGAATCAGTTTTATGCTGGTCACCAAGGGAATACTTCTTTCCCTTCGTCGAGTGCTTATTAGACTTTTTCCCCTCTTTCTAATGCCTGGAACACCTATCAAGGGCTTTCCTCTTCATTCAATACTTCAGGAGGGGGAACTGGTCCGGTCTTTGGTAACTCTGCGTTGGGAGGGGGCTCTTCTCCTTTTTCTACGAGTTCCTTCTGGAAACCTGGTGCCTTATCAAATCCAGGGTATTCTTTTCAGAATGTTGGGAATCCATCCCATCAAGGATGGAATTCTCATGCTCCTCCTCGCTTACCTTTTCTGGCAACTTTGAACATTCCATATTTGTTGAAATTGATGAATGATCCCATCCGATATAGTCCGGGGTGGCCTCTGGTCCCGACCAAACTACCTTAAGAAATTCCAAAGTTTGAAGGCAAGAATGGAGAGGATCCAGCTGACCATATCTCCACCTTCCATTTATGGTGTTCTTCTAACTCCCTGATCGACGATTCGATTAGGTTGAGATTGTTTCAACGCACCTTAACTGGAAACGCTGCCAAGTGGTATATTGAGTTAACTGGGGGCAGTTTTGCTACGTTTGGAGATCTGGCTACAACATTTCTAAATCATTTCCAGTTGCCTGTCCGTTATGATGCTGGGACTGAACTCCTAGCTAATTTTAAGTAGGACGATGCAACCCACATTTCTGATCATATTCAGGAATGGCGGAGAAGGAAGAGGCTTATTAAAGCTCATATTCCAGGAGAATTCCTTTTGGAATGGTTTCTGAAATCTCTGCAGTCAGATATTTCTAAGGATGTATCCCTGTCCGAGGTATTTTCCGAGGAGCAAGCCATTTTTAGGGCCCAGCAGCTTGAATTGATATATTCTCAGTCCGGGTTTCTTCATAAATATTTTCCTAATGCTCCTCGCTCCAAATTGGACTTATCTAAGACTAAACCCGGTCCTCATGGTGATGGACTTGTCGGGTCGATCAATAGTGGTGTAGCTAACCTGCTTACTCAATTGCAGCAATTTTCTATACAATCTTCTCCTTCTGGTCAGGTTGTGCCTACTGAGTCATTGCCTTTCCAATATTTTTTGGTAAATGTCATCCAAACTTCTGACCCCAAAGGAAATCAACAATCTGAAGGGAAGAAGAAGGGATGGAATAATAAGAAAAAGGGCAAGAATGGGAAGGGTAATGCGAATAAAACCAACAAGCATGTTGGTGAGGGTCCAAAGGATAAAAAGAAAGTGAAGTTTCCATGCAAGTTGTGTGCTGGAGACCATCTTACACACCTTTGCCCTAAAATTCAGGATGCGCAGCGCTTGTTAGCTCAGCAGGGTTCTTCCAGTTCCCAGGCTGTGTTGACAAACCCTTTTCCCCAAGGGCAACAACTAGTTGTTGGCGCGAATCAAAATACTGGGGCTTCCTCTGGGGGCACCCAGGAAGGGGAAATTCCATCAAACATATAGATGATGAGTGCTCACATGGATGTCGCCATGAGATCCCGTGATTATGGCGAAGATGAGTCTTCGAAAGCCAAGGGTGCTCCCGATGCTACTGAGCCGCTTCACATCACGAAGCCTACTGTTGAGCCTATACCTCGAATGCCCAAAGCATCTACTAAGCGTACGACGATTAATCCAAATGCCAAGGCTGCCCAGAACTACTCTATTGTAGAAGATCTGGCACAGAGTCCTTGTGCCATGTCGGCTCTTGAGGTGCTCCAGTCTTGTCTGGCTTAGCGCAGTGCTCTGCTCACTGCTATTGGGGCTGTCAATCCAAAGAACTCTCTTATGATTACTTTCGATATGACTAATTTTAAAAAGAGACTCCCCCATCATATGGCTTTTCATATTAAATCATCGTACCAGAAATGCAATATTTTCCGGACGGTCATTGATGAGGGTGCTTCCACTTGTGTGATGTCTCTCACATGTTGGAAGGGAATTGGATCTCCCACAGCTGTTCCATCGGCTACTCTTCTGACTGCGTTTGATGGTCATTCTCACAGACCGCATGGTATTGTCTCAGCTTTTCCAATCTATGTTGGGGGAAAAACTATAAATATAGAGGTGGAGATAGTTGATACAAGCTTGGACTACAACCTTCTATTGGGGAGAAACTGGGTTTATGAGATGGATGCCATTGCATATTCATTATTTCGGATTATTTGTTTCCCTCACAAAGGGAGGATTGTTACGGTGGATCAACTGGACTGTCCTCCTGTAGACCCGAATGCATCTACTGACTCAACTATTTCAAAGTTGGATAATACCAAGGCACCTGTTGAGAATTTAGGGGTTGGAATGTATTCTTTGTTGATGGGTAATTTTGATATTCCACCTCCTACTATTCATATAAATGCAATTTCATCCTCCAGGGCTCCTCTTCGAAGAGAGTTCTTCAGAACTCATTATTTTTCGGACCCTTGGACCTTACCTTCCCCTACAGCCACATTAGCGGAAGGTCAAGTGGGTGGAATGGCATTTCCGATGTCTTCAGCTGAGATTGCTTATCAATCTATTGTTGACTCTGCAAAGTCCATTCCAGCTCCTCTTTCTCCGGAGGAATTGGATGGCGATGTGGCTCCGGCTTGGACACTTAGTTCTTCTTCTGCCCAGGATTGCCTTGATACCACTCTTCCATCTGAAGAGGCCATCTTGGAAGCTATGACTGGTATAGATAGACCGTGGGATGATTTGCATCATCGGTCTTACTTTTTACCTGATTTGAGCGAAGTTGAAACAAGTTTTCCAAGTCCTCCGTCTCCTGGTCCTGTTCGCCTAGTCCTGAACCCTTTAGCACCAACACAGGTATATGCTGAAGGGAACATGGCTGTGATTTCTCCAACTATCCCGGTGAACATTTCCAGGGATCCCAATGTTATAGAGAATGTCTTCATCGGAGCTGAATGTTCCCCTGAAGAGATTCAAATTTACACCGATCTCTTTAAAGAGTTTAGGGATGTATTCAGATGGTCTTATGAGGAAATGCCTGGTATAGATCCATCTATTGTCCAGCATGAGATCAAGACTTACGAAAATGCTAAGCCTGTGAGGCAAAAAATCCGTCCCGTCAATCCTAGGAAGGCTGCAGCTATCAAAGCCGAGGTGGAGAAGCTGCTCAAGGCGGGATTTATTTTCCCTGTTCCTTTGACAGAGTGGGTTTCGAACCCTGTTCCTGTAGATAAAAAACAAGGAACAATTCGAGTTTGCATTGATTTCAGAGACCTTAATAAAGCATGTCCTAAAGATAATTACCCCACACCATTTATCGATCAGATCATTGACGAGTGTGCTGGTAATGAGATTTTCTCCTTCATGGACGGTTTCTTCGGATATAATCAGATTACTATCCGTCCTGAAGATCAGCATAAGACTGCCTTTATTTGTCCCTGGGGTACTTTTGCATACAAGAAGATGCCTTTTGGTCTTAAAAATGCTGGGGCTACCTTTCAGCGGGCCATGTCATATGCCTTCCATGACGTCAAAAATATTATCGAGGCGTATTTGGATGATTGAGCTGCTCATTCTCGAAAGAGGATGGATCATCCTGCTCACCTCCGGCAAATATTTGAATGATGTCGTTTCTATAAGATTAGATTGAATCCGAACAAGTGAGTTTTCGCGGTTACATCCGGTCGGTTATTGGGATTCATTATGTCTAGGGAAGGGATTAGGGTAGATCCCTTCAAGGTTGAGGCAATACTTCGGTTGCCTCCCCCGTCCTCTATTCGTCAACTTCAAAGTCTACAAGGAAAGGCTAATTTTCTTCGGAGATTTATCGTAAATTATGCTGAAGTTACCAAAGGATTTATGAGATTGTTGAAGAAGGGAGTTCCATTTTTTTGGGATGACTTCGCTCAACGCTCATTCGATGCTTTGAAAAAAGCATTGACCTCTGCTCCTTTATTGAGTCCACCTGATTATAGCAGGGATTTCCTTTTGTATCTTGCAGTAGCAGAATCTACCATTGGTATGGTTCTGGTTCAGGAAGATGATGCTCTTGTAGAGCATGTTATATACTATCTTAGTCGAGGTTTGGTAGGACTTGAACTCCGGTATACTCCGATAGAAAAGCTGACTTTAGCAGCTGTTCATGCTCTGCAGCGACTCAGACATTACATTCTTCTACGAAAAACTTACGTTTTGGCAACAACCAATCCATTTCAGTTTGTCCTCAGTAGGCGAGTGATTGGGGGAAAATACAATAGATGGATTGTGATTTTGCAGGAATTTGATCTTGAGTTTATGTCTTCCAAGTCCAAGAAATCATTGGTTTTCGCGGAATTGATCTCCGAGTTGCCCTGTGGGGATGAGATAGTCTATGATGAATCCTTCCCGGATGAACATTTGTTTCTTATCTCTCCATAGGATCCTTGGTATGGAGATATCGTTGTGTATCTTCAGACTGCGAAGTTTCCCTCTACTTTTTTGAAATATGAGCGTCGTAAGTTGCGTCACTCGGCTAAGAATTACTTGATCATTGGTGATGCTTTATACCATCGAGGGGTTGATTCAATCCTGAGACGTTGCTTAACTCTCGAAGAAGCTGAGGCTGTGCTGAATGATTTCCACAGTGGAGCTTGTGGTGGTCATTTATCTGGGCTTGCTACAGCCCAAAAGATCTTGCGTGCTGGGTACTTTTGGCCTTCGATTTTCAAAAATTGTATGGAGTAGGTCAAAAAGTGTGATCCGTGTCAAGTTTATACTCGAAAAATGCACGCTCATCCATCTCCGCTTTTTCCAGTCATTACTGTTGGTCCCTTTACAAAGTGGGGTATTGATTATACTACTTGTAACCCGCCTTCGGCTAAAGGTCACAAGTATATTATTGTAGCAGTAGACTACTTTACGAAGTGGGTCGAGGCTATGCCTACTTTTGGGAATGATGGTGAGACTGCAGCTCTTTTTCTTTTCAACCAGGTTATTGCTCGTTTTGGTATTCCTAGAGATATTTTCACTGATCATGGCAGTCATTTTCAGAATAGCATGATGGCTGAGTTGGCTCTAAAATTAGGTTTCCGGCAAGAGCATTCATCTCCGTATTATCCTCAAGCCAATGGGCAAGTGGAAGCCGTGAATAAATCCTTGAAGACAATTCTTCAAAGGAAAATCAATAAAGCTCGATCCAACTGGCATATTATGCTATATCCTGCACTTTGGGCATACAGGACGTTAGTGAAAACTGCAACTGGCTTTACTCCGTTTCAGCTAGTGCATGGGTTGGAATCCGTATTTCCCATTGAATGTGAGATTCCTTCTCTTAAATTAGCTGTTGAACTTCTTCTTGACACTTCTAGTCTTGAAGAACGGCTCCTTCATCTGGAACATCTCGATGAGCAGCGTCGGGATGCCGCCACGATGAATGAAGCACATAAAAACCGAGTTAAAGTTCAGTACGATAAGGCGGTCAAACCCAGGGTTTTTTCAGAAGGTGACCTTGTTTTGGTCTATGCCCAAGAAAAAGATGCCCTGGGGGCAGGAAAGTTTAAGTCTATGTGGTATGGCCCCTTCATCGTTAAAAGAGTCCTTAAAAAAGGAGCATATACCTTGGTTGATTTTGAAGGAAACGAGTTGCCGGAGCCCAGAAATGGGCTCTATTTGAAAAAGTATTATGCCTAGGCTTCAGCCTGACATTTTGCTTTTGTATATAGTAGTTTTTCTTTGTACATATCTGGTTTTTCGATCTTTGATGGGATGGTGATGTTTTTGATCTGCTTTGGCAGGTTGTGTCGAATGTCATGAGTCATTTTGGTTTCGCCGATGGTGCTAGTAGACACACCCGGAACTTGGCTTCCGTGGCTTGGGTGCTTCATCATCCATCCGGTCAGCTGTTAGTATCAAGAGGAGTCTGCATTGGTCCTGCTTCCAATAATATAGCATAATACACTGCATTAATCTATCTACTCTCGGAGGCAATATCTTTGGGTGTTGATTCGTTGGTGGTTTTCTTGGACTCCCAGCTGGTGGTGTCGTAGTTGAACAATACTTATTGGGTTCGAGATCCATTTTTACTCTGTTTGTTCTTGAGGGTACGTTTGTTACAAAGATCATTTCAATTTTTAACTTTCATTCATATTCCTCGAGCTGACAATTGGATGGCAGACTCATTAGATAATCAAGAAATTGATTGGCATATTAATCATTCCATACAATAAAATTTAATCATCAAAAGAATCATACAATTTTATACATTTGTCACATCAAATCAAACATCGCTGTATATATATCATCAGAATGTTCAAAAAACTATACAAAATTTGGATTCATAAGTCATACAAAAAATTGGGCTTATGCCCGATCATGTTCAGTCTCAAAAAATATACAGTCATCTGGTATATCATATCTATCTACTCCTGTGGTCCCTGCCCAGAAGTTGTGTTCCTATAGAACACGATCGTGGTGGCAACTCGACGGAATAACCGTACCCAGTCATGGGGTACTCCCACCACCCGTCTCTGGATGGCTTCAGGGAGATCTTCCACTGCAGCCATAGGTACTTGGCGGGTTAACCCCTCCAAGTTCCTCTGTACAGCCTGGAGGGTCCTGTCTGGATCTATTGTATCCGCCTTGCCTCTGCGACGCTTATGTCGTGGGTAACCCTCAGGTCAAACTGGTCCAATATCTGTATCATGATCATTATAAAATTGTAAGTCATTTTGAATCCAATCAAAAACATGTTTGTTTTCCATTTTTTCATACATATTGAAAAAATCCAAAAAAATTATATAAGTCAAAAATTGCAAACTTATCGACTGTGCTCCATGCCACGCCTGGTGGAAGGACAAGGTCTGGATCGCCACGAAAATCCATCCCGGCATAGGGATAGTCTTTCACAGCGATGATTTGTTCTCCCCACCATTGGAAGAACTCATCATCCCAAGTGGTTCGGGGAACTTCACTTCCCCCCAATCTCTTCATCAAGTCAGCCCATCGGGCAATTCTTGGGTCTCTCGGGCTGCTGATAGAAGAGATCACTTTGGGTCTCAGCCCAGGAATCTTCTCGAAGAAGAATGTCATCAATATTGTACCATATCCAAAATCTTTTGTCTTTGCTTTTCGGAAAGAAGTCAATTGTTGCTTCATGTTCATCAATAGAGCTATGCACCAAACATATAAATGAGTTAAGCATTCCACTGCTATACTCATTTGAGTCCTAGATGCCTGGTGTAGGGAAGCAGATCCTGCCACCCTGCCAATGGTAAAAAGGAGGATTTTCATGTGCAAGTCTCTTAAATCTTTGATCGCAATTTGAGTTCCAACTTTCTTGGAACCCTCTACGCAGTAGACATGGACGTAATCTTCCACGGTTAGCCCTCCCAAAGGCTTACCATGCAAGTCTACTGGCTCCCCCCTCCGGGAGAGTCCAGTAATAAAATAGATATCTTCCACCTCGATGCGTATGGGCATTTGATCTATTATGAAGTAGTCTTCTTCCAGTTCCCAATGATTCACAAGCATTTCGAGCAACCGAACATTACTCTTCATATTTGGCATTTTGAAAAACTTGAGCAATCCACAATTCCAGAGAATATTGAGTGATACTTGGTCCTGCATGACTTCATTGTCAATGACACTGTGCTCACGCTCTCTCCAAGATATAGTCATCCTGCAAAAATTCAATAATTTGTTCATTAGATACGCTTTTTTTCATTTTGGGTTGCGCATACGCGACTTTCTTTGTGCACAGTCGCGTATATACGCGACTTGGTCATTATAAACCCGCGTATGCGCAAACCCGTGATTTTAAACAAATGGTTCTACGGTGAAAATTCATAATTTTTAACTTATGAACGGACAAAATGAATAACAAGGATGAATTAAGAGCTTACCTAACAAATTCGGTGAAGTTTGACGGTTGATTGCTCCTGTTTTGACGAAAGAGGCTTTTTCTCCAGAGCTCTTTTTCCCAATTCAGCAAGTCACAATGAACCAAATGTGAGGTAACTTGTGTATTTATGCCCAAAATTGAAAATTTTTTGCAAAAATTTGTTATGCTTATTTTTTCAATCTATCTTAAGCTGCATAACCCGGATGCTTGGAAGTGCCCAGATTGGTATATTTTCAGGTACATTTTGATGAACTCGAGATTTTTTTCCGGTTTTTGATCCATGACTGCTGACCCGTCATGGCAGGTATATGATCTTCACTGGCATATAGGTTAGGGAATCCACTTTCCGTTGCATTTTTCATACTAGCCTCCATTCTGATCACTTTCCATAGGGTCGATCCCATCAGGTCATGAGTATTTCACCCAGTTCACTCGCCGATTATTTAATCATGACTTGGTGGTAGAGCCTTCCTTTACATGGGCTTCCTAGTTAGTTCCTCGCTAGCACTTGTTGCCCATGCTACGTTTTATGTAGGCTCGGGAGTCCTCTTTAGTCCCGCCATGACTTATGTGTTGAAGCTTCATTCTTCTTCTTCCTCACTATCATTTTTTCTGGCTTTTACCCTAGAGGCTCCCTGGTGTCGTTAAGTTGTATTACTGCATTGCATATTGGCTACTTGTTTATCCTATCCTTTAGCTGGCTTCATTTGGACTCAGTGTTTAAGCCAACTTTTGACCTTGATTATTTGTACAAGTTAACCATTGCATGCACTTAGCTATCGCGACTTGACACCCTTTTACCCATGGATGGAACATTCCTTTGAGTATCGCTTACCAGTTTCTGCCACCTTGCATTGAGCATAGGATCGTTCCAATCCCAGGAACTAGTGCATCTGATTTTTTGATACTCGTTCTATCCATTGTACCATAGCATTCTTTTATTCTTTTTCAGGCTTATTATATGAAAAATACAAAAAAATCAAATATAACAAAAAGAGCGGGAACGGGATGTATCTTCGTTGTTTTGATGGCAGTACAGAGTCAGTTTGTCGCCCTTGAACAAAGCACATATACTTATATATATTTCCTTCATTTGGGATGGTTTTTAGTTTTGACCTAGGTTCAGCCTTTACCATGTTTCACTTGTCAGTTCTCCCCCGGTTGGTTATCTCTTCCAATCATATGGAGAGTTTGTTCTGCCTCCTGCATAACAGACTTATACAGTGTCACTTTTTACTGCCATGGTCATCACGAGTCGTGATTTTGTTCAAGGGAAGTCTAACCAGAGTCGGCCATTCTGCGGTGTCTCTTGACTCATTATTCAGTCGGCCTTCCCGGTCTTGTCAGTATCTTGTTCTATCACATCAGATGTTTTGGTCCTCTGCTCGTGTTGGTTTGAGAAGGTCTCCATTGACTTCTTGCTGGCGGGTTTGTCTCTTATCGACTACGACACATTGCTCTGAGAGCAAACCTAGAGCCACACCCTGGCCCTATTTCCATCATTGATAGGTGACCTTGTGCTCAGCATTTGATCATCATTATGGGTCTTTGACTGAGTGGTTTCCCTTGTGTTCGACATCAGCATACATTATCACACTTGGGATTCATGCAGTACCTTGATTTCCATTTGACCCTATCGGTGGATTTCTCGCCTCTGTGTCAGCTTTCATTATTGGTTGGTTCAGAGGGTTTCTTCCGTGCGCTAGCTTCATCTTGTGCATGTCGGAAACGTGCTTCGGTTTTGGTTCCATCACTCTACTTCGTTCGATTCCTTCCAAATATTGGCCTGCGGGTTACACTCGCGCTGGACTGATGTGGGATGCCTTAATGCCTTCCTTCCAGTAGATCTTTTCCCATCGACTCCGACTCATTGCTCTGGGAACAAGGTCTAGAGTCTTTTGTCAGTACCTTAGGGTTTGCAGTCATCAGTGGCAGACTCTTCGCTATCGACAGTGGGGATTCATCATTGCCTCCTGATTGGTAGATTCTTTCAAGTGTTCGACTTCAACTCATTTATTCTCACTTGTTAGATTGTACTGGGGCACCTTGACACTCATTTTCATTATTGGTGGGTTGTCTCGCATTGGTTAATGGTATACATCATTGACCGGTAATCCAACGATTTCTCACATGGTCGACTTCAGCTCATTTATTCCCATTGTGTAGAATTGTGCCATAGTGATCGGTGAAGACCTCGGGTTGCATCAACATTTCTCGGTTCACTTTTGACAGTCCATTCAGTTTCTGCCAGTGATGTTGTTCACCCTTATATGTTGCAGTGTCAGTACAGCAGCATCCTATATGTTGGCTCCCGAGTTGCGTGATTGTACCGTTTATTCCACCTCTTATGATTTGGTACTTGGAGATTCAGTTACTTATATGATCAGACATCCAGTTGCAGCATCATTGATCAACTTTCTATATGTGATACTTGGACATTGATTCAGACTTATACTTCCGGGCCATGCTCAGATGATTCATTGTGTACTTTCAGTTCAACTATACTTGTATACATTTTGGATCTATTATGTACTTTCCATATGATGTATTTTTGACTGAGCATGGGTATGCCCGCCTTAGCATGAGTTGACTCTCTGTTTTCTTTCATTGGTTTTTGGCAGGCTGAAATCTGGTGAAGTCCTCTCTTGTCCTTGCGAAGTTCTTTCTATGTGCATAATACATTTTGGCCATCATGTACCCCTTCTGACCTCATATATTAGGGGGCATCTGTTATAGCATCACTTTTAACCCTCATGTGATTCATGATTGTCTTTATTGCCTTGGGAGCCCATTCCCAAATAACTGAACAAATTCATTTAAAAACAGTGTTAAAAATCCCATACGCGGTTATGCCCAAACTTTTCCGCGTGTATACGAGAGTCCACATGTACTTTTCAGTGTATGCCATTAAAATCATTAAAAATATATATAAAAATTCCCTATTTTTGGGTTGGGTTGATGGTTACTCCAGTAGTTCAACCACCCCAGCACGTGGCCAACTGTTTCCAACTGATTGAAACTACTTTGAGGGAGTATAAAAGCCCCTCATGTGTATGGCCTAAGCGGGAGAGAAATTTTATAGATATTATACTCTGTTGGAATCCCAATTCAAGTCTGAATTCCCGTGCCTCCTGCACTTTCCCAGATTTATACAGGAAACCCTTGTTTCCTGGAGATGTTCATCCATTTATATGCCATCTCAAGTGCACAAGTCTTGAAAGTATCTTAGCGAGGCAAGGGCGGGACGGATCCGGACGACGGTCTGTTCGAAGATCGTGGAAGGATTCAGGTGATCTCTCCACTTTGTATTTCTGTACATGTTGTTCGCAATAATGAAGAACCATCTTGTTCCTGAACTTATGTGTTAATGTCTATTTGCATATGTGAAAAGATTGATTATTAAGCATTTATTATTGTTTATATAATGTTTCACATGGATTACACTAACATTTAGGAGAAATATATGTTGTACAACTAGGTTTCCGTGCATGTTCTTTCTTGTTTTCCAGGTTGAAGAGGAAGAAGGGTTGCTGGGGGTTTGGACCCCGCGGGATCTACATCGAACGTAGGACTACGGGTGAGTTCTACTATCGTTGTTATCTAGTTTTTAGCATTTAAGTATGGTTGTGTGTGAGTCCTTCTGAATAGCATGCCCTGATCTATGGAGGTTTTGACCCAACAAACCTCTAGGGTGTTTTCCACAAACATTTTTACTTTATTTATTCCTCATCTACCTTTGCACCAACTAACCTATGAAGTGTGATTACTACTTCTTCTTTTTGCTTTTTCTTTTCTCATGGAGATTTGATGTATTATATTACACTTCAATTTTTTTAATAAATTTGATTTGATATTCAATATTTTGTCACATTATTTTTCTTTGTCTTATCTTGATTGTAAAAGTTTGGTTAACATACACCTACTACAACTACACTATGCAACAACTATAGTATGTTTCGTTGATATTTACTCATAATATTGTCTTATATTACAATGTCCAATGCAACCAAATTCTATGTAATGAAATTTATTCAACTATATGTACAATAGACTTGCATAATCCAACCCATAAAATAACCATCTACTTACCTCTTGCAAGTTTTGTCTTCTACTTTTCACTTAGCTAGTGCACTTATACCTACTATGCCAAAACCTTAAATTAGCACAAACCATTGAGCTCTTACACTTATTGTGAATGACTTGAATGATTTTCCTATTATGCCTTAGCACTATTGGGGCATCCTCCTTTTATATGACACTTTCCTTGCATTTTCAAGCCCCTTCACCCTAAAATGGATCCAAGTGCCCACATTCTAATTTTAATTGTACCTAATGGTGTCACTGCCCCGATCATGACTTGTTCATTGACCAACCAATTTCTAATGTTAATGCACCCAAAGTGTGATGTATCCAAAAATTGTTCCCAATATGAGTGAACCCAACAATTGTGTCCAATGGATGTGCACTCAATGAGTGTGTCTTACTATCATGCTCCTTAGATGCTTATGCTTGAAGGCACTTCTATCATTCATCACAAATCCTAAGTCTATAATGCATAGATCCTTGGATCTACATGTAGCAAAGTACTCATGTATATTCTATGAAGCCATTATGCAAATCTTTTCCATCATGTATTATACTTGTAGATCATACATGGTCATCAACTATAAGCTATATTTTTCCTGTCCTTGCCAAGTTTCCTTCCAAGCTTCTCTTGGTGCAATGTCCAACTAATACAAGTTGCCAAGGTCTATGATGCATCTAATAAGAAAGAGTATGCAACATGTCTATATGGACTCTTGCAATCATGCAAGGGAACTTATATTTTAATCAATGACCATTGAAGTGATCATGTAATGGAGATTCCCTAAGCCATTTAAGACTAAGGCCTCACACTAAGCCTATTATATTATGAAGATATTTACTTATATTGTATTTCATTCTATTTAATTTTTTATGTAAATTATTGCATTCTTAATATTGTATTTCCTTATAGTTTTTTCTAAACTTTTTGTTTCACATGAGAGTTTAGTGAAAAGGTTTAAGCTCAGATTTTACAAGTATATTAAATGGTCTTTGATCGCATATTCTTACAAGTATGTTAAATGGTCTTTGATCACATATTCTTATTTCAATTTTAGTTGAGTTCGTTTTTACATTTCTTATAATAATAAAAATTAAATTAAAATGTAAAAGTAAATAGTCTAATTTTTTATTAAAATGACTCTTTATGAAATTTTTATTTCCCATAAAACCTAATGATTATAAAATCTATTATTTATAAAAAAAAGATAAAATAAAATAAAAAAATACTTTTCTTTCTTTCTCTATATACACATATTATTGTACATATCTTTGATATTATATTTAACACAAATCTTAACCCTCAATTTATTATATATAAAAAAATGAAAACCACATATTCATTATTATTTAAAATAGATATACTTAAAGCATACATAATTCATAATTCTACTAATATTAAATTTGACACCAGTTTAAACCCTCAAACTTACTCTATCACCATGTCCCTATCATGCATCTCAACTCCATCTTCAAAAAGTTAGCACACTTGGGAAGGCCATCAAAGTTGGTATCAAATATTATTTCATCATTCTGCAGGTTTAAGGAATAATTTTTTCATAATATTTCATTTTCTTATTCGTGTGATTTTTAATTTTATTTAAATTAGTTCATATTTTTATCTTTAATACTATTGATGATAATAATCAATAACATTGTTGCAACTTATTAAAAGTTACATTTTTCACAATTAAATGTTTTTTTTCTATTTTTTAAGTGATGAGAATTAATAATTGAGAATAAAGAAAATTATTATTATTAATTTATAAAAAAAATGTTGAAATAATTTATTGGTAATTTATAAGAGACAAATATTTATTTTTACTTCATGTTTTTAATCTTTTTATTTAGATTTGAGGAAAATGAGCTCTTCATTAAAATTTAGGTCTTACTCCAAAACAAACAAACAAAAAATGTAAACCTAAATAATATCTACATTAAGCTAAGTCTATGAAAGAATACATATTTTACTATCTCTCCTTTGGTTTTGAACCCGTGACCTCTTAAGAATAAACTCATGCTCTTAACCATTAAGCCAACTCCAATTACAACACACATGTGGTGTAACTACATTTTAGTTGAATTCCAAACCAAGAGACAATTTAAACATGAATAATATGTAAATTACTTTGGTTACCTAATGTGAAATCAAATGCTTTGTAATAGCATTTAAGCTTCATCCCATACATAAAACTAAATACTAATTGAATTACAATATCTAGGGAAACCATATAAGTTAAATGTCTAATAACTTGATAGGAGTAAATTCACAATAAGTATCAAAATACTTCATAGTACATCTTTAAAAAACTAACAAAAAAATAATAATAAATTATAACTTTAATAACAACAATAACAACTAGTCTTAGATGATACTAAATTATTATTATTATTATTATTATTTAAGAATGGTGTTGTTAAATTTTATTTTTGAATATTTTTATGCATTTCTATTACAAGACATCGTGGTGGTTATTGATTGGAATAGATGGACATGATAGTTGATGGCTAGAAAATTATTTTTTAGCACCCTTTATATAACATTGTTGCAATTTATTAAACGTTACTTTTTTCACAAAAAAATGTTTTTTTCTATTTTTTTAAGTGATAAAATATATCATAATTGAATTAATAATTGAGAATAAAGAAAATTATTATTATGAATCATTATTATTAATTAAAAAAAAAAGCCATGTTGAAATAATCTATTGGTAATTTATAGGAGACAAACATTAAATTTTACTTCATGTTTTTAACCTATTTATTTAGATTTGAGGAAAACCTCTTCATTAAAATTTAGGTTTTACTCCAAAATAAAAAATTAATGTAAACCTAAATAATATTTACATTACTCAAACTACCTAATGTGAAGTCACATACTCTTTTAATAACATTTAAAATTAATCTCACATATAAAACTAAATACTACCTCAATTACAATATAATTTATTGGTGTATGAGACCCCTTGTTTGTGGGACAAAGTAGGACAAAGGACCCACCTTCACGATTTTCTAAGTCTATGAAAGTGATTTGCCTGCTAAATTTGCCTACTAAGTCTATGAAATAATACATACTTTACCACCACCACCCCCGGTTTTGAACCCGTGACCTCTTAAGACTAAACTCATGCTCTTAACCATTAAGCCCACTCCAATTACAACATGCATGTGGTGTAACTACATTTTAGTTGAATTCCAAACCAAAAGACAATGTAAACGTGAATAATATGTAAATTTCTTTGACTACCTAATGTGAAATCAAATGCTTTGTAATATCATTTAAGCTTCATCCCATACATAAAACTAAATACTAATTGAATTACAATACCTAGGAAAATCTTACAAGTTAAATGACTAGTAACTTGATAGGGGTAAATTCATAATAAGTATCAAAATACTTCATAGTACATCTTTAAAAATAATAATAATAATAAATTATAACTTTAATAACAACAACAACAACTAGTCTTAGATGATTCTAAATTATTATTATTATTATTATTATTATTATTTTTATTATTGGTTAAGAAGGGTGTTGTAAAATTTTATTTTTTGAATATTTTTATGCATTTCCATAGAAAGACATCGTGGTGGTTATTTTGTTGAATATATGGACATGATAGAAGGTTGATGGCTAGAAAATTTAATTTTTAGCACTTGTACAATGACAAGGTGCACTATGGATATGTGGTGCACCCTTCTCAAATTAGGCTCACCATAGACCTTGGCGTTACACTAGTTAGATGCTATACCTTGGAAAGGAACTTGGCAAGGGAAGGAAAATTTGGGGTTATGACAAATGACCACATCCAAATTGCAAGTACAAGGCATGATATACAAGATTGGCGTAGAGAGATTAACTAGCTCGCATGCGAAAAAAAGGAGTTAAGAAACCCACACTTGGGGGTTGTGCGAGATAGCAGGTAAATTTTGACACAAGCACCTACATAACACAATCATGGGATGCACTCATTGGGTGTAGAACCATTGGACACACTTGGATGCACTTGGGTGTAGTTGGATGCAGATGGGTAGACTTAGCCATATTTAGGTGCACTTCTAGATTAAATTGGTTCCACTATCAATTACACTTGTTGGATATGGATAGTTGATGGACAAGTCACCAAAGTAAACAAATTAATAGATGAACCTTGGGTCCACCTTAGAGAGAAGGGGTTTGCAAGGGCAAGTATCATATAAAAGGAGGACACTAAAAAACGATAAGGCAAGAAGTGATTAGTCATTAGGAAAGAAGTGACTAGTCAATCACAGGAGCGTAAAGGAGCTTTGCGATGCAGTGCTGTTTAGTGTTAGGAACAATAAAACAAGTTACACTCGCTAAGTGAGAAGAAGATGAAGAAAAGACTTGTAGAAGGAAAACTATGATTGCTTCAAGGGTTTTGTTGATCAAGAGAGAAGTTTTTATGGTTCTCATACCAACTCTCTCAAATCTCACCAGTACATCGTAATGGGGCTAATCTCGCTTTTTCATGCCCTCTCTCAAATCTCACGAATACATCGATAATGGGACTAAACTCTTTTCTTCATGCCCAAAATATTAGTGAGTGTCTTAGAGAGAATTTATAATGGTTTTGTGGTATAAAAATATGTTATGTATTAGTAAATAAAAATAAATACATTGTGGCTCTTTCGATTGTCGCTAACCTTGGTCCGCGCCCCGCACAACCTTTGCACTTATAGACCTACCTCGCGCCGTGACCCACCGTCCTTGCATGAGTTCCCTTTGAGTCACCATTGTGGAGTCGATGGAGGCCCACCGGCTCCATCCTTCGATATCTCGTGGCAAGAAACTCTTCAAAAATGATTCCTCTTTATTTTCTCGACTAACCACCAGCCTACCTTTACTCGGCCGGATTTCGCATTTGCCCACCCTAACTCGACAGCAAACACCGGTACATGGCAAGACAATGGAAAAGAATCGCTCGATCATT
>JAXQQM020085492.1:0-29635 GCA_034641835.2 Pinus albicaulis | reverse complement strand
ATAGTCAACCATAGCAGATCGGCCTCTAGAATTATCCCCTCAGCAGCATCTGACCATAAACCAGTACTATTGGAGCTGGGTATGGCTGAAAATTACGGACCATTGGCTTTTAGATATAACCATATTTGGGGCAGCAATGAAGAAGCACATAAAGAAGTGGAAAACGTATGGGGAAAAAACATCAGTGGATCTCCCACTTACATATGGGAAACAAAAATGAAAGCAACAAAAACAAGCCTAAAAGATTGGGCAAAAAATAGATACAAAGAACCTCACAAAGAGAAAGAGGATCTAAAAAAGGAGCTAAAGCAAATTCAAGAGGAACTGGAAAGCAGTGACAACACCATAGAGAAGCAAGCACGAGAAAAATAAGTACAATGGAAAATATACAGAAACAACAAACAAGAAGAAGAAACCTGGAGGCTCAAATCCAGACAGATATGGATGCATGTTGGAGATAAGAACACCTATTTTTTCCACAATTCAGCAAAAACTAGAATTATAAGGAAAAATATTGAAAAAATAACAGGAAGAGAGGGACAAGAGCTAAAAGGACAAGAAGAAATAAAAAATGAGGCCTTCAAACACTACAAAAATCTCCTCATAGCACCAGATAGCCAGGCAAACCCTGAAGAGTTCCTGAGACACATCCCTAGAATTATTGACAACACCAGCAATATGTTGGAAATGTTGTCATTGATGGCAAAGGACAGCAGCAGGACTGCAAAAGTGGCAAAGGATAGCAATAGAGGCAAAGCAGGATATAGTGATGGCAAAGGATAGCAACAGAGGCAAAGCAGGGTATAGTGACAGTATTTGCAGGAGCATGAGGAGAACAAAGTGAGAAAAAGGCAAAGCAGAATACAGTGAAACTGCAGAAGACTATACATATAGAGCATGAAAGGAGAGATGTCTACATTTGGCAGAGCAACATATTGCACATACAGGAATTACAGTAAGGGCTTCGAAGAATTTGAAATACAAACCTGGAATGTGCATTGAGTTTCTGATAGAGCTGTTGGTTTAGCATGCGAAGGCACCAAGAGTGCAACAGAATGTGTATACTAAACCATTGAAAGGTCAAGACGGAACCCTGAGGATAAGAGGTGGAACCGAGCTTTGAGCAGTGAAAACCTAATGGAATTTGGGGTTAAATCTTATGGTAGCGTCGTATTAAAGTAAGAATGAAACACGTTTTTTTGTTAAGGCCGAAATAAGAAAGAAAATCTTTGA
Organism: Pinus albicaulis; assembly: GCA_034641835.2. NCBI lineage: Eukaryota > Viridiplantae > Streptophyta > Pinopsida > Pinales > Pinaceae > Pinus > Pinus albicaulis. The sequence goes on along the minus strand of JAXQQM020085492.1, from coordinate 28,402 downwards.
ACAGAGTATATATATCTTTGTATATAACGAAGGCATGTTCGGCTTTACGGTGAGATCGAGCCCTGACATGAAATTAAAAACGCAGAGTTGAATGAAGCCTACGTGGAATGACGATTCAGTGTAAAAGCGATGAAGGAAATAGAATAGACAGTGGAGCTATGTATCAAAGGAAGAAGAACCGAAACGAGAAGTTATAAATCAAATAAATTAACTTTTGATAGTACGCGGGACGGAACCATGAGTACTGTGAACATTGATAGCAGGTTTACGAAACCAACCCCACCATATCGCACCGCTTTTGTACAAAAAGTTGTATTCCCAAGTTGAAGGCGATCAATGCCATCGGCTGCCGCGTGTCCCTGAGCAAGTTTGTAAAACCACTCTCATCGCGAGTTAAAGTTCATGCGTAATAGTCCGTGCGAGATCTGATTAGGGACGTCCGATCAACACTTGGAGTGTGACGTCATATGGATCGTTGGATCCATTCAATACTTAAGCCAAGGTACGTTATATGGATGTGGGCCTGAACATTCTTTTAAATGTCGTTGAGTTATTCAATTCGAAGTTCAAGAAGTTTGGGGTTGATATATGTTGCATGGTTCACTTTATAATATGGAGCGGTGTGATATGATTGGTATATATATTATATGATAAGGCGCATATGAATTTTTGATGTAATGTGTGGGCCCGGATACGAAATACGTTGATATGGTGAGGTTATTAAATTATTTGCATATGTGTGAGGCCTAATCAATAATAGGCTATAGTCGAGTATAGTTATGTTAAGAACTGGGCTCTTAACCAAGGTTTGTTTAAATTAAATATAAATTAAAACAAAGCCGAAGGTTTGTATTATGGGATGTAATGCCCATTTCATATGGTGGGACCCTCACCCAATCGCATCGGAGAAAGTTCGCAGCGGAACATGTTAACAAATAATTGCGATTGCGATGAAAGACCGGACCCGATGGGTTTATAAACCACGACTGATATATGGTTGAGTTCCTGCATAACAATGAATCATCGAAATCGGAGCATCAGAGCATTGGAATATCGAAACATGCACCTGGAAGTTGCGATTGCGATCAATCGCAATCGGAAGCAATCGAGGAGTGAACGCATCGCATCGAAGGATAATACAAGTTCGACGAGTGGTCCCGTAAAGGCATTCTGTGTATTAAACTGATCTCTTAGTATTATATCACCGGAAGTTACATAAGTCATATAATACGACAGTCTATATGGTAAAACAACTCTTATCATGTCGACAGTTAAAATTGTAATATATGGAAAGCGCAGTTACATATGTATGGCAGTTACATCACGATAGTAAGCAGGAAATCATTCAGAGAAGAAAAGGACAAACACAGTCATAGAAAAGACAAGAACAGTGAACCAAGAGGCTGAATGAGTGGGCTGAAGTTTTTAATCTTAATTGAATGTAAATGTTTTTAATTGATTTATATTGTTGTGATGCATTGGCAAGTCTCTAGAGGAAAACAAAACTCCCACTGTCAAATTGAAATTAATGCATGTTGTTATATCTTTCTGAATGAGCAAGTGAAAGAAATGAGAAGGCAGAAAGCAAAGAGACATGGCTGTCCATTCCAAATTCCTTGAGGAATGCTAACAGTCACAAGAAAATATTTATAAATAATATCATCTTGATATGCAGATAGAGGTTAGAGAGAGTAAGTATAGAGAATGCAAAGTATGGAAGATTGAGGCAGAGAAGATAAGGAAGAGAGGAGCAGAAAGAGATGCTACAGAACAGAGCTGATATCTGAGGTAAATCAGCAAACATTTCTTTTGATAAATTGAGGAAGTTGGAGCTTCCCTATCAAGTTGAAGCTTGATAGTCACGCCAGCCGATCGAGGCTGGAGCCTCCCGTAGGTTGGTGCCTCGCAGAAAATTGAAGGGAGTTAGAGCTTCCTTGCAAGTTGTAGCCTCGCAGAACCGAGGTTGAGCCCTCCTAGCAAATCGCAAAAACAGTGGTGAGAGGGAGTTGGAGCTTGCCTTTGCATCACAACAATAATAAGATGTGGTTTTCTCCCTTTATGGGTTTCCACTTATATCTACTATCTCTATCTGTGTTGCCTATGTGCTGAGATGATTTACCAAATCTTCTTAATGTTTATTGCTCTCATAATAAGCTTGATGTCACATTAATTTAATACTTGCCGCAACATATTAAGATTGTTCATATACTAAGGTTGATTATAAAAGTAAGCTATAAATAAGCTAATGAACAATTTAAAAAGCTCATGTACATGTTAAACTGATTCAGCCCCCCCCCCCCCCTCTCAGTTTAAATAAGAATTCAACACAATATATCTCTCACAAAGGAAGTAACGGAAGAAGAAGTACAGAAAGGTGTCTGGGCCTTACAACTGGACAAGACCCTGGGACCGGATGGTTTTCCCATATCTTTCTACAGAACCTTTTTGAATATCATCAAAAAGGATCTGATGAAAATGATAAGATATGTAATGAGAAAAATAAATATTGGAGGGTACACCAACTCAACCTTTTTGGCCTTAATCCCAAAAGATCCCCGACCATCCACTCTCAACCGCTTCAGGCCCATATCTCTTTACAACAATTCTTACAAAATTATCTCCAAGATCATAGCTGGTAGGCTGAAACCCCTTCTTCCCTTCCTAATCATTGAAAACCAAGGATATTTTGTTCCCAATAGGCAGACTGTGGACAATATCATCTTAGTTCAAGAAGTCATTCACACTAGCCTCACCAATAATGAAAAAGGCTTCGTACTAAAAATGGACATGGCAAATGCCTTTGATAGAGTAAACCTCTCCTATCTGGCAGATGTTTTAAAATCCTTTGGTTTCTCAGCTGAATTTGTGGAATTAATACAAGCCTGCACAGTGGGCCCTTGGATAGCTCCCCTCATCAATGGGAGGTCGTGCAATTTCTTTCAAAGCTCAAGAGGACTAAGACAGGGATGCCCCCTGTCTCCTTTCCTCTATATCATAATGGCAGACTCTCTAAGCAGAAATTTGGAACATTGCAGAAGAAAATCCACCTTAACTGGCCTCTCTATAAGCAGAGGAACCAAAAGAATAAATCATTCTCTGTTTGTTGATGACACCCTTCTCTTGGGAGGAGCCTCCTGTATAGTGGAAAGAAGATTCAAAGCCATCTTGGACAACTTCATGGAGGTCTCTGGAGGCATGATCAACAATGATAAAATTTGTTTGTACAGTTGGAACACTCCCATAAGGATCCTGCAGAAAATGTCACAAATTCTGAATATTCCATTCTAAAACAGTTGGGACTACTTTCAATATCTAGGGCTGCCAATAAGTAAGAAAAATATGAAGAATGAAATATGGAGTAAATTTGCTGAAAAAATGAAAGGGAAAATCAAGGCATGGGGAATGCTTTGGCTCAACCAAGCAGGTAGAATTACGCTCATAAACTCCATACCGACAGCTCTTCCTTTATACCAATTTACACTTATCTCAACTCCCGCAAGCATCCATAAACAAATAGAACTTATAATCAGAAGCTTTCTCTGGCAGGGAGGGAAAAGGGAAAAAAAAAAAACTAGTCTGATAAACTAGAAGCAGGTAACAGCATCATACAATCAAGGGGGTCTCTCCATAAAACTCCCAGGACTAATGAACACAGCACTAGGGAGTAAAATAACTTGGAACTTCCTAACCGGGGAAAATTCATGGTGGAAAGCTGCCCTTGAAGCTAAATATCTCAATGGACCAAGAACCTTGATTCTAAAAAAGAACCCTCCGACAAGATCATGCACCCAGATATGGAAAGAAATCACCAATGCAACTCAGCTTATCAAAGAACATATCACAATGAGGCCAGGAAATGGGGAACAAACAAACATCTCGGAAGACAGCATAATGGGACATCCACCTTTGGGAAATAACCCAAGAATAAAAGAACTAAAAGAATGGATGACAAGGGAAGGTCTTCACAAATTGAATGACATTTCCATCTGGGAAATGGACGGAGACTGGAAGCAATGGGCTAGACCTAATCTACCACAAGACCTCATAGGCCAATGGAACCAATTGATAACTCTGTTAGCAGGAGCTGCACCGATAGACAAAAACAAGAAGGATGCCTACATATGGGAGCCAACAAGAGGATAGTATACTGTTAGAACAGTGTACCAAAAACTTCATGAGATTCAAAACCAACAGGATTGGCAGTACTGGAGATTAGTATGGAAGGTAGAATCCCTTCCCAAAATAAAATTCTTTCTATGGACACTACTACACAACAAATCTCTAACTGCAGAGAATTTAAATAAAAGAGGAATAAGTGGCCCGTCTCAATGTCCACTATGTAGAAAGGAGGAAGAAACAATCCAACATTTATTTCTGGAATGCTCCTTCACAAGGAAATGCTGGGAGGCAATGGTGATACCCATAGTAGCAAATATAAATTACAACCTCCCTATAAACCATTTCATTAGCAGGTGGAAGAGCAGTTATCCACACTCCTTCAAAAATAAACAAACAATGCAGAGACTATGGAACAACCTACCCTCATTCCTCTGCTAGCAATTATGGATAGCAAGAAATGGATTAATCTTAAAATATAAAACCCCAACAGTAAGCAAAATCACAACAAAAGCATGGGGACTGATGGTCGAATTCTTCACAGCAAAAGGGGTCAAAGGAATCAATCTGACCCAACTCCAAGAAGAAGAAAGGAGTTGGATTAGTTTTGCAACAAGCAAGATCAAACAGATCCCCCAAATAAAAAACACGAGGCATCAGAATTGGAAAATCAGGAAAACTCAAGAAGAATTCAAAAACTGGCTAAACACTCTAAACAAAGCCTGTCTCTTCTTTGACAGAGCATCAAAAAAGAACCCAGGCAAAGCATGAATGGGAGGAATAATTCTTCTACAACATCAATCCATGCAGATACCTTATAATTGGGGTCTAGGCCAGATGACGAACAACAAAGAAGAGGCATATGGGCTTCTGCTAGGCCTCAAAATTCTGAAAGAAAATAAAATAAAATAAGCCATCATCTTTGGGGACTCAGCTATCATCATTAAGGCAATGGCACATAACTCTCTCCCAAAAAATGCAAGACAAATTGGCAAAATTTAATATTTTCATATTCTGAGGAAAAACAACAAGCTGGCAGAAGAGCAAGCAAACAAAGGAGTTCACAAAAATGATGAACAAGCAAAAATTGGTGAAATTACTACACAAATAGCTATTCCTTGATTTACCCTCCCTCATCCATGATGGGCAACAACCAAATCATTTCAATTCAGAAATCTCATGATTCCAAGATCTCTCTTGAATCAACAACCAAGCAAAATGTCAAAACTAGAATTATGCCAAATCTCTGCCATATTCTCAAAATATATGATAATAGTACTCCAAAATCTGGAGGAATCCAGCCTCACGTGAACCCACATCACCCTTCTTCCCATTTGCGCATCAATAAAATTCGAATTGATCATCAAACACTTCATTTTTCCCTTTAGATTTTGTTAAGGCAAGAGAAATTTTCTTTTCTCTCTGCGTTTTCCTTATCTCTCCACAAATTTTCCTACGCTTTTGTTGGCCTTTCCATGCACACAACGTCTCCCTTATCCCTCCAGTTCATTCCTTCCCTGCTTTAAACCTTTCTTTTCTCCCCAATCTCCAATTACTTCGATTCCAAGCCTCTATGCTTATCTCCTTTGTGAACTGGAAGCATCCCTCATCGCTTGCAGCCCAGTTCAACCTGCATAAACATAAATCCATGGTCAGTAAGAAGATTGTCTCAATCTCAAAGAGAATTTTAGGAAGATTAACGCATCAGTGGGTTTCTTCAACGGCAGAGGGAGTAGACACTTCATGAAGCAACAGTAGCGGAAAGATACAAATGGATCCTCTGGAGAATAGAGCACACTCCAAAGCTCTAGTCACCCATGGATCCAGCTCTAAATTACAGCAGTAAACATATTTTATTATGAAATTCAAATGTATTTTGTTATTATTCCAGTTTTTCAAATAGTACAGTTCCAATGTAACCATCTCCAGCTTTAAAAAAAGAAAAGAAAAATGGAAAACCAGCAGCACATCACATAAAATAGCCCCTAAGCAGATATCTCTCTGCACTCAACTTGGGGAATTTTGTAATGGAGAAGTTTCTCTCCTCTCCTACTTTTTAGAAATATAATACAATCAATCTTGTTCGAAAATATATATATATATATATTCATTAAAGATATACATTTGGCTAATAATTAGATTTTCATATATTTAATCATTTATATTTGAAATATTTAAATATAAAAATATATTCAAATCATTTAAACAAAATCTCATTCTCAAAGTATAAATCTAATCTATTCACAATAATTCAATTTTTTTTTTCAAAATATAAATATATATTCAAATGTTCAAAAATTTCTTAAAATATTGACACTATTTCAAGGTTTCACTTTTCAAAATATGAATATATACTAAAATTAGTCAAAAATTCCTTTCTTAAAATATAACTAGATTTACCCAACTCCATGGATCCTGCCTCTTACCAAATAAAAATATAAATATAACTTGAACAATGCTGCCAAAATGAGCAAAGATAAACTGTCTGTGAGCCCAACTGTATAGACTCAACCTCAAAACAAAAAGTTGCAAAAAATAAAACAAACACCACTGAAAATCTCAAATATACCCATGACATGACATATGACCTTATATTATGTTAGAAAAAATGATTCAAAACAACAAATTAATGGGCTTGTCAGCCACAAGAACAAAGAAATACAATTCAAATAGTTGAAGTTCAAGAAATACTCTATTGAGTTGCGCGATTGTGTGCACTTTGGGAGTTTAGAAGCGTGTGCACTTTGGGAATTTAGAAGTTGATCTATCGACAACTTCTCAATGACCATGACCCAATGATTGATTCCTTATTGCCAGAGGAAGTGACTGTGACCATTGGTAGAATAGTTTTTGTATATCTTGCAGCCCCTCATTGTCTTAATGCAACTAGGTTTTAGTGTGTAAGTTGTATACTTTTTACCCCGTCATGGAATTTGATGATCTTACAGGAATAAACGCATTACAGAAGAAACGCGGATGCATTGTAGAAGGAACGAGATGCATTGCAGAAGGAATGCAACCTTTTCCAAATTTTTAATGGAAGAAGCTAATGCTGGGACAAACCTAAAGTGATTTGACACCTCCAGTCCACCCCTTTCCGGCACGACTTCGCTTTTCGGCATGAGTCTCTCTCCATTTTTTAGGGCCCCACTACCGTGCGCCACCTGCCACCCTCCCGTCCTCTGCCACCCTCACCTGCCCCAGGATAGTTCCCATTCTGAATTCGTAAAGCGCACGAGGGAGGAGAAGGCAGATAAAAAGGGTTCATTCAAGCAGGGTTCTGCCCATCTCTGCTTCCTCACTCTGTTTAACATAATCAGAGAAGCCGAGACAGTCTTTACAGGAACATCGTCCTTTACAGGTACATAATTTACATTCTACCCAATTCAATTTTCTTAATCAGGGAGTTTTCTCTATTAGATATTTGCAAAGATATAGATAGCAAGAAGAGCTTCTTCTTCAAACACAACATCATAGTTGTCGTTGAAGAAATTTTGGAAGATTTGCATATTGTGGAACAATCAGTAGACTCTAGAACATATGCTCGGCTCTTGCAGGAATGTATTAGTAGAAAATTCTTGGTACAGGGTAAGGTTATCCATGCCCACATTTTGAAAACCCGAAATGAAATAGATAGTTATTTGGGAAGCAATCTTGTCAATTTGTAAGTTAAATACCAAATTTTAGAGGAAGCACGTCAAGTGTTTGACAAAATGTGTGAAAGAAATTTGGTTTTATAGACTACAATGATTGCAGCGTATGTTCAGAATGAGTATTATGAGGAGGCTTTAGAACTAATGGACTTGATGCAACATGCTGGCACCATGCCAGATCAATTCACTTTTCTTGTTTACTCAAGGAATGTGGAGGTATGAAAGATCTAGTAGTAGCCAAAATGGTACATGGTGTTGTAATCAAAACTGGATTTGAGTCTGATGTCTATGTGGGCAGTGCCCTCATGGACATGTATGCAAAATGTGGCTCTATGGCTGATGCACGACAAGTGTTTGAGGCGATGCCGGAACGAAACACCATTTCGTGGACTTCGATGATAGCATGATATGGGGAAAATGGGAATGGAGAGGAGGCCCTCAAAATATTTCGTCAAATGCAACTGGGGACTACGAATCCAAACCGGGTAACCTTAATCAGTGTTCTTAAGGCGTCTACTAGATTTTCAAATCATTAAAACTAGATTTTACTCGGACCTTTAAATCCAAAGTGTCGTTATTGTCATGTATGCCAAGTCAGGGTGCTTCGAGGATGTTAACAAAATATTTTCCAAAATACCTAAAGGAGACTTGCTGGCATGGAATTCTATTATCACAACATTTTTTCAGAATGGTTATAACCATGAGGCACTTTATTCCTTTTCCTAGATGCAATTTGAATCAATGAAGCCAAACCAGTTCACTTTTGCAAGTATTCTAAGGGTATGTGCTAGCATACGAGCTCTTAAACAGAGAAAAGAGGTCCATGCTTATTGCATAAAAAATGGATTGGACTTGGACCTTTTTGTAGGAAGTGCTATTGTTGATACATATGCCAAATGTAATAGATTTTTCGATGCCTTTACAGTTTTTGACAAATTTCCCCATAAAGAGGTGGTGTCATGGACTGCTATGATTGGAGGCTACGTTCAAAATGAGCGTCATGAGGAGGCTATCAAACTCTTTTTCCAAATGCAATGCAAAAATGTGATGGAAGATGCATTCACCTTTGCCAATGTCCTTAGTGCATGTGCCAGCCTAAAATCTCTGCAGCAAGGGAAGTAGGTCCATGTGCATATTGTCAAAATTGGGTTAGAGGAAAATTTCATTGTAAGGAATTGCCTTGTTACCATGTATGCAGAGTGTGGCAACATGGAAGATGCTTACAAAGTGTTCAATAAAATGAACGACAAAAATGTAGTCTTGTGGACAACAATAATTGTTGGATGTGAAAAAAGTGGGCTTGGAAATGAACCCCTTAAATTTTTTGAATAAATGATATTTGATAGTATAAACCTAACCAGTTCACATTTTTCAGTGTTATCAAGGCATGCACGAGTCTCAAAAATTTGAGATACGGAAAGCAACTCCATGCCTACATAAGAAAAAGTAGCTTTGAGATTGATTCCTTTCTGGGGAGTGCCCTTGTTGAGATGTATGTTGAGTGTGGGAGCATAGAGGATGCATGGAAGGTGTTTGATAATAGTGCCAAAGACGATGCTCTGTTATGGAGTGGAATGATTGTAGCATATGAAAAAAATGGGTATGATAATGAAGCTTTGAGCCTCCTCTGCAAAATGCAACCAGCCTACATGAAAGAAAATCATTTCACCTTTTCAAATAAATAAATAAAAACCTTTTTTGTGAAAATAAATTCCATTATTATCATAGCTTTGAATTTTTGTAAAGTTTTGGGATTGGAGGTAAGTTGTCAAGACATTGTTATGTGAACATTGAACCTGAATCTCTCATGAAAATCTCACATTAGCCACAACTCAACTGATAAATGGTATTCAAAAAACTTGCACATAATGCAGAGAAATTAAAAGCTGCCAGAGTATTTACTCATTTTAACTGAGACCAAGTACACCAAATGTAGTAGACGGAATACAACTCAGCTGATATCCAAAAAATCTTCCTACATAATGCAAAGATATTAAAAAGGTGTTGAAATGTATTAAAAAGGTGTGGGGGAATATTAACTCCTTTTCACTTAAAGCTATAAGACAAAATACATCACATCCAGTGACTATCCATCCCATCTTTTAATGGCAGAGAATGAAGTGGCCCATAATTAAACTGAACATGCCATTTTAGATAATCAGTGAATGCTCAACAATAGAATAATAAATACCAAGCTACTCAGTAATACGTAGAATAACAAATACCATATATTTTCGGATATACATAATTAGATTTAAAGGCCACAATGTTTACCTGCAACACTGATACAGTGTAATTGGACATATTGTCAACGTCCCATGTTATTCCATTTCATTTGATCAGGCAATGGTCCTGTTGTTTAGCCACCTTATCTACCAAGAAAAAGGAGCGATCAAGTATAAAAGGCCGAGAAGTTTATAAAGGTGGCGGGATGAGTAAATGGGGAAAGTCCAGGAAGGAGGGTCCCTGAGGGGGATAAGCATGGTATCTAAGACTGATCGAGGCCACAACACAACAGAAAAAAACATTCAAGACTTCACGTCAGAACCGTGAGCCACCAAGCGCATTGGAGGGACCTTCTTCCGGCCCAAAGGAGAATGATGAGGTTGAAATTCAGGCCCTCGGAGAAGGTGACGTCGCTTTTCGGCAAGCCAATCAAAATTGTACCGTGGGGTAAGAAAATGAGCCTGAAGGCAACTATGCACCCCGCCAAAGTTTAAAAGGGCCCACTGAAGATGACAGTTGGCGTCGGTAAGTAAAAGGTAAGGTAATTCTAGGGTGGCGGTACGAAGGCCGATACCTGCTTTAACTAGGCACGTGGCTCTCAACTTCCCAGCTGTTGTCAGCCAATAACCCATCGCCACGTGTCCCATTGTCGTCGTCCTTATGATGCCAGCCCTATAGCTGTCACCCTGTCTCATATTCCATAAAAATTGGTTTGATATAAGCTTGTTTTACTCTCCAACTGTGTAAAATATTGGTTATTATCTGTTTTCTCACGCAGAGGAGGTTAAAACTCGAGTGCAGGGTCATATTCAAACCCGCGTCGCTTTCCCTTGGGCAACCTCACTACCCTCAGGTATTTATTCGTTTTCCCGTCGCACTATTTCCCTTCTATTTTTACTTTTCAAATGGTCATGGGGAAAATGAGAACTAAGAAGTTTGAGCCTGAAACCCCACAAGCTCGCGAGGTCAGGACTGCTCCTGGACCCAAACCCCTCGTCGATGACCATGCATGGATTCATGACCCAGTCTACCCATTCTGTGTAGCCGACATCAGACCCAAGCTTTTCGAATATCATCTAAAAGGCGAAGATATGTTCAGAGTCATTTTCAATTCGCTTGTTCAAAGCACAACTACAGGAGGGACGCACAGACGGAGAAATAAAGGCCTCGATAGCCAAGAGATATATCTGGTACATGAATGAACTCTCTCCCAAGGAATTGTGTGTGCAAGGAATTCTTGACCGTTTTAGGACGGTTATGGAGGTCGGAAAAGTAATCGAGAAAGAGACTGCACGCGCAAACGCATTGGGTTGTTTGACACTAGTCTCGAAAGGAGTGGAAAAATTCGACCGGGAGTGGAACAAGCTGGTAGAAGCAGGCCTTCCACCATGCTGGGATCCACAAACAGGTGCATTCTCTGAGCTAACAGCCTATGAGTAGAAAATGTCAGAAATTATGAACAATGCAGACATATCATTGGAAAGAACAACCCGGCTGAAAGCAGAGACAATAATAGCCGTGCTGCGTAAAGAGTTCTTCCTCCTCTGCCAGGTTAAGAAATTCCTTGTCATCCGAGTAGATTATACCGAGCTAACTAACATACAAACCCTGTTCGAAACCTACATCACAATTCCATCTCTAGGGGACAGGACGTGGCAAAAGTGCAGTGAATATGATAATGCTCCAGTATCTTCTTCTTCTCATCAGTTGCCACCTCCTCCTACTCGTCCACCTGTATCATCTTCATCCTCAGCTCGGTCACATCTGCCACCATCAGGCACCCCTAGGCGAAACACCAACTGATGAAAATCATGATTTGGCCCATGCGGCCTATTTTACTTTTATTTTCTATGTAATGTAAAAATAGGTGAAATCTTGATTTCACCCTCTGCAATCTTTTTATTTTCTGTTTGTTTTAGTTATAGCCTGTGTCAAGCCACATTGTTTGAGATAAAAGGTCATTTTGCCTCATCATCAATTTTGGTTTTTTATTAAGACTGGAAACAGAAATATCTCCAGGGTATATTTTGTCTAGAAAAATATATGCTCTGAGCGTTCATGTAATAGACTATAAAAGATCGGGCCACAGACTGAAAAAGGTTCCGGATTTTCTAATAGAAGAAGTGGTAGTCTGTGTATCATCTATTTTGTAATTTTGAGGTTCGCTCTTAGTGCATATCTGAAGAGCCATTTTGGAAAAGTAATATAAATCCAGTCTATTTCTTTATTGGATTCCTACTGGAATGAATGAACAATATGTATTTTCTTGGCATAGTGATACAATTTAATGTCCATTGTCCTTACATTTACTCCTTGAAATTGTTGTTTTCGGAATGCGAGTGTTCTATGAGTTGGATATGAACTTATCTTTAATGGTACTCATGTCTTGCTTTTCAGTAACATTTTAAATATTGCTCGAGGCACGATTTCTGTTTTCAAGTCCCTTTTTCATATTTTTATTCTTCTAATGTCATTTAAGGGTAGCTTCTTGTGCTGGCATAATCCTACCTTGCTTTGACATTCCCTAAATATTCTACACAGTATCTCATCTTCATTACTTTTATAACTATTCATCTGTCTCACATTCGACCCATCTTGCAACAACTCTTCTTCATGAATGCTTCAGGCCCATTCTGAGCAGGCCTTTCTCTCTACAGCTAGAGCTCCTTTCTACCAATATTCTTTCTCTGATATCCTGGACCGTCATTCAAAATACTTCAAATTCATTTCACATCAAGAGGTCCCGTTTTATCAGCATGCAAAGTACCTTTAAAACCTCCTGTCTTAAGATGTCCTAGGCACTAGTCTTTGGCAACTCAAGGTTGTCTCTAGGAGTGACAACATCTTTTTGGCATCGTTGTCGGGGACGAAGTTGAAAATATTTCCCCTGGAATACGACATTGTATCCACCCTTCAATCAGGTGATCACAGAGGGTTGAGAGTTGCATAGCCCTCACCTTGGCGACTCCATTGTTATCTAAAGTCAAATCACTCGCAATCCTGGCTTATACTAAGCCACATCTAAGGTCAGATACCTCCTAGTTGAGAACACCCTCAGTCTCTGATCTTGAAAAATAATATTCAAGATAATTTGGAAAGAGAAGCAACCAGCTCAGACTGATATACCCAAATTCTCATTAGAAGACTCCCCGTCCTCTTCTCAGAAGGCTGAAGTCCAAGGTCCTGGTTCCACAATCCGAGTACTTGAATATCCCCCAGATAACTCTGTTATGGACCATACTGAGATAAAATACAAGGCCGAGTTGGTAAATACATCTGGGGTCTCCTTGCACCCTACCCCCAAAGCTGAGGAAGTCAAACAAGTCACCATACTCCAGAGCTCTCCTCAGATAAATCTGCAAATTACGACCCAACACATACCAATTATCATTCATAAGAACCCTTCACAAAATCCACCACCTCCAATGGTTGTACCATGATTTTTACTTAATAAATATGCCCCACTAGCACTGCCTCAAATCCTAAATGATATGCCTCAAGATTACATGAAACTCTTGCCTTGGTTCATGGGGGAAGACAACAGTGCTGCTTAGAAGCATATTTAGGATTTTTGTGCTTTTGCTGAAAACTTCAATGTGGAACACTTGGATGTAGTGTTGAGGCTTTTCATCCAATCTTTGGATGGAGAAGCCCGAAAGTGGTTCAAAACTCTGGATGAACACACGATAACCACCTGGGAGGAAATGGAAAATTCTTTCACACGAAAGTGGGGGGAGAAGAGAGATCATGGTTACATTCTTACAGAGTTCAATGCACTGAAAAAGAAGCATAATGAAGATGTAATCGAATTGATCAAGAGGTTTAACAATTTGTACAATAACCTACCTGCTGATATGAAACCTCCTCAAACAGCAGCCAAGGTAGTATTTGTAGAAGCATTCGAGTTTGAGTTTGGCTTCACTTTGAGAGAGAGGAAATCTGCATCTCTAGACCAAGCCCAGACTGATGCGTTAGAGGTGGAGGCAAATTTCGCATCTACAAGAAAGTCTAAGGGGAGAATAAATCATGATTTTAGGAGAAGAGGTAAAGAGGAAGCTTCTTCCTCTAACCCAGAAAGGGAAGCATCGGACTACAAGATTGAAGAGATGAACAAGATGATTAAAAACCTTTCTAACAAGTTGGTGAAGTTAGAATTGGAGGCTAAAAGCTCAGCTTCCCGACCAAATCAAATGGCACCTAACCGAGGTTTCAATCCACAGTACCGCAAACCTCCATTGCAAATATTGCAGCGAGATAGGAAAGAGAAACAAGATCATATCCAGCCTCCTTTATACCTGGAAGGACAAATGGAAGGACCAGCTGAAGAAGTTCATGAATGTCAGGACAATCAGTTTCTGGCCTATTCAGAGGATGAAGATGGAGAGCTTACCTTGCAAGAAGAACAGGAAGAGCAAGGGAAGAAAGAAGTGTCTATAGAAGACCCAGATATCGATGATTATTGTAGGCAATTCGTAGACTTTATGCAAGCCCAGTTGCATAAGAAGTATGAACTGAGATCCTCTAGAAAGAGGACCCGTGTGCAAGATCAGGAGGGAGAATCTTCATCGAAAGGGCCTACTCAGTCAGATACCATCAACAAAGGTAAAAAGCCTATAGAAGAGCCTTTACATCAAAAAGTCACTTCTCCTTCCTCCTCGAAGTCAGTCCCTGAGTCCCCTGTAAATCCTATGGATACCTCAACTGTCATGAAACCATCAGATCTCCTTAAAGAGCAACCAAAAGAAGTCATCACAGAAAATAACCCTGCTATTTTCAAACTTCAAAAAGAATTAGAAAAGGTTAAGATCCCATTCCCCTTAGTTGAGCTTTTGAAGCAACCTTCTTACAAAGCTCAAGTGTCACAATTCATGCTTCCTCATGGAGTCCTCCCTGACAGTCTTAACCTCCAAGAAGAGAGACCTATGGTAGTTTTTGGCCCACATGTGGAAGAATTGGACTCAACAACCCCCCCATTCTATGTATCCCTGGTCATCCATGATCTGTTGCTTCACAATTGCATGCTGGATTCTGGAGCTTCGCACAACCTGTTGCCATTGTCTGTTATGGAGCAACTAGGCTTGCAAATTACCCGTCCATACAAAGATTTGTATTCTTTCGACTCCAAGAGGGTCAAGTTTCTGGGAATGATTAAAGATTTAGTGGTAAACTTGGCCCAGATCCCAGCCAAAAGTGTGGTGATGGATATTGTGGTTGCCGATATCCCAGCTCGTTTCGAGATGCTGTTGTCAATATCATGGGGTTCAAAGATTGGTGGGTCGATAAAACTCGACCTCACTTATGCTACCATTCCAGTATTTGGAGGAGAGGAAAGGAGGTTATACCGGGAGTCTAGATTCATAAAGATGGTGACTAAAGCTGATGGTTCAATAAATTACTCTGTGTATAGCAAGGAAGGTGAGTTTTCTTGCCAGATGTTTGAGGAAGACGAAAATTTCTTATAGGAACTAGCACTCCACCCTTTGAAACCGAAGCAGTCCGCAAGTAATGAAGAGAGGGATATATGGACTCTACATTTTGATGGGGCAAATTCAAGAGAAGGGAACATAGCTGGAGTCCTTCTAATTTCACCCACAGGACAGTTGGTCCCTTTCTCATTTAAGATGGAGTATGAGGCTACTAAAAATGTGGCTGAATATGAAGCACTACTCTTGGGGCTGCAAAAAGCCAAAAATATGAATATTCAGAGCCTCAAAGTCTTCGAAGATTCAGAACTGGTGGTGAGGAAAATCAAGAATCAGTGCCAAGCTAAGCACCCTCGGCTTAGAGCCTACAAAAATGAAGTATGGGATTTGGTGGAGAATTTATTCTTGGCCTTTAACATACAGTTATGCCAAGAGACCAAAATCGGATGGCTGATTCGCTCATTGTTGTAGCTAGCAATTTTTGCTCGCTGCAGAACCCACTCCTTAGGTATGAAGTTGAAGTACGTTATCGTCCCTTTATCCCAGATAACATTAAGCACTAGCAGGTGTTTGAAGACGAAGAGCAAGTGAAATGCTCCATAGAGACTGTTGGATAATTCTCTAATCTGGTGATTGATGCTATGGAAGAGGAGCCTGAGGAGTAGCCCTAAACCAAGTGGGAAGAAATAGTGGCAGGACACCGTGTATTGAAATTAAAAGGGAATGTCATCCCCAGAGGCCTTGTGCCCCTGGAGAGGTTGTTTGACAAGAATGACATCCCGATAAATCCTAGCAAGTTGACACAAGATGATCAGGTGAATGATATAAACATTGGGACAGAGGTGGACCCGAAAGTATTGAAGTTGTCTAAAGGAGTCCTAAAGGAATATCGTGACCAATACTTTCAGTTTTTTCAGGCTTATAAAGATTTTTTCGCGTGGTCATATCAAGACCTGAAAAATTTTGACGTGGAAGTCACACAGCACAAGATCCCTCTCAACGGAGATGCCAAGCCTCACAAACAGAAGTTGAGGAAAATTAATCCATTGCTGCTCCCATCCATTGAAAAGGAAATCAAAAAGCTATTGCGGGCTAAGATTATAGTTCCCCTGAGATATTCAGAGTGGGTGGCTAATTTGGTTCTATTCCAGAAGAAGAATGGAGAAATAAGGCCGTGCGTGGATTTCAGAAATTTAAACAGGGATTCCCTCAAAGATAATTACCCCCTGCCCAAGATGGACCACATTCTGCAGAAGGTGGTAGGATCTTCTCGAATGTCCATGATGGATGGCTTCTCGGGATACAATCAGGTGGCAGTCCTCCCCGAGGATCAAAAGAAAACAACATTCACTATGCCATGGGGGACTTTCATGTATGCCCGGATGCCATTCAGCTTAATCAATGCAGGAGCCACTTTCCAGCGAGTGATGGATATTGCTTTTGTGGGGGAACGAGATAAATTTGTGGTGATATACCTAGATGATATCACTGTGTTTTCAAAGAATGATGCCGAGCACATCGAGCACCTGCGCCGAACCTTTGAGAAGTGCCACAGGTATGGTTTATCATTGAACCCTCAAAAGTATATGTTTGCTTTGGAAGAAGGAAAATTACTGGGACACATCATAACAAAAGAGGGGGTGAAAATTGACCCCAAAAGGGTAGAAGTAATCAAAGGCATCTCACTACCTCGAAATAAAAAGGAAGTTCAGGTGATCCTGGGATAAATAAACCTCCTAAGGAGGTTTATCCCGAACTATGCTGAGATAGTTCGACACATCACAGAAATTCTTAGAAAGAACAATGAAGTAAAGTGGACCCTAGAGTCAAGGGAGGCTTTCAATAGAATTAAACACGCTTTTGCAGAAGCCCCGGTATTAGCAGGCCCTGACTATAGTAAGCCGTTCACGATATTCTCCTTTGCATCACCGCACACAATAGCTACAGTGTTACAAAAAAAGAATGTAGATGGGTATGAGAAGCCTATTGCCTTCTTTAGCCAGGTACTGCAGGACACAGAGTTGAAATACAATGTTATGAAACCGGCTCCAAAAATAGGAGAAAAGAGAGATCAACGCCTTAGAAATCAACCACTTCGAGGGGGAAACCTCCAATACATTACATAAATGAACAATTCTTGGATGATACAAATGACCAAAACCTCCTTCTATATATAGGAGTCCATGGGCCCACAATATAATCCTAGCCGACCTAACAATAACAATGTAAGAGCACAATAATAACAATATTGGGGTTACAGGGATACAACAGTAACAATAAGGGGGCTACACTAATAACAATAAGGGACTAAACTAGTAATATAGGGACCTAACATACAATATTATGGAGAAGCAGGCTTACGCCCTGGTCAATTCCCTATAATCTTTCCGAATGTATGTGCTTCAGTCAGCCATAACTGCTTTTTTTCCCATTGCTGTAGTAAAATATATTTTAATTCAGGGAGATAGTGAAGGTAAGAGAGGCAAATGGATTGCCAAAATTTAGGAGTACAAACTGGATATTAGACCCACGAAGCTCATTAAGGGATAGGGGTTGGAAAAAATATTATCCGAGTCAAATTGTCAGGCATTGGGTATAAATTTGTCCATGGAAGGAGGAGAGGAACCCGAGGGTATGGAAGTACAACCTGAAATAGAAACCACGGTATAGAAGACGCATATGAAGTACCTCCTCAACGCTTGGTACAAAGATATCGTAGAATACCTCCTTACTCTAAGATGTCCCCTAAATTTTGACAAGGCAAAGTACCGTACCCTGAGGTTGAAATCTCAGAAGTTCGATGTAGCTAATGGCCGACTATATTGGAAGGACCCCTCAGGAATTCTGCTCCTATGTCTTACAGAGTCAGAAGTGGAGGAAGTGATGGCTGAATTTCAAGAAGGCATCTGTGGGGGACATTACAGCTGGCGGTCCACGACTCATAAGATATTGAAGGCTGGTTTCTTCTGGCCTCAGTTATTCAGAGATGTCTATGCTCGTGTTCAGGCATGCGAAAAATTCCAGATGTTCGTAGAAAATCAGAAGTTCACTCTCCTACTGATGATACTAGTGCATATCGAAGAACCTTTTTGGCAGTGGGGTATTGATTTTATAGGAGAAATTCATACCACATCCAGTAGTCAACACAAATGGATCCTCACTTCCATTGACTACTTCACTAAATGGTTAGAGGCAATACACGCAAGAAACACTACTGATGCAGTTGTGATCAAGTTCATGGAGGAAAATATAATCACAAGGTTCAGGTGCCCAGTCAAGATTATCACAAACAACGTTCAGGCCTTTAAATATGCCAAGTTCAGTAATTTCTATCAGCTGTATAACATCACTTTGGGGCACTCTATGACTTATTACCCCCATGGGAACGGGTTGGCCAAGTCTTCGAATAAAACTTTGGTGAGGGCATTAAAGAAGACCATAAGCGAAAATCAGAAGAATTGGGATTCCCAACTAAAATTCATACTCTGGGCGAATCGTATTACTAGTAAGAGGTCCACGGGTAAGTCTCCCTATGAACTGGTATATGGCCGAGAAGCAGTGTTTCCCATTCAACTTGCCTTACCTGTTGCCAAATTTCTACAAGACAACCAAGAAGAGCCGAATGACCTCATCAGGAGGATGAATCAGCTGGTCGAGTTGGAAGAAACTCGAACCCAAGTAAATAACAGGTTATCAGACTACCAGGAGAAAATGAAAAGCTTGTTTGATCAACAAGAAAAAGATAAAGAAATACAAGCAGGAGACCTAGTGCTGAGGTGGGATGTCAGGAGGGCGGACAAGGGAAAACATGGAAAGTTCGACCCCCTATGGTTCAGACCATTCAAAATTGCTGAGGTGAAAGGGAATAATACTTTCATATTAGAGAATTTGGAAGGTGATCTGATCGAAGCGCCCGTGAATGGGCAGTTTTTGAAGCCTTACTTCCAATACTGACAATGGCCTCGACGACCTGTTGTACATTTCCTCCATATTGTATATACATTCCATTTTATGTTTCCACATCTTTTTTTGTTCAATTCATCATAGAAATGCTTGAAATTTTGAAGAAGCCCCAGATTTATTAACCAAAGTATAGGCAAAGGGTCTGCGAAGTTCTCGACACCCTCGAGGACGAGCGTGTCATCCCCAGGTGGAGCCAATGTTGTTTAGCCACCTTATCTACCAAGAAAAAGGAGCGATCAAGTAGAAAAGGCCGAGAAGTTTATAAAGGTGGCAGGATGAGTAAATGGTGAAAGTCTAGGAAGGAGGGTCCCTAAGGGGGATAAGTGCGGTATCTAAGACTGATCGGGGCCACAACACAATAGAAAACAACATTCAGGGCTCCGCGTCAGATACGTGAGCCACCAAGCGCGTTGGAAGGACTTTTCGTCGGCCCAAAAGGAGAACGATGAGGTTGAAAGTCAGGCCCCCGAAGAAGGTGACATCGCCTTTCGGCGAGCCAATCACAATTGTTCTGTGGGGTAAGAAAATGAGTCTGAAGGCCACTATGCACCCCGCCAAAGTTTAAAAGGGCCCACCAAAGATGATAGTTGGCGTCGGTAAGTAAAAGTTAAGGTAAGTCTAGGGTGGCGGTACGAAGGTCGATACTTGCTTTAACTCGGCACGTGGCTCTCCCCTACCTGGATGTTGTAAGCCAATAACCCATCGCCACGTGTCCCATTGTCGGCATCCTTATGACGCCAACCCTATAGCGATTACCCTATCTCGTATTCCGTAAAACCCGGTCTAATATAAGCTTGTTTTACTCTCCAAATATGTAGAATACTGGTTATTAACTGGTTTCTCGCGTAGAGGAGGTTAAAACTTGAGTGCAGGATCGTTTTCAAACCCGCGTCGCTTTCCCTTGGGCTACCTCACTACCCTCAGGTATTTAGTCGTTTTCCCGTCGCACTATTTCCCTTCTGTTTTTACTTTTCAAATGGTCATGGGGAAAATGAGAACCAAGAAGTCTGAGCCTGAAACCCCACAATCTCACGAGGTCAGGACTGCACCTGGACTCGAACCCCTCACCGATGCCCATGCACGGATTCATGACCCAGTCTACCCATTCTATGTAGCCCACATCTGACCCGAGCTTTTCGAATATCATCTAAAAGGCAAAGATATGTTCAGAGTCATTTGCAATTCTCTTGTTCAAAGCACAGCTACAGGAGGGACACATAGACGAAAAAACAAAGGCCTCGATAGCCAAGAGATATATCCGGTACCTGAATGAACTCTCTCCCGAGGAATTGTGCGCGCAGGGAATTCTTGACCGTTTTAGGATGGTTATGGAGGTCGAAAGAGTAATCGAGAAAGAGACCACATGCGCAAATGCACTAGGTTGTTTGACACTAGTCTCGAAAGGAGTGGAAAAAATCAACTGGGAGTGGAACAAGCTGGTAGAAGCAGGCCTCCCACCATGCTGGGATCCACAAACAGGTGCATTCTCTGAGCTAATGGCCTATGAGCAGAAAATGTCATAAATTATGAACAATGCAGACATATCATTGGAAAGAACAACCCGACTGAAAGCAGAGACAATAATAGCCACACTGTGTAAAGAGTTCTTCCTCCTCTGCCAGGTTAAGCAATTCCTCGTCGTCCGGGTAGATTATACCGAGCTAACTAACATACAAACCCTGTTCGAAACCTACATCACAATGCCATCTCCAGGGGATAGGATGTGGCAAAAGTGCAGTGAATATGATAATGCTCTGGTATCTTCTTCTTCTCATCAGTTTCCACCTTCTCTGGCTCATCGACCTGTATCATATTCATCCTCAGCTCGGTCACATCTGCCACCGTCAAGCACACCTCGGCGAAACACCAACCAATGAAACTCATGATTTGACCCACACAACCTGTTTTACTTTTATTTTCTATGTAATGTAAAAATGGGTGAAATCTTGATTTCACCCTCTGCACTCTTTTTATTTTCTGTTATGTTTTAGTTATAGCCTGTGTCAGGCCACACTGTATGAGATGAGAGGTCGTTTTGCCTCATCATCAATTTTGGTTTTTGATTAAGATTGGAAACATACATATCTCCAGGGAATATTTTGTCTAGAATAATATCTGCTCTGAGCATTCATGTAATAGACTATAAAAGATTGGACCATAGACTGAAAAAAGGTTCCAGAGTTTTTAACAGAAGAAGTGGTAGTCTGTTTATCATCCTTTTTGTAATTTTGAGGTTTGCTTTTAGTGCATATCTGAAGAGCCATTTTGGAAAAGTAATATAAAGCCAATTTGTTGCTTTAATGGATTCCTACTGGAATGAATGAACAATATGTATTTTCTTGGCATAGTGATTCAATTTAATGTCCATTGTCCTTACATTTTCTCCTTGTTATCGTTGTTTTTGAAATGCGAGTGTTCTATGAGTTGGATATGAACTTATATTTAATGGTACTCATGTCTTGCTTTTCAGTAACATTTTAAATATTTCTCGAGGCACAATTTATGTTTTCAAGTCCCTTTTTCATATCGTTATTCTTCTAATGTCATTTAAGGGTGGATTCTTGTCCCCGGCATGTTTCATTTGCTGAGAGTCTCATAAATATTTCATAGTATCCTCATCTTCGCTTATCGGGAGGCATTCTCGCATGTAATTTCTGCCGTCACCTTTTCCTAAAACCTTCGCACCTCCACCATGGCCTAAACCCATACCCTATCTATCATTGCTGGCTCAGTCAAGACCCACAAAAAGGTTGAAAGCCCGTCATTTAAATTATAGTCGTAGCCGAAGCCCCAAGGCCTTATAGGCCCCTTTGCGCCTGCCATCAGACTCCGAGCCCGAAAACCATGAGCCAAAGGGAATAGAGCTAATTGTTTATGTTATCTGGCTTACTTTAACCGTTCCGATCAAACCAAATCAATGGAGCGGACGTCATGTGGAGGGCCCCGCGCGCAGGAAACCGGCGGTATAGTCCCGCACCTCTTCCACCGGGTCGGCTGTTTTGGGCCCAAGGCCAGCGATTCCATTAGAAATGTGCCATGCATCTTTGGTACGGGTTCCCAAAACCGCTTTCCTCGTGCGTTAATGACTGTACAAAGGATGGGTAGCGGAACCCATCCGCTCCGTAGGATCTGCCGATCTCCATCCGACGGCAGATATGTACTAGAACTGCTCGCTCGTTAATGTGTGTCCGCCATGTTCTGTGGCCCACCATCGTGCCGCTCTCGTCGCTTCCCCAACGTTGATCTGTGATTGCCATCCAACGATCCAGATCCCATCCTCCCCGTCCATTGACTCTACCGCCACATCGCCCATCCACCCGTCCCCCGTACGTCCACGTGTCTTACTCCCGCACGTCCGAAATAGTTTTCCCCCGTCATATATATATGTGCGTGCATATGTTTTAATTCATACCTTTCGTTTTCATTCACCCCTCACGCCTAAACTGTTTCACGTAAAAAGTCACACTTCGCTTGTTAAATCTATGTCTCCATTGCTTCTCTTCCACCACCCTGTGTATTTCTCCCGGTCGACCATGTATCCATCGTCCCCGCCTCCACCTGTGTCAGTCTTCTCTAATATTTTGTGGGTTTTGCAGGTTTCAAAGCAATAGAAAGGGCGTTTTAATTCATGGTTTCCGTAGCAGAGGTTAAGAGCATTTTAAAGGATGATATATTGCTGACAAAATTTAAAGAGGAAGCCGAGGGTAGGTGTGAGAAATGATCGCCATTAAAGAAGACAAAGATATGGATTCACAGAACCCTCCAGAGAAATCCGCCCTACATTAAAGATCCAGGATTCGAACCCAAAATCAAGGGCCGAGAGTACAGTACAGAATTGCAGACTATCTCAGGGCCCTTACGGCAGCAGATTTTTCCTCAGCAAATGGCCGAGCATTGTATATATTTTATTATTTGTGTCTTTTATATATGGAGATTTTCATCTCCCAGCATTTATTTCTGTAGACAGATTGTAAAGTACAGTCATTTATAGGTAGTCATTCATAGGATGGGCACGATTGTTTTCCGCCATTTTATTCAAATTGAGTCATTAAATGTGCTTCATCTACCTCCTTCTCTAGAATTCTCCATATTTTCTATAAAGGCCCAAAAAGAAGACATTGAAAGGGTTCCAGATTTCTATCAGCAAACTGTGTAGTGAAAATACTTTTGTATACATTCTGTAATATTTCTGTATGAAGGTTCAGAGCCCGTAGGGTCTCAGTGAGGAGGAGTTATAACTGTAATGAGGATTCTGGTCTTTGGTATCTCACAGTATGTAATTTTCTCTTATGTGTTAATACAATATCTCCTTTCATGCTATCTATCTTCTTGTATCATGTTCTAGAATGCAAGTGGCTCACTAGTTTGCAGTAAGGATTCATCCTTGTTGATGCCCTTTCTGGAATTAGTCAAGCGCTTTAAATAGGCCTAGTCATGATATATTGTTCCATGATCATCTCTTCCATATTTTCTGCTATATTAGTTGCATGAGGAGGGTGCTTTTAAAACGCCATTGTCATATAAGGATTCATAGATTGGTATGCCCTTATGTGGTTCTGTTGTGTATCTGGGTATCAGTCTCATGTTAACTAATATCTTCTTTATGTTTCCTCACTGCACTCACTTCCTGATATTTGATTTCTGTGATATATTATTTGAACTGCCCTCTTTACAGTAAGTTGTCTCTTAACTGTCTGATGCCTTTGTATTGGAGTTTTACATGATGTCCCTACACTATTCTTATCTTTGTGTCAGCTTCTGAGAGAGTTTGGTCCCATTCAAAACTTATTTCCTTGTTTTACAAGAGATAGTAAGTGAGCTTTTGGATTGACAACCCAAGCTATATGAAGAGCTCCTTGCTATATTAAGATGTCCTAGGCACTGGTCTATGGCAACTCTAGACTGTCTCTAGGGGGGTGACAAAATCATCCACAACATCTTTCTGGCACCGTTGCCGGGGAGCGAATTCAAGAATATCAGTTTCCCTGGGTCTCGACAAATTGTTTTCACTCTCTAATCAGGTGAGCACAGAGAGTTGAAGAGTTGCGTATCTCTCACCTTGGCGACTCCACTGGTCTTTATTTGATAAATTTATTGGTAGTCCTGGCTCCTCGTAGGCCGCATTTGAGGTCAGATACATCTCAGCTGAAAACACCCTACGTGTCTGACCCAGAGAAGATCATTCATAAAAGAGTTTGGAAGGAGAGGAAGTCAGTCCGTGCTGAAAACCCTGAGTATTCCATTGAAGATTATCCGCCCTCTTCTTCTCAAGAGGTTATGTTGAACACCTAATCCTACATGGGTAGGTGTGGAATGCAAAAAGTCACAATGGAGTCCAAGTGACCTTGGAATATGAAACCAAGAGTCACACCATTGTACTATAAATGTACATCTTTGTATAATGGAAAATAAGGAAGCCTCACGCTTATCCTTCATTGTGTGTTTCTCTTGTGTGTGTGTGCTCATATTCCTCATACACCATGTGTGTGCTTCAACATGGTGTTTAACATGGTATCAGAGCGGGCGATTGCTGGCCCTGCTCCACTTTGAGTGAGCCATTTGTGTTTATGGCCTTGCATATCTGCAAAAATTCTTGACATTTTTGCAGCACTCAAGTGTTTGTAGCAGTGTTTTTGCCACATTCAGAAAGTGGTTTTGGAGAAGGAGCAGCATTCAGAATTTGTTTTGAAGAAAGGCAGCACTGCCCATCTGAAGGTTTTCATTCTAATTTATCTCTGCATTTTCTGCCTTTAATTCTGCTTTGGAAGAACTGCTGGAAAACTGTTTAAAATGGATTTCTGAAGAAGAAGTTTTTTTTGGTTTTTACTGCAAAAGAATTCTGAGTTCTGCTCGATTTTTTACTGTTGAGAAAATTAATTTTTCCACTGAGTCTACAAGATTCTGCTATACATTTGAAGAAAAAAAAAAAATTTCTGCTGTGTATTTGGAAGAAAAGTTCTGCTGTTGTTTTTAAAGTCTTGAGCTTCAAATTTCTCTACTCTACTGTTTTTAAATTTAAAAAATAAAAATAAAAATAAAAAATAAAAAATAAAAATCTGCACAATTCGGCCTTTCGGCCTCCCCTTCATCTCTGCTATTCCACATTCTACGCACCCTCACTATACGCTCACTCCCAAGCATTCTAAAAACCCCATACTATACCACCGCACCCCTCAACCTACATCTGCATTTTTTTCAACGCTTACATTCAACACTCATCGACCTGCGCCCACTCCACTGCAACGCATATACTCCCCTACACAGCGCTTACCCACTTAACAAGCCATAGCTCTACCCTCGCTGTAGCTTCCCCTTCCACTCACACTCGCCCTCCACCTGCGCGGCCATTCCAAACGCCGCTCCCCTTATCCACGTCCCCCTCTCACTAAACTCTGCTACGCCATTACTCCGTTCTTTCAAACGCTTACTGCTCCCCTGCTACACCTGCGCGCTCTCTATACTCTACACACGTCCCCTCTACGCATACTCCAACCTGCTACCTGCCGCCTCCCTGCTACCACAACCTGCGGTCATTTAATCCTGTCAACGCCCTCGAACCTGCAATACAACCCTCCCGCCCACGGTTTACGCCACTATTTTACACTGCCTCTCATTTTAAAATCCGCCCCCCCCATTTCTAAATACCACCATACCGCCCTCCATTTTTAAATTTTATTTTTTTAAAAACTTCTTCCCCCCATTGCCATTCGACCTTCCCAACGATTTGCCCAGTGACTTAAATTTTTTAAATTTTCAAAATTTTAATATTCACCATATAATACCACCTATTCCTTTTTTTAATATTCCCACCATTCAATACCTTCCCTTTTTTAATAACCGACCTCCTACCCTTTCATATAAATAAATTCCCTTCCCTTTATTACAATTCATTTCCCATTTTTTAATTAATTCCCTCCTCATTCCCATTTTTAATTAATCTAATTTTTAATTAATTAAAAAAAAAAAAAAAAACAGCAGAGAGAGAGAGGAAAAATAAGATATGAACAGCAGAAAATGAAGGAATTGACATATCAAGAAATGGACTGAACACATAGAGAATATTGCAGAGTACATTGTGATTTGTGGCATTGATTTGAAGGGTGTTTTTTTTGAAGAATTTGACATTTGAAGACAAGTTTTCCATCATTGAAAACAGCTCTTTGAAGAAAAATTTCAGCTGCCTCAAAGGCTTCTTGCACGTGTTTTCAGCTGCACATATTTTGCAGAAATATTGTACTGAGTTGACATTGTATTGCTTCTTCATAGTTTCAATCAGTATTTGAGTTGTTGGATTGTTGATTGCCCTCTATCATTTGAGGAGCAGATTTTGTACTTGAGATTTCCATAGTTGGAAATTGTTTTGAGTCATTTGTATTTCTTGTTGAATCACATTGTAAACGGGTGCATTTTCGGTTGAAGCCGACACCCTTTCATTTCATTTTTGAGCCTAAGTTGTTGAAAATGGCCAAAATCAATGAGGTATTAGTGTTGTTGAATAACCTCATTCATTCAAATGTTGATGACATGATAAAAATGAGCAAGGATGCTCTATGTAACATTCAGAGTTGTTTGCTAGATGCACATGAAAAGATTGAGTTTTTGCAGTTGGAATCTCAGCTCCAACAAGAAGAACTTCAGCAAAAGAGTCACCATTCTGAACCTGTTTCTGTTCAGAACATTGTGAAGGACTCTCATCAGAAGAAAGAAGACAATGATGATTCACATTCAGCAGATGTACATGCAGATGCAGCAGTTCAACCTGCACTTCTCAAGCCCATCATCAGACCTTGGGAAGAGCTTGTCCACAACAAGCACCGAATTGGTCTTGGATATGACAAGGATGTGTCCTTTCATATTCCAGACTACACAAAGCCCATCAAATTTCAAAGTGCCGGATTCTTGTATGACATATTTTGACCAATGCTCCGCATCCTATTCTCAATATTATACAGACGGGAATGCCAACACTGTGATCGATTTGGCCATATGAAAGATCACTGTTTTGATCTTCATCCATGCAAGCACTGTGGTCGGCACACCCATTCTTCAGACAGATGCTTCAGAAACAAGCCTCCTGCAAGAACCAAGATTCATCTTGGATGGATCGCTTCTTGGCAATGGGCATCAGCAGCCAAGAATATGTTTACGACACATGTTAGAACTTGTTCACGCATATTGAACAAACTTGCAGTTGAGTTTTCGCCATCATCTCACCTTGTCCCTGACAAGGGGGAAAATGGTGGTCATGTACAAGCTTCGACGACAGATCAAGCGAGCCTGAGCCACAATCTCTCATTCCATGTTCAGAGTTGTAGCCAGCAGTTCAAGCGAGCCCGAGCCACAATTCGTCATTCCGGATTCAGAGATGTAGCCAGAGACACGGATGCCCATGAGCATGCCTTCGGTTGGTGGACAACCTTAAACCATCATCTTTGGTTGGTGGATAACCTAAAACCATCACAGGTAGTAGACCTCCCTTCTTTTAGGTCGAAGGTCTCCTTTTTTATGAGGGACAATTCTCTAGGCGTGCTTCCTCTCGCCTCTGCCGCTTGAAGATGTCTTGAACTGCAACATGTATTGCATTCCAGTGTTTGTGGTCATCCTAAAACCACCTTTTTTTTCCAACATTTCAGAGAGTTAATTTAGCCCAAGTTCTGCCATGTATACTTTGCAGATTTATATTACAACTCTTTTCTTGGACTCACACATACCCCTTTGGATTAAGGGGGGATGTTTGAACACCTAATCCTACATGGGTAGGTGTGGAATGCGAAAAGTCACAATGGATTCCAAGTGACCTTGGAATATGAAACCAAGAGTCACACCATTGTACTATAAATGTACATCTTTGTATAATGGAAAATAAGAAACCTCACGCTTATCTTCCATTGTGTGTTTTCTCGTGTGTGTGCTCATCTTCCTTCGTACACCATGTATGTGCTTCAACATGGTGCTCAACAAAGAGAATTAAAATCCCGAGTTTTACTCAGAAACTCCACGTAGAGGAAGTGCCTGGATTGA
>JAXQQM020063000.1:0-23150 GCA_034641835.2 Pinus albicaulis | reverse complement strand
GGCAGGTGAATTCAGAGCAGACACAGTACCGGTCCCCTCCGACTCGAGCAATATGGCACCCCGGGTATCCCGAAGGAGAAGCAGGCAGGTGGTGGAGGAAGAATCAGACGCAGACATACAAATATCTCCGCCGCCAATATACAGAGACACCCTTTGCACCTTCGCAAAGGAGGATAGCCTCAGGTGGTATGAGGTATACCATGAATTTTCCATGACAGCAAAGGAGTTACCAGAAGAGCTCCCGGACCGTGAAATATATCCGAAAGTCAGAAGGACCAGACTGCACCTGGCTGGGCCTCATCCTGCCATCTTTCCATGCCCTGAAATGCTGGACTGGATCATACAGAAGACGGATCCGAAAAGATTCGCAATCCGAGATAGTGCAGGGAAAGCTTTCGTAACATTGGAAAGTTCAAGAGCACAGGTCTACTACTCCCTACCCAAAGCAGAGGTAAACTTCACCCCAAGATGGTTCGCTACAAATGAAGTGCCGATGGTTGACACGATCAGAAGATGGTGGGCAGAACCAGACAAATTTAAAATCAAAAAGGACCAGGAGTACCCGGTGGCCGGTCTGAGGAAAGTCTATAAGCTAGTGGCCGCCATGCTGTGCAGGATGTACGGACGTTCGGACGCCACCACCTTCAATGGAACATGGGCAACCATCATAGAACACGTAATAGTCCACGGTACTCGATTCAATTGGGCGGGAATATTAATGGGCTCCATGCACACAAACTTGGCTTCATCTTTAGCCCCAGATGAGGGAGCGCCATCAGAATTCTACATGGCTTCGTATCTATTAGATGTTGTCTGTGCCCAGATGCATGTTGAGGGATGGCCACATAATTGGGACCCCGAACAGACCCAGGCAATACACTTGCAGACCAGGGTATTCTGGGAATCTAGGTACAAGCCGGACATCGAGCAAATCTCTCACATATTCATGCCCGCCCTCTACGGGAAACTATTTGGTCAAGATGCCCCCTGCATGTCTTGGCGAGCGATGGAAACACTAGGTCAGGTGGCACACTGGTTCCCATTCGCTGAATTCACAATCATCCGAATATTTGGCTCGTTTAAAGCACCACACGCTCTACCTAAGTTTGTTACCGACAAGGTGCTCATTCAAGAGGTATGTTTTCAGATGACCTTGGGTTTCTCTAACGTCCTTGCCAAAGGGAAGAAGAAACCTTGGCCTGCTCTACCTCTCACCATTAGTTCCTATACGGTCAAAGACTCCAGAGAAGTAGCGCGTGAAGGGGAAGAGGTGAAAAGCTATCACTTCAGAAATCTGGACCGCCGAAATTACGATCCAGTCAGGATAGTTCCCGAACATTGTAAAAGGGCCAATTTCAGATGGAGTTATCAACACGTCGAGAGCCCGGATGAGGATGAGAGAAGAAATTGGTATAACGCAAACCGGCATCTCGCACCCGGGGAGTCGGCCACGACCCGAAGGCAGTGTAGTTTTATTGGAGGAGTTCTTCCTCCTCCGAATAAAGAACACCGAGCCGTGCGAGACCCCGGCCACACGGACGACGGGAGAGAACGAGGGCCGCGCCGCGACGGGGAAACGGGGAAAGGGAAGAGAGAGCGAGAGCGAACGCGAGCGTGAGAAGAGCATGACAAGGCGGAAGCAGACCGCCAGCAAAAGGAGAAAGAAAAGGGTCAAACGCAGGATGTAGAAGACGAAATAATAGATGACATTGATTTATCTCCCCTGAATATCCCTGCAGGTGGCGCGGGAAGTAACCTCAATGTTGATGACTTTCTGGGGGAGCAAGAAGAAGAAGTTTTCGACGACGGATTAACCTTTGATGATTCCTCTTTCAAAGATACGGCAAGAGAAGAGAAATCCGCAAGCGTCCGAACTGTCCCACCGCCATCTCCCACGATCTCCAGGAAGGACATTGTCCCGGACACGAGGATAAATAGGTTATGATAAACGTCGATGGCTTGCCGCGCAGCCACAGAAGAAAATGTCACAAGGATGAGCAGAGAGATTATTTCTTGACAGAACCGGCTAAAAGCGGCAGAGCAAGAGAAATCAAGGCTAGAAAA
This sequence comes from Pinus albicaulis, assembly GCA_034641835.2. NCBI lineage: Eukaryota > Viridiplantae > Streptophyta > Pinopsida > Pinales > Pinaceae > Pinus > Pinus albicaulis. The sequence continues at coordinate 21,086 of JAXQQM020063000.1, read as the reverse complement.
TGAGATGCTCCAGCTCCAGGGTAGGCCCGCTCAAGTGAATGAGGTCCCACTGGCGGTCAAGAAGGAATGTGATGTGTTGGAGAATGACAATGAAGGCAAATATGCCGAAATGTTCACCTGGCTCAACTTCGGTGGCCCCATTGGCGAGCACAAAAGAGCCAAAGCAGCCTGAAGAGGGATTGCACCTCACGACGACAGCAGACAAAATGATGAATTAGACGATACGATGTCAATGACACTAGAACACGTGCACGAAAGGATTGGAGTCATACGCAAGAAACCAAAGTACAGATTCGGATGAGTATGCAATCCAAAGACAAGCTGTCCAAAGATCTGGACAAAGTAGTATATGCGTATAACCACCTAATCAGTGGTATCGACTCCATGAACGCCCTTCATCACATTCCATCATTAGGGGCACTAAATGAAACTAAAGGCACGGTCCACAACCTAGGAGGCAAGTCGGTCTTTTAACGACGATGAACAAGCGCCGCCTTACAAAGATTCGAAGCGTCACAAGAGAATCTGAATCGGTTGCTTGTCACCCCAGTGCAAATCTACACCAAGCTCGCTTCTCTCTCAATGATGATCTCCCAGAATAAGGAGACTCTGGTGCCGAATTTTCTAGAATGTATGCATCGGATAAAAGAGGAAAGCCCTCTTGTCGCTCCTATAACGGCGGATTACCAAACTTGGAAAGACTTCATCAAAGGCAAGAAGGTCGACGCTCCAGGAACCTCGATTGCGCGACCACCTTCATAAGTTGCAAACGCTGGGTCGCAAGTCGCATTTGCGACCAGGTCGCAGGTCTCATTTGCGACCAAGTCGCAGGTCGCATTTGCGACCAGGTCGCAGGTCGCAATTTTTACAAACAGGAAGTTGAACCGTCGGGAAGTTGAACCGTCGGAAGGCCATAAGTGCGGCTGTTGAATCTATAAATACCCCAGTGGGAAGCATTGTAAAGGGCTGCTCTTTTGTGGACTGAAAGGCATTATTGCATTGTAGCTGAAGAAGCATACTCTTGATAATAGAAATACAATACATGTTAAAACCCCTTTGATTGGATGATGTGTCTAGCCGTGACAACATTGTGTGTATTCTGCATGTAGCTTCAGAATATCTTTTGATTAATGAATCTGTGTTATTAATAGTGTCATTCATGCACCATAGTTATCTGTGATTGTGTTGATGATGCTCAAGTTATTATTTACTTCATGATGAATGTTAATGAACTATTTTATTAGCATCTCGTTACATCCTTCGGAAAGTTAAGGGATATTCTTACCACAAAGGATTGTTTCTTTGGCGGTCAGATTATCTCGCATGCATACCTCATAGATGTGTTGCTAACGACATTTCCTGAGTTTATGCATTCTGTCTATTACCTTGCTATGCACAGTGTCATATATCGGTTTTATTCATCAGTCATGTATTCTATATCATGTTAATAAGTGTATGTTTACAGTTCCAATCAGGTTGCTCGAAACCGAAGAGATAGCCGTTTAAGTGGTAGCCGGACCCACACCCCGGACGGGATCCCTACTCCAAACGGTTCAAAGTCTAATTGGGACTTTCTACCGGGGAGATCCCCTACTGTTGGCCGGACATATTTTCCTGTCAACATATCTGTTGATGATGAGCGTGAGTTTGTTTGCCTTTTTCTCTTTCTTCTTCTAACTTAAGAATTTGACCTTGTCTAAGTTGTAAAGAAGAAGTAGGAGTTTCATCAATAAATTGAACTAATGAAAGAGAGGGAGTAATTACTTTGGTGGGAAGTATTGCTTCTTTTCCATAGACAAGATTGAATGGAGAAGTACCAATAGAAGCTTTTTGAGTTATTTGATCTGCCCAAAGAGAAAAAATTAATTACTTATGCCAATTTCTTTGATTCTGATCAACAGTTATTTTGATTATTCTAATCCGGTTCTTGTTTGTGGATTCTGCCAAACCATTTCCTTGTGGATAATAATTTTCAGAATATTTTAGTTTGAAGCCTCTTTTAATCACAAATTCTATCATAGCAGTTCTAGAGAAATAAGATGCATTATCAAACATCAAAGCAATAGGTAAACCAAACCTGGTTATGATATTATGGTCAATGGAATCAATCATATTTTATGAATTAGCTAATTTTAATGGATTTGCTCCACCGATTTGGTAAAGTAATCTGTAGCTATGAGAATATATCTATGTTGTTTGGAAGAGTTAGGAACAATCTCACCAATTATATATAATCCCCATTGCTCAAATGGTTGTTCAATATTGACCGGTTGTAATGGGAATGTTGGTTTTCTTTATCTTCTAGATGTACTTTGGCATACTTTACATTTTCTTGTAGATTCATGGGCATCTTTGAAAAGTGTATGCCAATAGTAACCTCCATGCAGGATCTTATGTGTTGTTGTATTTCCTCCAAAATGTCCTCTAGCTTGTCCATCATGTAGTTCCTGCAAGACTTTCTTTGCTTCAGATTTTTCTAAGCATCTTAGACGTACAGAATCAAAATTTATTATAAATAACAATCGTTGACTAACTCATATTTTTTAGCTTTTAATCTAAGTGCTCGTTTTGTCTTGTAACTGAGATGATTTGAAGCATATCCATTCTTCAAATAAAATATAAGATCAACATATTGTGACTCTAAATCATTGAGGCTTACCTCTGATATTTGCACATGTTTACCTGAATCTTCTTCTGCTGGCAAATGTGATGCTCATGTAAGCATTTTTCAAAAACCTTGATCTCTAATGATTTTAGAGGGTTTAATTTCTACATTATATTCTTGTAACGTAGTCACCCAGTTAGCTATTTTTTCTCCTAATTCTTTCTGCATCAAAAGTTGTTTTACTGCGGAAAATGGAACTATGATTTTCGTTTTGGAGAAAAGGTCTAAAATGTTTTATGGCATTAAAAACAGCAAATGATTGCTTTTCAACGGATTTGTAATTCAATTCTACACATTGTAAATTTTAACTAAAGAATGATATCAATGCTTCTATTTGTTGGTCATTCAACTGTGTTAAAACAACTTCATATGATGTATCCGATGAAAAAGTGTATAATGTAAATGGATTAAGAAAATTGGGGGTGGTTAAGAATGGAGAATTGGCAATTGAGTGTTTAATCAATTCAAATTATTCTCTTTCATTATGTCCCCATTTAAAGACATAATTTTTCTTAATCATGTTCTGCAACGGTAAAAATATTTGAGAAAAATCAGGGGCAAATCTCTTAACAAAATTAATTTTCCCAAGGAAATATTGCATGGTTTTCTTATTATGAGGGAAATCAATTCGTTTAATTTCATCAATTCTTTCAGGATCAATATAGATACAATTTTTCGACACAATAAATCCTAAAATTTTTCCTTCATCTAAAGCAAAAAATGATTTCTTTGGATTTAATGAAATGCCATACCTTTTTCATCGCTCAAATACTTGATTTAGGTCATTCACATGATGAGTTACCTGTTTAGAGAAACAGTAATGTCATCTAAATAATTAACTACCGTTTTATTTATAAGTCCCCTAAAAGCTATGTCCATGGCTCTTTGGAAAGTGACACCTGCATTAATTAATCCAAAAGGCATTTACTGATAAGCATAAGTTTCCCACTTAGTTCTAAACGTAGTTTTCAATCTATCATCTGGATGAACAAGAATATGATTGTAACCAGAAAATCCATCTAGAAAAGACATGAGCTCAGAACCAGCTACTTTCTGTAATACTTGTTCCATGGTTGGTAATGGAAAATTTTCCTTCTGACAAGCTTTGTTTAAATTTCTAAAATCAATGCAAATTCTAATATCACCATTCTTCTTCCTGGCAGGTACCAAATTTGATACCAATTTAGAATGTCTAACTGGAAAGATGATTTTTGCCTTAAGGAGTTTATTCAATTCAATTTTAATTTGATTTTCCAAGTTTGGATGAATCTTTCTCAATTTCTGCGGTATGGGATTTTCCTCTGAGATCGTAGGAATTGTGTGTTGAATTACATAAGTATCATATGTTTTAAAATCAGTATAATCCAAAGCAAAGAGATTTTTGTACATCCTAAACAATCTGATGAATGATAATCTTTCTTCGGAAGACAGACCAAGACCTAGATTTACATTTTGAGGTTTTTCTTCACTTCCTAGATTAACTAAATCAAATCTTAAGGTATAACTTTGTGTTTTTGAGTTAGTTACTCTTTTAAACCTGTCCTTTAGATCGTATAAGTCCTCTAACTTGAAAACATATTTGGGAATAGGATTTTCATCTTGTTCTTTCTTAATCTGAGTGTCATGTTCATTTTCATCCAAAATTTGATTATTGTAAGATATATTACAGATGTTAAAAAATCTATGATATCAGAGTCATTATTGAATACTCTCCAATTAGTAATATTATTAGAAATAGATGGTCTAAAAATCAATTCAATAGAAAATCTATTGGGATTAAATTCTTGGTATGGGATTAATTTTGAGGCTACATTAGCGAGTAAATCTGCACTAGCATTCTGTATTCTAGGTATAGAAGAAATGTTGAAGGCTAAGAAATGAGCAGTTAATTGTTGGACTAATGATTGATAATGTTTTAAGTGTCCATAATTACAATGGATAGTATCTCTCACTTGCCTAACTATGATTTCTAAATCTCCTAAAACCTTAAGATGTCTAATATTCAGATCAATAGCTTTTAATAAACCTTGAACTAATGCTTCATACTTAGCTACATTGTTGGTACAATCAAATTCTAATCGACAGGCTAACATAGTCTTTTCACCTTCTCGGTTTATTAAAATGCAACCCGCATCTGCACCATCGTTTGATTTAGAACCATCAAAATAAAGGGTCCAAAACAAAGAATTAGTTATTTTTCTATCTAAAAAATTAATACATCTAGAATTATCTGGCTAGGAAAAATTCTCAATTTTATATACAACCGCCTTATCAAAGAAAGGTGATGGTTAGCATTAAAGTTTCCTAAAAATGGCTCTGAAAATTAATTTCCAATAATGTTGTTATTGAAGGCTACTGGCTCATTAAGTTCTTCAAGATCAGTTACTGTATGCTTCATAAAATTTTCATGGTCAAATCATATTTGGTTTGGATTTCCATTATGTGGTAACCACATATGTGACCAGTCTGTTGAAAAATAACCATGAAGTTTCTCAGACCAGTCACGACTTAAAACTAAACCATAAAACTTAGGAATATCTTCCACCAAAATATCAATTATCTAAGCAACTTTGGGATTTGATGACAACCTGATGGAAACAAAATTTATTTCTCCTACCACTTCTACTCTAGTTCTATCAAGTTGTACTATATGGATTGGAGAACTCTGGGGAGTTATGTTCAATTTGGCACAAACTTATTTTGGCATTTGATTCGAAGAGGCCCTTGAGTCTATAAAACAGTTATGAACATTTTTGTTATAGATCTCATAGGTTAAGATAAATGGAGGAGTATGAGAGATGGATCGATCACCTATCATAATTAAGTCTAAAGCATCTAATTTCATTGAAGGAGAAGGTGGCTTACCCATTTCATTAGCAACTTCAACTATGACTGGAGCAGGTAAGTTTGAAGCAGGAACAAATTTTAAGTCTTTAAGTAAGATTTGTTGTTGTTGTTTTAATTTGGTAAGCTCATGAATTGAAATATTTTGCCTAGTTTTCTTCATGTCTTCAACTATATTATACTCAATGGTATCTAAGACAACCATTGTTTTAGATGTAGGTGGAGGTTCTGAGGTAACAGGACTTGTTTACGTAGCCTTTGAATTAGACTTTTTTCTTACTGATTTATCTTTAGCAGGAGTGGAAATTTTTTGTTGCTGACTAGGCTCTGTTGCTTCAGTAATATTTTTGCTGCGTGTGCTAACAAGAAAAGCTTCAAGTTGTTCTTCATTTGGTAGGATGAAATCTCACATTCCATTTAGTTTAGCTTCTTCTTCTTCGCCATCTTCTTCTTCCTCTATTTGTTATTCCTCCTCTTCTTGATCCGATTCAACATTAGATATAATATTTGGAGGTTTAGAGGATTATCCTTTCTTAAAATTCCTGAAACTCTTTTTTGAATTTGAATTTTCAATGATTTGTTTCTTGATATCTGCCATCTTGTTGGTCATGGTTTTCAAGAATTTTTGAAGACCTTCTATGTCGAATGGATCCTTTGGCATCTTCTTCTTAGAATCATCTTTGAAATATATCTTCTTTGATTTTCGATCTTCCTGTGAATTCTTTTTCTCAAGAGCAGTTATGAGTTTCTCTACAAATAGAGACTCTTTCATAGTTTCTACAAGCGTTGATAGCTTTTCTCTATCAACAAAAATAGTTGTATTATATGGAAGGGATGAAATATACCACTCAATTTGAACTTCTGCGCCAGGAACTACTGTAACATGAATTTTATTGAGTAGTTTATTAAATCTTGAATTAAAATCTTTTATCTTCTCACCTGGTTTAGCTTTAAGATTTGAAAGATCATTGATGAGCGTAGCAGTAGTTCTGTCATCTCCAAACTTAGCTAGGAATTTTTCTTCAAACATATTCCAGTTAGTTATAGAGTGATAAGGTAATGAAAAATACCAGGATCCTGCAGATCCTTTTAAAGTATATGGAAATAATCGTACAACGCAATCCTCTTCAACTACTGCATTCAAATCGACAGCTAACATAAAATTATGAATACGTTCTTCTTCAGGAAGACCATCATTAGGATTGAATTTGGGTAGCCATATTTCGAGATTTTTAGGCAGAGCATGAAGAGGGGTGGGCATGTTTACAGCCCCTGGATTGCTCCATGGGTTTACATTCAGTTGAGGGGGTTGACCTGCCATTGGATTTTGAATGGGTTGGTTGGGTGGATTTTGAATTGAAGATGAGGCAGGTTGAGTACTAGGACTAGTAGTTTGAGTACTGGAACTAGTGAAAGTGATACCGACTATTGGAATGAAATTTGTGGAAGTGAGTGGAGGTAATGGAGGTGAATGGGATAATATCTTGCTGGTGATTGACTCTTATTGAGTCCTCTTTAACTTCTTCTGAGTACTACCGATAGGAAATTCAAAAGGGAGAATCCCTGTTTTTTGACTTTCTGATCAGGTGAATATTCTTTGAGGTTGTAAAGAAGACGAAATAATAAGATATGATAATTGAGAAGATCCAGGCTTTTCAACAGAAATAGATACTCTTTCTAAATTTTCTATCAAAGACTGAAATTCTGGCGAATCTTGGTGAAACTTAGGAAGAAGTATGGTTTGAGTATTGCGAGGAGACTTAGGGGAAAGATGATCAACTTCAGATTTTACAGATGAGGATCTATATAATTTTCTAGAAGTTGATGCAGATCTAGAGGGAGAGAGACTTTTTTATTGACCTTTAGATTGATCATACCTTTGTTCCATTCATCAGGCCATCCTTCTAGCGCCAAAATGTTGAGGCCTTGGAATTCTGCTGCCAAAAAATGGGGGAAAACCACTAGGTCCAGACCTTAAAGCAACTCCTTTTCCATTTGGTGTAGTGGCTCTGACTGGGGATAATGGGACCAGTTTCCCAATAAGGATGATTTTGAGGGTGTTGTGAATATAGCATGCAAATGGATAATGATTTTAATCTATATGCATCTATCTAAACTATTTAATCTAATATATACCCGGTGTGTTTTTCCTTTATGCGATCTAAAATGATATCTTTCAATTGTTAGTAATATAGATCATTTAACAACTGAAAGAGATGAAAATTATATAAAATTATTCTTCTAACAAAGTAGTTTGCATAGAATAATTGTGAAAGAAATATCACATTTATTAGTGTGATTACATATTCAATAAGAAACCATAGATAAATATTAGAACAGAAGTGCATGTAATATCTATATATGATGACGTTTCAAATGTATAATGCAATAAAAAGATGACTGTCAATCTAAGAAGTAAGACTTGATACAAGTGAATAGAAGTACCATATGTACGAAGTTCTACTCATGTAAACTGACAACAATGAATCTTCTCCTTCTCACTTTCAAGCAATTTAAAGAGTACAATAGTGCAACATCAGTTAAATAGCTTTAATTGTGAAAATATAATAGATGTGTTCCATTAATTCATCAAAGAACTCACAAACTTACAATAGTGCATTCTTTGCAAATGTTTTTGACAAATTTCTGGACCCTTCTCTTAATGCATGAGAAGGGATTAAATACTAAAATAACTATAAACTAAAATATATTATTACAAAAATATAGAGTAGGTTTCAAACAACCTTCCTCATAAAGCTAACTTAAACAACAATCAAGGAAAATAACAATTATGATTTATGAATCCTTCCCTTTCTTTTGAATGTGGTCCTGAAGTTGACAAATATCTTACATTGCTTTGAGCTGAGTTGGCTGTGATATCCTTGATCTGATCTATCCCTTGAAAATAGCGTTTGAGAGTACTGACTGGGATCTCTTCGTTGAATCTATAAGAGATTGCAGAGTCTGATGCTGATGATAAGGTTTGATCAGAAATTCCAGTAATTTTCTTGATCAAACTTATTTACCTTTTTAATAATTTCCTCTTGTGTATCTGCTCTTTACTTCCACTGTGTTTCCACTTGTCTTCTTTTTGAGAACACATCAGACGTGTTGTCCTTGATAAACTTTGCTCTAGACAGTTTTTCACACATAGATTCAATAATCTCACTTGATATCTTGGATTTCTTCGCTGCTTCTTTCTCTGCCTATTTGATTTGCGCTTCCCATTCTCTGAATAGAATTTCTTGGTGAATCTGATACTTGCCATTGGATGTGTTATTCAATTTTCTTCTCAAGTTTTTCACATTCAATTTTCTGGATTGATATCTGCTGGATCAGTATTTTATTTTAATCACAATAAGAGTCAATTATAGAAGCTTGATGACAAAACATTTTTTTCTTTCTTTCTTTAACTTAGTGTTTAAATCCAGCACTTCTTTTATGAATTGATCTAATTGCGGTTGGATTTGTAACTTGGTCATTACTACTTCCAGTTGTGCTTGTTTTTCATTAATCTCTGTCTGATGCTGCAATTTGAGGCTTTCAATATCTTTATGAAATTGGGTTGTGTTTACTTTGATTTTCTCACTGGAATTAGATTTCTCTTCATTCAACAACTTCTCTAGTTCTTGTACTCTGGCTTCCTTTTATTTTAGCAAAAATCTAACCTCAGTAGCTTTATCAACAGTAGCAGTAGCATATTCCCCTGCATACTATGATAATTTGGTTATATGTTTAGTAGGATCATCTAAGGAATATTTCCATAATACATCAACTGATTCATCTGTAGGCTTTGAATTTGTTTAATCAATGCTCCTCCTTTTGTTTCTTTTAACTATAGCCTTATAACTAGGACTGTAGAAAATATCTAACAAAGGAATATCTTCAATTTGTAAAACTATCTGATCTGTAGGGTAGGCCAATATGATTTCTTTATCATGCATTGTTGGAACTCTTTGTAGTGGATTAACAGTTTCAACTATCTTCTGGGAGTGTTCAGGTGTCTGGAAACTCATTGCCTGATCAGTATTGGGATTCTCTTTAGGATTTTTTATTGCTTTGGAAACTCCTTCCATTCATCTATAAGATCTTTTGTTTGTCGTGAAATGGACTGATCTATATAGTATGAGTGTGCTGAACTTCTTGAGAATCTGATTCTGTTCCATTATTTCTCTTTTCCTCTAGCATCTCTATCTCATGGATTACTTGGTCACTTATATTTTATAGGGTTTCCTTTTTAGATTCGGATTCATTTTCAGAGTGATCCAAATTAGGAGATTGCTATTGTGACTGACCTGATCCATCTTCAGACATATCTTTTACTTCATCATCCAAGCTGATACTTTGAGTGTGTTTGTTTTCATCTTCAATAGTTAACAAATTGAGAGGGACTTTCTCTAGTCTCCTATTTCGGTACATTTGGAAAGCTTAAAAATCATCTCGACTTAGTTGGCTGGATGCATACTTGATAATGTCTGAAAACTTTTCCATACCCTGGAAGGGATCATCAAATCCATCTTCCTCCTTTACAAAAGGCTTTAACTTAAGGTTTGTGATGTAATTTGTAATTACATCATTTGGATCATATAAACTTTTTGGAATTACTGCCAATTTCAATAAATGAATGTTGGAAACTTCCTTGTAAGTATGGCCGATGTCAAATAGTGCAAACGTGCCACACTGTATATGGTAATTAGGCCAAATAGCATTTTTAGCATCTTTCAGCTGTTTTGTGACACCATTAATAAGCTGATAGGATATTTCTCTTGCAAGTAACTTATCGGGAACATAATAGGGTAAAACATGGGGAGAAGAATAACTCCCGAATACTCTAATATATGTAAAAGTCTCCTCTGCAAACCATCTAGCTACAGAAAGAATGTCTACATTGGCTTCTTCAGAAACCCTAGGGGCCTTTTTATTGAAAATAATCTAGTGCATAGGCAATATGACTCTGTAACATATTTTATAGAAGTGTAGGTGGAATTCTGAATCCCAGATTTCTCTGTGGTGAATGTGAATTGGGGTAGGGTCTTTGGTAGTCCATTTCCAACCCATGGTAGGAATTCTGGAAGTAAAATAGATAACATCCATGACATAGGCAGACATATAAAAGGGAGGTATTTCTCTGGATGAAATACTCCTTTTATTCCTATATTAGTTAATGTGTTTGGCTAGATTATTAGATAAGATGTTTGCCCAATTCAAGATTGATGAATTGACGATTGCGTGAATTAGGGGAACATATTATTTTGAGAATCTAGTGCTATCAGGTCTGGAAAATAATCTACATAACATACCGGCAGCATAACAGTAAGGGTTAGTAATTTGGGTAATTGGGTACATACCAAGCTTATCTTGCTTCAACTTCCCCTGTTCCTCCTTCCATTCTTTGATGACTTTGATAAGATATGGATGTTCTCCTCTAAAGATTTTCAAATAGTCTTTGTCATATTTCTACTGCGAGGGTGGTAGATGATACGTTGTTGTTAAATCTTATGCCCTAAAAGAGCCCATAATTTCTCCCTGTGAATTCTTGAACATTGTATCCTCAATGTCTAAGTGATCAATTACCCACTTAACCATGTCTATGTAAGGGAGAATCTTTGGTCTTGCAGCTATCCTATGGATGTATTAGCATGCAACGTCAAAAAGAGTTGCGTCGGAGGTAGATGTTGTGCCTGTCGAAGAAACTTTGGTTATCACCCTTGGTCCTTCGCTTTCAAAAAGTTTATACATTGCATCCCATGTCTAACTGCCACAATATTTGTTGCAGAAGGTATCTGAAAATAAGGGAGACATCTTTGTATCTTCAGTAGATGACGTTTGAGAAATTTATTTTCCCTTTTTTCTCATTTTACTCTTCCTCAATCCGTTAACTGGTTTCCTAAAAACATAGTGAATTTTACAAGTATAGAAAATCAAAGAGAAAAATCTATGATTTATTTCAAACAAATGCCAGCAGATATAAATATATCAAGATATAACATCAATCATCAGTCGTAATCTTTGAATTAATATCTCGTACACCTTCACGTGTAAAATATATCAATCACTTTAAAGCCGTTAAGATATCGAATTTCATTTTGATATGACACAAGTTACTTCACATGCTTGATCCATTAAATGCCATCTACACACGTATCATAAGTCATAATTTATAACCATTCATAATACTTACCCTTTAAAGACTGTGAAATGTGATCTACGCAAATCGCAGATCGTAAATTTTATAGGATGAAAATTTGGCGTATGTTATAAGTTGTGCGAAATGCGAATTGTGATTTTTGGAAAACTTAAGTGACTGCGATTGTCGAAGGTTTTATATTCATTTTTTTTTTTTAATCGGGTCCATGAAGTCGCAACTTATATCAATTTTCTTTTAATGTTTTTGATTGATTTATGAGGTGTGATGCGATAAAGTAAATATAACGGTGACTGAAGTTTTTTCCAAAGTTCAAAGATATCTTCGGAAAAGTTGATCGCATATCGCAGCTCGCACATTTTAAAGTTTATGAGTCTTTGAAATTCATAAGATATGCGATTTGCAATGCGCTCAAGAAAAATAAAGCGAAAAATTTAAAAGAAAATATTTATTTCTTAAGTTTTTTGTTTATAAAATTAAAAGAATTTCCTATTTATTTCTAAAGTATCCCTATTTATAAAAATAAATGGGCGGGTTATTGTATAGCACAACAGGCCACGAGACCTATGGACAACCGCAACTATACAAGAATGATCCAGAGTTCGCCTCCACATACCAGATGCTAGTAGATGGAAATCAAGTTCCTCATTTACACCTCTAGGATGCATTATTATGTTACCTGGGCCGCCATTGCGTTCCTTCGAGAAAGCGTGCTAAGATGATTTGGGAGGCACACTACAATCGGGTCGCAGGACACTTTGGTGTGGAGAAAATTGTGGTTGTACTACAAAAATATGGTCGTGGACATATTTTCTAAGATTACTATATTGGTGGACTACAATAAGAGTATCATACCATAGGAAATTCCCAAACTATTCTTTGGACGAGTGTAGCTACATTTTGGGATCCCACAGAACATTATATCATATTGGGGTAACAGGTTCTTCAACACATTCTGTTAAAGCCTCTGGACACTATTCGACACGAAGCTCACCAAGTCGACTTCATTCCGTCCCCAGATTAATGGCTAGAGAGAGGTCGTCAATAGGATGATAGTGTACATACTCAAACTTTGGATATGAAAACCCAAAGCAGAACAGAGGCACCCCCAAGCCACAGAGCAAAGGACAGAGCCTGATCGAGATCCCCTAGGGAAACTCCTCGAAGCTCCAAGCCAAGGGTGACGGGAAGGAAAAGAAAGAAACCGTAAAGTGGTGTGAGTTCCATAAAAGCCCCACTCACAACACACATGAATGTTGCGCAAAGGAGACACTGATGGTCAGGTTAAGAGACCCAATGATGGATGCATGTTCTGATTATGAGCTGGAACCTGACAAGGAAACCGATAAGGGTAAGAAGGTCATTGATGTAGAACCCACTGCGACTGTAGCCACAAACAAGCTCCAAAAATTGGAACCCGGAGATCCAAACGAGGGGAGCTTCCTCTTTCCCTCACATATTTGGGTGAAGGGCTCACCGCTACAATTAATTTTCGACAACAGGAGCCAAAAGAAACTTATTTCAGAAGAGGTCATGACCGGTTGGGCCTATCGACCACACCACACTTGCATCTGTACACCATCGGGTGGCTTCACCAAGGACAATATCTTCGCGTCAGCCAGCAGTGTCGCATTCTCTATAGCATCAAGCCCTTCATAGATGAGGTATTGTGTGATATGACTCCTCTTGAATTTTCTGGTGTATTATTATGCCAACCAAAATTGTGGAAGCGTCATGATGTGTATGAGTTTAAGCCTCACATTGTTATTATTTCTTTGGGTAATAAATTATACAAGATACCAGAGGTAGCCCTGCTTATTTCCATCTCTATAATATCTTCTAAGAAATGTAGTAGATCATCTCCCAGACTAGAAAATTTGTTTTTTTTTTTATTCACTCTCAAAGTAATGGGACAGTTGTGGCCACATCCATGGACCTCGGGAAGGATTCCTCCATGCAACAGAAGCAGGTGGATATGATCATGGAAGAGTACATGGACATATTTTCCTCACCCGCAGGGGTACCCTTTCACTCTCGAGTCAAGCATTCAATCGATTTGACTCTCGGAGCACCTCTACCCAACAAGGTGATATATATCTGCTCCATTATGGAAAATGAAGAGATCAAGCGGAAAATCTAGGATTTTCTATAAAAGGGCACATCCAACCAAGTTCCTCGCCTTCTAGGAGCCTGATTGTACTTGTACAAAATAAGGATGGGATGTGGAGGCTCTACATTGATTATCGGGCACTAAACAAAATCAATGTTAGGAACAGGTATCCAATCCCATAGATTGATGGCCTTCTAGACCAAATCAAGGGGGCCAAGTATTTCAGCAAGATCGATCTAAAGTCTGGCTATCACCAGGTTCCAATAGATCCCACAGATGTATGGAAGACCACTTTCAAATCCAAGGAAGGCCTTTTGAATGATTGGTTATGCCCTTCAGGTTAACAAATTCCCATGATAATTTTATGAGGCTAATGGATGACAACTTTTGACCCTTCAAAAACTCATTTGTGGTTGTTAATTTGGACGACATCCTCATCTTCAACAAGATTTGGGAAGACCACTTGCAACACATTCGACAGGTCCTTCAAACCCTTAAATAGCAAAAACTATGTGCCAACTTGGAGAAATGCACCTTTGGCATGATCCAGTTCCAATATATGGGTTACATCATAGATGAGCGTGGTGTGCATGTGGACATGACTAAGATCCAAGTCATTCGAGATTGGCCAGCCTCGACCACTCTAATAGAGCTTTGCAACCTGTTGAGCCTTGAAAATTTTTATCAGAGGTTCGTGTTGGGATTTTCCCATATCACTTGGCCTTTGAGTCATATTGTTAAGGGTGGGGCGAAAGCAAAGTTTTCCTGGTCCAAATCCCAACAGAAGGCATTTTTTGAGTTGAAGTACCAGATCTACTCTACACCGGTACTCACACTACCAGACCTTCAACAACCATTTGAAATTGAGACACACCCCTCGACTATGGTATTGGTACAGTCCTCACCCAACATGGGCATACAGTGGCCTATCATAGTGAGACACTTTCCAATAGAATTTAGAAGTACCCACCTATGATAAAGAAATGTATTCCATCATGCAGGCTTGCTAGAAATGGAAGCATTACACCCTGTGGAAGAAGATGGTCATCCACACAGATCACTGACCTCTTCAGTTTATACACACACAAGGGAAGTTGCATAAGGATCTCCATCAGAAGTGGTCTACATATCCACAAAAAATACACTTTAACATTAAATACAATAAGGGAAGCACCAGTCATGTTGCAGACTACCTCATCCGGCCCCTAGTTGCAACACTAACTACTGTTCTCAACTCTTGTGGCCATGGTAACTATGGATGGCCTAAACTATACAAAAATGATGCAAAGTTCGCCTCCACATACCAGATGCTAGTATATGGAAAGAAAGTTACTGATTTCCACCTCCATGAAGCATTATTATACTACCTGTCCCACCTTTGTGTTCCTTCAAGCCAGTGTGCCAAGCTAATTTTGGAGGCGCACTACAATTGACCATAGGACACTTTGGTGTAGATAAAATTGTGGTTGTACTAAAAAATTACTTTTATTGGCCAAAAATCCGAATGGATGTTGTCAAATATATCAGATCATGCACTACTCGCACCATCACCAAGCCAACCATCAAGAAGCAAGGCCTGTACACTCCTTTGCCTACTCCCAGCTAGCTGTGAGAATCCATCTCCATGGAATATATGTCTGGCATCCCTTCTACCAAGCATGGTAATGAATGTGTATTTGTGGTCATGGATATATATTCTAAGATGGATATATTGGCGGCCTGCAAGAAGATTATCATAACAGAGGACACTGCCAAAATCTTCTTTGAACGAGTGTGGGTACATTTTGGGATCCCACAGACCATTATATTTGATCAGGATAACAGGTTCTTGAGCACATTCTCGTCAAACCTCTAGACACTAATGGACACCAAGCTCACCAAGTCTACTGCATTCCACCCCATACTGATGGCTAGACAGAGTTTGT
Organism: Pinus albicaulis; assembly: GCA_034641835.2. Classification (NCBI taxonomy): domain Eukaryota; kingdom Viridiplantae; phylum Streptophyta; class Pinopsida; order Pinales; family Pinaceae; genus Pinus; species Pinus albicaulis. The sequence continues at coordinate 5,397 of JAXQQM020063000.1, read as the reverse complement.
CAATAGGATGATAGTGCACATACTCTGAATGTACAACTCCAAGCATCCACGGACTTGGGATGAAAGCCTCCCTTATGTGCAACACAGTTATAACATAGCTCTCCATAGCTCGACTAGTCACAGTCCCTTTCAACTGTGTCTAGGATTTCAACCATTGTGTTTGATTGATGTTGTCATACCTTATGTGACTACACAAACATAATCCACACATGTACTGTATGAAGATGATAAAGCAACCAAATTTATTGAATAAAATCCTGGATAAGTCCAATGCCAAGTACAAGCAGTAACATGATCAACATTGGGTGCCACACAAGTTTCAGGGGGGTGAAAAAGTGTTTGAAAATTATATATTACAAAGCAATGCAACACATTAAATATGCGGAAAACACGAGCACACAAAACACATAAAACAAGAGAGATAGATATACGTGGTTCACCCAGTTTGGGCTATGTCCACCCCAAACAACCAGTCCTTCCTTTCTATTATCTAGCAAAATGAAGAGACACAACCTACAACAGATCCGTTGTAATATCCTTTGTTCTCTCTCACTGTTTCCCTGTCTGCTTCTCGCTCTGAGAATACACATACATTACACAGTCGCAATACAATACCATCATAGAAAGTGAGGGGTTTCCTTCTAGGGAAAAAAACCCTAAACTAAACCTAAATGCTACCGTCAGATCATCCGCCTAATGAAAAACCCATATTGACTAGAAATTACTATACTTTTACAAGGAAATTTTACATCTGTTTTTAGCTTCAGGTGCGTTGCCCCCGAAACCCCCCACCAGGGTGGGGCTTCATAAAGTCGCAGTCGCCCCCCCTGGACCCCATAGGTAGCGTTTAATTATGGGCGGCGTTGCTGCCCCATTAAGGTACAGGGGTCCAACGTTGTGTTACAAAATAAACAAGATAATCAGGCTCCACACCCAACAATCTCCCTCTTGGAGACTGATTGTAGCAACTCCACCGCTGCTTCATTTGCTGGACAATGACTCCTCTTTGGACCTAGTTGTTTCTCATCTTCATCTTCATCCTTGAAGACCAATTGACACTGAGCATAATCTCAGTTTCTCCCTAGTTACAACTTTTGTTAGCATATTTGCAGGATTCTGGCTAGTGTGTATCTTTTCCAGCTTCAACTGTCCATCTTCCAATACTAACCGTATGAAATGGAACTTGAGCTGTATGTGTTTAGTCCTGGAATGAAATGCTGAGTTCCTTTCAATATGAATGGCACTTTGGCTATCACTGTATAATGTGCCCATATCATGATTCTTACCCAATTAATCCATAAATCTTTGTAACCAAATCATTTCTTTACTAGCCTCTGTAGCGCAACATACTCTGTTTCTGTTGTTGAAAGTGCGACAACACTTTGGATTTTTGAAACCCAACTGATAGCTTTTCCACCTACAGTAAATACATATCATGTAGTGTTCCTCTTTTTATCTCTGTCACCTACCATATCTATATCAACATATCCTTGTAGAGCAATGTTTGAACTGCCAAAGCATAATGCTTGATTTGTGGTACCTCTCAAATATCTGAGAATCCATTTTACTGCCATCCAATGTTCTTTTCCTGGATTGTTCATGTACCTGCTTACGACTCCCACTGCATGTGCAATATCAGGCCTTGTGCATACCATTACATACATTAAGCGTCCCACTGCTGATGCATATGGAACTTTAGACATATAGTCCATTTATTCTTGGGTCTTGGGGCACATCTCCTTACTAAGTTTGAAATGGCTAGCAAAATGTGTACTAACTAGTTTTTCATTCTACATATTAAATCTTTTCAACACCTTTTGTATGTACTCATTTTGAGACAGTGTTAATTTGTGATTTTTCTTGTCTCTATTTATTCTCATACCAAGGATTTGTTTTGCAGCTCTCAAATCCTTCATTGCAAATGAATTTTCCAATTTTATTTTGAGCACATTTATTTCCTGCATGTTCGTCCCGGCGACAAGCATGTCATCTACATACAATAACAATATAATATAGCTACCATCATTTTTCTTTTTTAGAGAAACACAATGATTAGAGTGACATCTAGTATAACCTTGTTCAGACATAAACCTGTCAAATTTTAGATACCACTGCCTTGGAGCCTGTTTTAAGCCATACAAGCTCTTCTTTAACTTGCACACAAATGTTTCTTTCCCTTTGACATCATATCCTTTTGGTTGCTCCATATAGATCTCTTCCTCCAAATCTCCATGGAGAAATGTTGTATTTACATCTAACAGTTCAAGATGTAAATCTTCCACTGCTACAAGACTTAAAATAGTTCTGATTGAATTCATCTTAACAACAAGAGAGAATATTTCATCAAAATCAATACCTTTCTTCTGTGCAAACCCCTTCACCACAAGTCTAGCTTTGTACCTCTGTTTTCCTCCATCTTCTTCCTTCAGCTTGTAAACCCATTTATTCTGCAATGTAGTTTTACCTGCAGGCAACCTGACTAAGTCCCAAGTTTGGTTATGCATTAAGGAGTCCATCGCTTCTTCCATGGCTAGTTCTCACTTCTTCCTAGTTTCAACCTGCATTGCTTCTTCATAACATTTAGGTTCACCAGAATCAGTCAACAATAAATAATATAATGAAGGAGAGTATCGTTCAGGGGGTCTACTTATCCTGGTAGATCTTCTAACACCACTTTCAGGTGTTTGAGGTGCCTGCTGCTGTTGTGGTGGTTGTTGTTGTTGTGGCTGCTGATTACTATTATTTTTCAGGCACCTTTACTTTTGCTGTGATCTCATCAAGAACTGTGTATTCTTTGTTTTCTTTTTCCTGTTTCTTTTCCTGCAACTGATTCTTATACAAGACCTTTTCATTGAACATTACATCTTTTCTCCTAATTATTTTGTGATTTTCATAATCATATAATTGATAACCAAAATCATTAGCACCATATCCAATAAAGGTACATTTCTTTGATTTTGCCTCAATCTTTGTTCTATTTTCTTTATTAATATGGACAAAGGCCTCACAACCAAAAGGCTTTAAAAAAGAGTAGTTTTCCTTTTTACCTGTCCATGCTTCCTTTGGAATACCACCATCCAAGGAACTTGAAGACCCTCTATTTATTAGATAAATAGCAATATCTATAACATCTGCCCAAAATTTTAAAGGCAATCCTGCATGCAATCTCATGCACCTTGCACGCTGCATGATTTTTATGTTCATCCTTTCTGACACATCATTTTCTTGTGGTGTTCTTGGAATTTTCTTCTCTCTACGAATTCCATGCTCTGAACAGTACCTATCAAACTCTTTGCTGCAATATTCACCTCCATTGTTTGATCTGAGACACTTCAACTTCTTTCCTGTCTCAATCTCAACCAAAGCTTTCCATTTCTTGAAAATATCAAATACATCAGATTTATTTTGAATACAATAAATCCAAGTTTTTCTAGTTGCATCATCAATAAACGTAACATAATAGCGAGAGCCACCGAGAGATGATACCTGAGCAGGTCCCCATACATTTGTATGCACAAGCTCCAATTTTTTGCTCTTCTTTTCTTTCCCAACTCTGAGAAATATGACTCTCTTTTGTTTTCCATAAATGCAATTCTCACAGAAATCCAAATCAACATTCTTCAAACCTGGCAACAAATTTCTTGAGTGGAGAATCTTCATTCCCTTCTCACTCATGTGTCCGAGCCTGTGATGCCATAATGCTGCATCTTCTCCTTTGGAAGTTAAAGCATTAACAGAGTTAGAAATACCACTGCATAAATACAATGTACCAACCTTTTCGCCTTTTGCTATTACCAGGGCTCCTTTGGTGACCTTCCAAGTTTTATCTGTGAAAGTTGTCACACAACCTTCACCGCCTAACTGCCCTGTTGAAATCATGTTTTTCTTCAAATCTGGAACATGCCTTACCTCCTTTAGTAGCCATTGGTTTCCATTCCGTTGTTTTACAAGAACTTTACCCATTCCAACAATTTTACAGGGTTTATCATCACCCAAACGAACTTGTCCAAAATCTCCTTGAACATAGTCATGAAAATATTTCTTATCAGGTGTGGCATGGAATGAGGCCCCTGAATCTACCACCCAGGAATCAGTAACATTTTCGAAAGAAAGAATTAAAGCATATTGTAACACATCACCTATCACATTTTCTTCATGATTGTTTTCTTGTTGTGCGTCTCCTTCTTTTCCCTTCTGAGATCTACAGTCTTTCTTCAGGTGTCCTTTCTTTCCGCATTTCTAGCACATTATCCCCGATCTGGACTTGGATCTGCCTTTCCTTGATTTACTGCGATATCCTGAGCTCTTTCATCTTTCCATTCTTCTTTCCTTATACTCTTCACTCAAAGCATTACTCGATGTCTCACCGAAGATTTTTCGTCGCATTTCCTCGCTAAGGATAGTACCAAAAACATCATCAAACTTTAAAGTTACTAATGGCCAGAGACAGAGTTACTAATGGCCATAACTAAACCATTCCAGCTTTCTGGAAATTAGCACAGAAATAAAAGAGCCCGAACTTCATCATCAAAGTTTACCCCTACAAAACTTAACTGACTGGTAACTGTATTAAAATCATTTAAATGGTCTGCAACAGATCCACCTTTCGACATCTTCATATTAAATAAACGTTTCATAAGAAATACCTTGTTTGAGGCTGAGGGCTTTTCATATAATTTCGCCAATGCCTTAATCAAACCCTCTGTTGTTGTTTCCTTTGAAATATTGAAGGCTACCGATGCCGCGAAGCACAACCATACTATTTCGAGTGCCTTTCTATCGGGAATCTCCCATTCTACATCTGTTATAGCCGTCGGCTTCTTTGTTTTTCTGCTCAATGGTAGGTACAGATCTTTCTGATACAGATAATCTTCCATCTGCATCTTCCACAGAGGGAAGTTTTGGCCGTTAAATTTCTCGACCCTAAACTTACCATCTTCCACCATTGCTCCCACTCGAACCAAGAACCCTTCTTTCCTCCGAGTTTATCAGCCAAATAGACCTTCGGCTCTGATACCAGTTGTCTGAAAATTATATATTACAGAGCAATGAAACACATTAAATATGTGGAAAACACAAGCACAAAAAACACATAAAACCAAAGAGACATAAATATATGTTGTTCACCCAGTTTGGCTACGTCCACCCCGATCAACCGGTCCTTCCTTTCTATTATCCAGCAAAATGAAGAGACACAACCTACAACAGATCCGTTGTAATATCCTCTGTTCTCTCTCACAGTCTCCCTATATGTTTCTCGCTCTGAGAATACACATACATTACACAGCCGAAATTCAATACCCTCATACAAAGCGAGGGGTTGCCTTCTAGGGAAAAAAACCCTAAAATAAACATAACTTCTACCGTTAGATCATCTGCCTAATGAACGACCTAGAT
>JAXQQM020074655.1:0-12371 GCA_034641835.2 Pinus albicaulis | reverse complement strand
TCGCTTATAAATAATAGCAGTCTGTTAAAATTGGACAAATAGGTCCAAACTCCATGTTGTGATGCTCAGATGAAGATACCGATATTTTTATTGGGTTCCTCTTTCGGAGAGGTGTAAGATCGATATAAAGTTGATCTTAATCCGATGAGAAAAACATTTATTTTGAATTTATTATTTATAATAAATTATATGTGCAGGTCGGCCTTAAGGTTTTACACCCCCAGCAGATGTGTCACACACCTCAATGATGGATATAAATACAGTCAACGTTGGAGAGCTTTTCACTCATCTCATCACACATCTTCTCCTCTGATTATCTACAAGCATTTGAGAAGTAGTTTCATCTCCCACGTGAGAAGAAGGACGAAATCTACTGCAGCTAAAGGACGAAATTTACCGCAGCAAATTTTCTGCAGTTAGGGTTTCTGGGCAAGTTTGACCAACGTTGACTTTGGTCAACGCATGGTCCGTTTGAGCTGAAATTTTGTGGAGAGTTCGATTTTTGTAGGCCGTACTCATTGGCACAAAAATCGATGTCAAAAAGTTGACCGAAGTTGGAGCTGTGTTGACTTTCTTGTTGCAGCCCTGCGTTGACTTTTTCTGGACTGCGTTGACTTTTCTAGGGTTGACTTTGAGTTGACTGAATATTTGATTTGAGGACTGTTGTGACACGTTTTGGGTTGGCCGACCAAGAAGACTTTGCTGGTTGAAGCATCTTGCTGACCGCCGTAACGCACCAACACATTCTCCTGTTTCTGGTTCGTCTTCTATAGATCCATTGGTATATTCTATCAACATTTTACTTAACTATTTATATGATTGTTGTTATAAAAGTAAAATTTCATCAAGCATAGAACATCTACAAAAATTTACATGGTATCAGAGGTGAGGTGAAGACAAGCCCTAACTTATAGCAATCACCAACTGAGAAAAATGAGTTCCACAAGTTATGGCTTCAAGGAGGATGACAAGCTGACTAGAAGGGATGACTTCCATGCTTGGAAGATGATATTAGATCTCAAATTGGAAGACCATGATCTCATGGACTATGTATTGGGTAAGATACAAGAACCTCCATCCACTGCTACTGCTGCTACTAAAACCAAGTATAAGAAGGGGGAGATCAAAGCAAAGCTAATGATTAGGGAATCCATACATAAAAGTCTGGTTGCCTACATATCTGAGTTAGGCACATCCAAGGAGATGTATGATAAGCTAATACAAATGTTCAAAGTAAACAATGCAAACCAAGTGCTATTCTTCAAGAATCAATTGAAGAATCTGAAGAAAGGCAGGGATGAGTCTGTCCAAACATACTTTCTGAAATTGACCGAGATCAGGAACAATCTGCTAGCTATTGGGGAGACAATAGCCGATCGTGAGATGGTACTCACCGCACTTGGAGGGCTCCCACATGAATGGCAAGTATTCAACACTACCATTCTCAATAATAATACAATTCCTAACTTTGATGAGCTACTGTCCAGATGCATGCAAGAAGAGACAAGAATGAAGGAATACGAAAATGACAGAAATGTTGCCTACGCTGCTCATTCTAGAAAGAAGAACTCTGGTGGTCCTAAGAACAAAGGAAGAGCAAAGGCCCAAGGAAAGAAGGGCAAGTGTTTCACTTGTCATAGGCTTGGTCACTATGTTAGAGAATGTCCTTTCAAGAAGGATTCTCTCGATACTGACGACAACAACAACAACCGGAGAAATGGAAATCAAAGAAACGATAGGTCCAAAGGAAAGAGGAAGGCTCCCTCTGGCGGAAACAATCAACCTTTCAAAAGGTCTAGAAAATCCAGGTATGAGGAGTCAAATGTTGTTGATAAAAGAAATGAATACATTCTTGTATCTGCCCTCTTTGCTGCATCCCCGCCCGACACTATGGATGTCTGGCTGATAGATAGTGGTGCCTCAAGACACATCACTGGGTTCAAGGAAGCACTCTCTGACATGGTTGAGAAGGATACTAATCTGGAAATTATCCTTGGAGATAATGCCACATATCTCGTGAAAGGGACAGGGACTGTGACCCTCCACTTGTCTCAAGGACAAGTCCTACATTTGCAGGATGTACTCTATGTACCAAAATTGAAGAAGAACCTTGTGTCTATATCAACCATCGAAGACAAAGGCTTCAATGTGGCATTCACTGATGGAAAGGTGCGCATGTGGAAGAATAATCTCAAGGAAGCTATCGTGATTGGTTTTAGAGTTGGAACACTCCACCAAGTTGAAGGAAGTCCACTAGGAGCTATGACATGTGATACTATCCGACAAACTGAACTATGGCACCGTAGATTTGGACACCTTCATTATAAGGCCCTTCCCGAAGCAAGGAAAGTGGTGATAGGGATGCCCGATTTTGGAAATAATCATGAAGGTGTATGTAAGGGTTGCGCCTAAGGAAAGCATACAAGGGGACCTTTCCCCTCAAGTGTCACAAAGACATCTGATATTTTACAACTGGTCCATTCTGATCTATCTGGTATGCTACCCGTGAAATCCCTAGGAGGATGTTCTTACTATATGACATTCACTAATGACTTCTCCCGCAAAACCTGTATATACTTCTTGAAAAATAAGGATGAGGCTTTCATGTGGTTTCGTACCTTCAAAGCCTTGGTGGAAAATATGACAGGGAAGAAGATCAAGATTTTGAGGACCGACAATGGCACTGAATATGAGTCAAATGAGTTTAAGGACTTTTGCAGAGAAGCTGGCATTAAGAGGGAGACTACTACTGCCTACACTCCTGAGCAGAATGGCGTTGTTGAACGAAAGAACAAGACCATTGTGGAAGCTGCCCATGCCATGCTATGTGACCAGGGTCTACCGAAGTTTCTGTGGGGAGAAGCTGCGAATACTGTTGTATACATTTAAAACCGATGCCCTCATTCCACCCTGGAATCCAAAACTCCCGAAGAGGTTTTCTCTGGTAAGAAACCTGACGTCTCACATTTTAGAATTTTTGGATGTCCTGTTTATTTTCATGTGCCAAAAGAAAAGAGAAGTAAGCTAGATGCTTCTGGGAAGAAAGGAATGTTTGTGGGCTACAGCGAAACCTATAAGGCCTATAGAGTCTATGTACCTGGTCAAAGGGAAGTAGAAATATGCCATGATGTCACTTTTGACGAAGATGCCTCCTTGAAGAAAGTAGTAGATCTTCCGAGATCTGAGGAAAATCATGAAGCAAGGCCTGGAAATCAAGAAGAACCGCAGGATGAGACAATGCCTGATGTTGAAGGACCAATGGACCCAATCGATCCATCTCCTTCACTGAGAAAGAGACCATAATGGCTCAGGGACACTCTCGAAGATGTTGAGGGACATGCTGCCCCGAGGGGGACATTCCAAGAAAGCAAGAAGTCGTGTAGATACCAAGGGTATCTGGCTACCATGAGTACCATTGTACAATCTGAACCTAGATCTTTTGAGGAAGTCGTAAAGAATCAAGTCTGGAAGGATGCTATGCATGAAGAATATGAGTCCATAATGAAGAATGATGTCTGGGATGTGGTTCCAAGTCTGAAGGACAAATCAGTTGTCACCGCAAAATGGCTCTACAAGATCAAGCATGGATCTGATGGAAGTGCTGAAAATTTCAAGGCAAGATTTGCTACCCGTGGCTTCTCTCAAAAGGAAGGAATAGACTATGATGACATATTTGCACCTGTGGCACGATCTACCACCATTCGATCAATCATAGCCCTTGTTGCTATGCAAGGATGGAGTCTTCATCAGATGGATGTCAAGAACGCTTTTCTGCATGGTGCAATAAAAGAAGAGGTGTATGTAGAACAACCTCTGGGGTTTGAAGTTTAGGATCGGGACACTCATGTCTGTAGGTTGAAGAAATCCCTTTATGGGTTGAAGCAAGCACCCAGAGCTTGGTACGAGAGGATAGATAGCTACTTGATGAAGCTGGGCTTCACTCGAAGTAATGCTGATCCGAACCTTTACTTCAAGGTTGTCCAGGGGAAGCCTCTCATTCTGGTGCTATATGTGGACGACCCCTTCCTGACAAGTGATGACCATCTCATTCATCAATGCAAGAGGGAGCTTGCTGCTGAGTTCGAGATGAAGGACCTAGGACTGATGCACTACTTCCTAGGCCTGGAGGTCTGGCAGAGACCTGGAGAGATTTTCCTTTCTCAAGGAAAATATATTGTGAAACTTCTGGAAAGATTTGGTATGGTGGATTGCAAGTCTGTGACAACACCAATGGAACTCAATTTCAAGAAGTTGAGTGGCAGCGCTGCTGGGCCCGTATTGGCAAATCCTACTGAGTATCGTCAACTCGTAGGGGCTCTGATGTTCTTAGTGAACACCTGTCCAAATATATGTTTTACAGTGAACACTTTGAGTCAATAGATGGTTGAGCCTCATCACTTTCACTGGGTTGGTGCCAGGAATCTTCTTAGATACCTTCGGGGCACGATAAACCATGGGCTAAGATACACTTCCAGGAGCGTGACACTCCTTGGATATACTGATGCTGATTGGGCTGGCAGTGTGGTGGATCATAAGAGCACATCGGGATGCTGCTTCAATCTTGGTTCTTCTTCGATCTCATGGATGAGCAGGAAGCAGAAGTCGGTGGCTTTGAGCACTGCAGAGACCGAATACATTGCAGCAAGTATGGCCTGTTGTGAAGCAGTTTGGTTGCGAAAGCTCTTTAGTGAGCTGTTTGGACATGTGCTAGATACCACCGTGATACTCTGTGATAACCAGAGTGGGATTCTGTTGACCGAGAATCCTGTGTTCCATGACCGATCCAAGCATATTGATATTAGGTACCATTTCATCCGGGATATGGTACAGCGAGGCATCGTAAGGCTCAATCATATAGGAACTGATGAGCAGGTTGCGGATATTCTCACTAAGCCCCTAGGGAAGGTCAAGTTCCTAACCTTCCGTGAGAGACTTGGTATCGTGGAACGACCCTATTCTGAGGGTCCTGTTGGACGATGAGCTCTAGGAGCTCTGGGGGGCTTTGGACACAGCTTCTCAGAGCTATGAGCAACCACAAGGCTAGGCTTGCCGAACCTTGTTGGTGTGCTAGGACCCCACCGTTGTGATTATTGAGTTGGTTCACCTCTCATTATCTATGCCCCGTATGCATCCTACCCATTGAGTTTAGGGCTCATGGGAAGTACCTCTCATTTGGCCAATGAGATGGGAAAGGCTAGAGACTAGTAACAAAGACTGATGGACCCATCAGAAATTGCCATACTCTCTATCTAGGATGGCATGGTCCAACCACTTGATCTGGGATCAAGTCTAGTGAGGTCTCGGACCTCCGTCGGATGAACCAACTTCGGGTTGGTTGGAGACTCTTTGTGAGTCTGATAGAGGTTTCAGACCTCTAGGCTGAATTTGTCAGTCGGGGGATGATGTCTTTGTGACTAACCCACTCCTATTCTGAAATAAAGAGGCCAGAAAAGCAAGTTACGATGGGATGACACACGATGTTTGTTTGCACAGGTGGATGGAGTTCTCCCTAGTTGAGAGGGAGTGTTAAAATTGGAAAACTAGGTCCAAACTCCATGTTGTGATGCTCAGACGAAGATAACGATATTTTTATTGGGTTCCTCTTTCAGAGAGGTGTAAGATCGATATAAATTTGATCTTAATCTGATGAGAAGAACATTTATTTTGAATTTATTATTTATAATAAATTATATGTGCAGGTCGGCCTTAAGGTTTTACACCCCCAGTAGATGTGTCACACACCTCAATGATGGATATAAATATAGTCAACGTTGGAGAGCTTTTCACTCATCTCATCACACATCTTCTCCTCTGATTATCTACAAGCATTTGAGAAGCAGTTTCATCTCCCACGTGAGAAGAAGGACGAAATCTACTGCAGCTAAAGGACAAAATTTACCGCAGCAAATTTTCTGCAGTTAGGGTTTCTGGGCAAGTTTGACTAGCGTTGACTTTGGTCAACGCATGGTCTGTTTGAGCTGAAATTTTGTGGAGAGTTCGATTTTTGTAGGCTGTACTAATTGGCACAAAAATCGAGGTCAAAAAGTTGACCGAAGTTGGAGCTGCGTTGACTTTCTTGTTGTTGCCCTGCGTTGACTTTTTCTGGATTGCGTTGACTTTTCTAGGGTTGACTTTGAGTTGACTGGGTGACTGATTTGAGGATTGTTGTGACACATTTTGGGTTGGCTGACCAAGAAGACTTTGTTGGTTGAAGCATCCTGCTGACTGCCGTAATGCACCAACACATTCCTCTGTTTCTGGTTTGTCTTCTATAGATCCACTGGTATGTTCTATCAGCATTTTACTTAACTGTTTGTGTGATTGTTGTAATAAAAGTAAAGTTGCATCAAGCATAGAACATCTTCAAAAATTTACACAGTCCTAATTACCTGGTGCACTATTAAAAACACACCCTTCCCCCTTGGATATGAATGGTAAAAACACAGTTGTTAAAATCTGCAAGCCTATTAAAAAAACATGGCTTACCTATACAGGTTTCAGATAATTGGGAAACGAAATAATTTCCTAGATAATCTAAAGAATAGATATTTGTACAGTGGAGGGAGAATTTATGCTTTAGAAACTTGATAAGGAAAGGAACTCCTAGATGAGTATAACTCCGGTCAGCGGAATACCCACAGCCAAAAGCTAAGGTACTAAGGAGCTCTAAACATGAAACCTCATAATAAAATTAGTCACACAGACTAACCACATAGAAAAAAGTAGAGAAATAATAACTTCACACATGAAAGTGGGACTACCCACATGGCAGTGAGAAAAAAAGGTTATATGATCAAATCTCAAGCAGTGACAACCCCTCAAACAAACAAAGAAACAGAGCTTATTCGACTTCAAAATCTGAACTCTCTGAGAATTTCAGAAAGAGGTACCCAAAAATAAATGCAAGGTCAGATTTTGCAAAACCCCAAACCTGAAACCTCGGGCAGAGAAAAAAATTATTATACAGACCATGTAAGAAGAAACCCAAAAAAAACCCTTAAACCCCAAACCAAAAATCATTGCGCTTTGCCGCATCCGATCCATGACAGATCCTAAATCCACTTATTAAAACATATCCCCAAAAAAACACCTAAATTAAAAGGGAGGCAGTCTAAACCAACCTATAGAAATCCAATTTCGAATTATCTTGAGGCCTGTAAAATCCTCCTCCTCTTTTCCGAACAAAACAGATCATGTATGTATACCAACAAATCACACAGCAGATATATGTCAACATATAATCAATGAAAACATGTTGGGTATGTGTTATATTCTTTCCACGACTAAGCATGTGCGGGGGGGTAATATATCACCCCCCCCTTTGCACTGGGTGCAACGGGGGGGTCAGAGGGGGGGGCAGTAGCCCCCCCTGTCGGGGTTCGGAGCAGCGCCCCGGTGAAAATGTTTGGTCCTTAATTTCTGGTGGGTAGTCCGCGTCCATGGTTTTGTGCATGGTTTTGCACATGGTATTGGGGCATGATGGTTTTCGGCCCCTGGCATTTTTTGTAGATCTGTTCAAGGGAAATACGGTTATGTTCTAATCCAGGGTTTATGGATTGGGGTTTATGTATGCTTCGGCATGTATATATATGTGTTGTAACACTAAAAGGAATATAATGAAAAATCAAGTCGGTCGTCCCGATTTGGGATCCAGGGGAAAATCTCTATGTTTATCTGTTTTATGTTTTATGCTCTCACTATTGTTTATCTTCTGTTATAAGATTCGTGAGTAGATAATTTCTGTTCAGGGTTAAAACCTACATTTGGTATCAGAGCCAGGTTTCAGCTTCAAGGGGATGCCTTTGCTACTGAGGGTTTTTTGCTCGGGCCTGTGGTAGACCCTGTTCAGTGGGAGATCTGCGGGATCAATTCTTGCGGTGAAAGAAGATGGCGAGCAGCGGGAAGATAGAGATCGAGAAATTTAATGGTTAGAGTTTTGAGTTATGGAAGCTCAAGATGGAGGATCTGCTGGTGGATAAAGATCAGTGGATTGCAGTAGATCCAGGTACTAAACCAACGGAAATTTCAGATGAAGACTGGAAGAAACTGGATCGGAAGGCTAAGAGCACAATATGGTTGTGTGTCTCAGATTCAGTATTATTGAATGTATCCGGGGAAGCTACGACGAAGACCTTGTGGGACAAGCTAGGGACTTTGTACCAATCTAAGTCTCTGGTGAATAAGTTGTTCCTGCGGAAAAAGCTGTATAACCTGAGGATGAAGGATGGAGACTCGGTGACAGAGCATCTGATCGCCTTCAATACTGTTGTAAGTTAGTTGTCATCTGTTGATATTAAAATCTCAGATGAAGATAAGTGCATCAGTTTGTTTTGTTCTCTACCAGATTCGTGGGACAGTCTGGTTATTGCAATAGGTATCAATACAACTACCTTGAATTTTGATGACATTGTCTTAGCCTTGCTGTCGGAGGAAATGAGACGGAGAAATATGGAGGGTCAGAATGGATATGCCTTATCTGTATGAGGAAGGTCCCAGAACAAAAACAAGAATAAGGTTTTGAGTGGGAGATCTAAATCTAGAGGGAGATATAAATCTCCTGGAAAGTTTGTAAAGGTGTGCTGGAAATGCGGAAAGGAAGGGCACTACAAAAAGGACTGCAGATCTAAAGCTCCTAAGAAAGGAAAGGGATCTGGTGATGCTCCTTCTATAGAGGAAAAAACCACCTCGGATGAAGGTGGGGATGTGTATTTGGCTTCTTCTTCAAATACACATGTAGATCATGAGTCATGGTTGATTGACTCAGGTGCATCCTTTCATTTCACTCCCCATAGGGAGTGGTTCTGTGAGTATGAGAAATATGATGGTGATGTCTTCCTAGGGGATGATAGGAAGGCCAAAATCGTCGGACGTGGAAAGGTCAAGCTGAAGCTACAAGGTGGAAGGATTAGAACACTTCCTGGTGTTCTGCATATTCCTGCATTGGCCAGAAATCTGATTTCTGTAAGCAAGATGGATGATGCAGGTGTAAAAACAGTGTTCGAGAAAGATGCCTTCAAGATGGTTCGGGGAGCACTGGTATTAATGCGGGGAGTTCGGACTGGAACTCTGTACAAGCTACAAGGTAGCACTGTTATTGATGGGTGTAACAGTTCTGTGGTTCCTGAAAGTGGAGTGGAAAGCCTAGCTGTCTTCGGAGAAAAGACCATGCTATGGCATCAAAGGCTTGGACATATTGGAGAGAAGGGCCTTCGGATACTGCATAGAAATGGTATGGTAGAAGGTATGTCTAATTGCTCTCTGGATTTCGATTTCTGTGAACATTGTGTATATGGGAAGCAGAATCGGGTGAGTTTTCCTTATGGTGCTAAGAGGGCGAACAAGATATTAGAACTTGTGCACAGTGATGTGTTTGGACCTGTGTCAGTTCCATCACTAGGAAAGTCTGTGTACTATGTTTCATTCATAGATGAATTCTCAAGGAATACATGGATATATTTATTGAGGAAGAAATCTGAAGTCTTTGACAAATTTAAAGAATTTAAGGCTCTGGTGGAAAACCAGACAGAGAAGAAGATAAAGGCGTTGAGGATAGATAATGGTGGGGAGTTCTGCAAGAAGGAATTTGAATAGTTCTGTAAGAAGTGTGGTATATCATGGCAGAAGACTACTCCATACACACCTCAGAAAAATGGATTTGCAGAAAGAATGAATAGAACACTGATGGAAAAGGCAAGAAGCATGCTCAATGGTACTGGGTTAGGACAAGAATTCTGGGCAGAGGCAATGGAGACTGCATGTTACTTAGTTAACAGATCACCTTCATCAGCGTTGGAGGATAAAACCCCACATGAGGTATGGACTGGTAAGAAACCCTCTATTTCACATCTAAGGGTATTTGGATGTGATGCATATGTACATGTTCCAAAGGAGAAAAGGACCAAGTTGGATAATAAATCTGAAAGGTGCATCTTTATTGGGTATAAGGATTGTTTAAAGGGTTACAAGCTTTGGAACCCAGAAACAAGGAAGGTTGTGTACAGCCGAGATGTGGTGTTTAGAGAAGTGAAAGATGTTGTTAAACATGAAGTCCTACCAAATGAACCTAAGAAGATAGAGTTTGAACTAAAGGAGGATGAATCAGACTCTACAACAGAAGAAGACTCAGAAGATCAAGAGCCACAAACTCCAGCTTTGAGAATATCAGTTTGGGAAAGAAGGCAACCAGAAAGGTATAGTCCATCTGCTTTCTGTTCAGGTTTTGCCTTAACTATAACTGATGATGAACCCAAAACTGTCAGGGAGGCAGTAGATTCAGAGGATGGAAAACTCTGGAAGGAGGCCATGGTTGATGAAATGGCATCCTTGTACAAAAATGATGCATGGGATTTAGTGGAGTTGCTGGCTGGAAGGAAGCCCATTGGGAGAAAATGGGTGTTTAAGAAGAAGATGAATGTAGAAGGCAAGGTGGAGAAATACAAAGCTTGGTTGGTAGCGAAAGGTTATTCCCTGGTGCCAGGAATTGATTTTGGTGATATTGTTTCTCCTTTTGCCAAAGTTACTTCTATTAGATTACTTTTATCTGTTGCTGCTGCATTTGATTTTGAGATAGAAAAGATGGATGTGAAGACAACATTTCTTCACGGGGATCTAGAAGAGGAGATCTACATGAAGCAACCTGAAGGCTTTATGGTGAAGGGTAAGAAAGAACTGGTATGCAGGTTGAAGAAGTCTCTGTATGGGTTAAAACGGTCACCAAGGATGTGGTATCAGAAATTTGATACCTATATACGGGGACTTGGCTTCACCAGAAGCAAGGAGGATCACTGTGTTTATTTTAAATTAATTGGTGACCATGTTATTTATTTGGTCTTGTATGTGGATGATATGTTGTTTATTGGAAATGACAAAGAAATTATCCAAGATTTGAAGACCCAACTATTCTCCAAATTCGACATGAAGGATCTTGGTGCTGCAAACTATATTTTAGGCATGGAAATTAAGAGAGATCGGGAAAAGAGGAAGCTCTGGTTAAACCAGAGGAAGTATGTCGAGACTATATTGCAGAGGTTCAATATGCAGGATAGTAAACCGGTGAATGTTCCTATTCCTGTAGGTGTAAAGTTGTCTATTGAACAGTGTCCCAAGACACAAGAAGAAGAGGAGTATATGTCCCGTGTTCCATATGCAAGTGCAGTGGGTAGCCTGATGTATGCAATGGTCTGTACTAGACCAGACATTGCACATGCAGTGGGAGTATTGAGCAGGTTTATGTCAAACCCGGGGAAGGAGCATTGGACAGTAGTGAAGCGGGTTTTCAGATATTTACGTGGCACTAGTGATTATGGCTTGTGCTACCAGGGAAGACCAGGATTGGAAAGAATGTTGGACATTTGTGGTTTTGTTGATGCAGACTGGGCTGGAGATCTGGACCAAAGAAGATCTACAAGTGGGTATGTGTTTAGCCTATTTGGAGGCACAGTCAGTTGGATGAGTAAAAGATAGTTTGTAGTGGCTCTTTCAACTACACAGGCAAAATACATAGCAGCCACTCATGCAAGCAAGGAAGCAATTTTGTTGCAGAAATTGTGTTCAAGTATGGTGTTGGTACAACAACCTATAAGGATAGACTGTGATAGCCAAAGTGCAATTTTCTTGGCTAAGAACCCTGCTTATCATTCAAAGACAAGGCACATTGATGTTCAATATCACTTTGTTAGAGATATGGTTGAGGCTAAAAGGGTGTTGCTGGTAAAGGTGGACACTTTGAAGAATGTTGTAGATGCATTGACAAATTCTGTGAGCACTCAGAAGTTCTCTTAGTGTAGAGAAACAATGGGTGTTGAAGAATTGGGCCAATGATTAAGCTCTCCTGTGGCCCCCTGTGGAAAGAAAACAACAAGTGGGAGAATGTTGGGTATGTGTTATATTCTTTCCACGACTAAGCACGCGCGAGAGGGTAAGAGGGGGGGCGATAGCCCCCCCTTTGCGGTGGGTGCAATGGGGGGTGGTAGCTCCCCTTGTCGGGGTCTGGGGCAGCGCCCCAGCGAAAATTTTTGGTCCTTAATTTCCGGTGGGTAGTCCGCGTCCATGGTTTTGTGCATGGTTTTTCACATGGTATTGGGGCACGATGGTTTTTGGCCGCTGGTATTTTTTGTAGATCCAGTCAAGGGAACTACGGTTATGTTCTAATCCAGGTTTTATGGATTGGGGTTTATGTATGCTTCAACATGTATATATATGTGTTGTAACACTAAAAGGAATATAATGAAAAATCAAGCTGGTCGTCCTGATTTGGGATCCAGGGGAAAATCTCTGTGTTTATTTGTTTTATGTTTTATGCTCTTGCTATTGTTTATCTTCTGTTATAAGATTCGTGAGTAGATAATTTCTGTTCAGGGTTAAAACCTACA
>JAXQQM020093180.1:0-106471 GCA_034641835.2 Pinus albicaulis | reverse complement strand
AATGATGATTGAAATAAAATACTTAAACCAAGAACACTTAGATCTTTAGATTTATTTCACTTAGGCAACCAAGATCATTAGATTAGGATTCAACCACTTAAGCAAGATTTCAATATTCAATGAGGCTTGGATTATCTTACTTAGGCAACCAAGATGATATTAATGCAGTGTTACACGGGGTCTCGCCCCTCCACCTAGGGGTCTAGATTCCTCGCCCCCTCGCGCTCTGGGGTCTTGGGGACTTCTAGGGGATATTTCCCTCACGCCCCTTCACACCCCCGCACAACCCCCTTCACACCGCCTCACGCCCCTTTTAGTTTATGGTTTCGTGTTAAAGGTTGGTGTGCCACTTAGCATGTTTGACAATCCAAGTGATTCTGATTCAGATGGTGACATGGTTGATCCTGATATATTCGTGCAAAAGCTGGATGCAGAGACTAGTGGGGCATTACCTTGAGCATTTATGCTCATTTATCATTATGATGATATCATTTGATATTCATATGTTATGTTTTATGTTTTATGCTTCACACATAACTTATTTGCTTTTAAGTTTTATGTTTCAGACTTGAGTTGTAAACTTCAGTTTAAACTTTATTTTGAATCTTGATATAATATGTCATATGATATCTTAAACTTTATTTTCATTGTACATTGTTAGTAGTTACATTAATGATTATATAGTTACAAACTTACAAACTTACATGTATAATTGTATGATGTATGTTTTACCTTTTAACTTTTAAATTTGTTTCAGTTATATGATTCATCGTTCATCGATTTATAATTTTATCATTTATGATTTATCTTTCATGATGTAAGTGTATGATGACCATATATACATTCCTTGCAAAAATACAATTACATTATAAATATTAAATTTTATAATTTTTATGACCCCGACGACCCCCCACGTTTCCTGAAAATTGGTAGGGAGCTTTTGCATAGGCTATTCCCACGCTCATTCGCCCCCTCACTCCCACCTCTAGGGGACTTGGTGGAACATTGTATTAATGTGCTTTAAAGAGTGAGCTTATTAGATGTGAACTTTATGGCTTGTACAAATTATGAACTCACAAGAAAACACAATGTTAGATACTTCACCAAAACAACTTAATGTCCAAATCAATTTTCACAAATGAACACTTGTTATGACTAGAGCATGAAATCATGAAATTCCTTTTGTCACGTATGTTTCAATGAGATTATGACAGCAGTAGATTACTTGTGTTTAAAGCACTTGGGATGCAAACTCGAGATGCCAATATGCAAGTGAATCAAGCTACTATCAAACCAATTTTCAAAATGCCAATTTCTTAATGTGCTAGGCCTTTTAATGATGTGAATACCACTGTATATCAGACTTATTATGCAAAGATGACAGTCATGAAAACTATCAGATTTATTCCAAATAAACAATGCCCAATTCACAAAACAATTAGTGAACTTATACCATGAATTCCTTAGTGTATTTAGGCAACTTATATGTGATTTTTAGAGCATTCAAATTTAAATTTAATCATTGTTAGAAAGAGATAGGACTGTTGTAGTAAACAGTGCAGAATAATGAGGGTTAGAAGCCAAACCCTTAGGCCTTAGGGCCTTGAAAGAACTACCCACTTGCCAAAATTTTCTCCAATGATTAGGGCACCTGAAAACACAAATATTGTACCAATTCCTCTGCAAAACTCCACCAAAAATCAGCTCAGAAAATCAAATGCAACCATAGAGGCAAGGAAAGGGGAGAATAAGGCAAGGGCAAGGCTAAGGGAAGGTCTAGAAGGCCTACGCCTAAGGCCTCATGGCAAGGAAGAAAAGACCAACTAGGGCTTGCGTTAAGGTATGAGTCCCCACAAGGGGTTGTCGTAGGCCTTAGAAGGGCTACGGCCAAAGCTTAAGGCCTCAATGAGGTCTGCGGCCAATGGTTCAAGGGAGGTCGACGCCTAAATTAGGCTTGCAGCTAGGCCTCTAGGCCAAAAGGAGGAGGCCGAAGAGGAGGAGAGGAAAAGGAAGGAGGACGAAAGGAAAATGAGGGAGGTCGAGGGGTTGCAAAGGCCACGACAGGCCTTTGGAAGGGAGTTGAGGCCCTCTAAAGGCTAGAAAGTTGCCCTAAAAGGGAGTCGCAAGCCTTAAGAGGCTACAACCAACCTAGGAAAGGCTACGACCAAGAAAAAGAGGGGGACGAAAAGCTACAAAGGGTGATGGCTAGGCAAGGACGGTTTGACGTTGGTCCTAGAGGCCCTAAAATTTTTGAAACCACACCAAAAATTCGAGTTTGCTTTAGTTCTTCAACGTTACAGCAAAATTCTTCAGTAGTTCGCCCTGCAAAAGATTTAGAGGCTAGATCTTACCCTCAAGGGCCTAGATCTAACTCTAATCCAGCAAATTGTCTTTGATCTCACCTACACAAATAAATTTACAATTGCCCTAAACCCCAATATATACAAAAATTCAAAATCCCCAAAACCCCAAAAAACCCCAACTGCAAAACAAGCATTCGAAAATAAAATAATTTATAAAAAATGTTATACAAATGTACAATGCTTAGAAAATTTTGATAAATAGAGTTTTTGTAGATCTTGACAATGGCTAGATGTATTTCAAAAAATAAATGTTAAACCACAGCCTTAGCAAAGTTAGAAAATCACATAAAATATTCAGAGTCCAAACATAGTCAACATGTCCCCATAGTTTGTGAACTTGGAGCCCAAGGATTGGGCAACCTGCAAAATCTATATATTTTCTCAAGCGGAAACCGTTAGAACATACAATGAATTGTATCACCCAAGATAAGCCCAAAACTTACCAATAGAATGTTCCCATCATCTACAATGAAATAATGATTTAATTACTATTTTTAGCACAATATAGGAGTGCACATACCCAGCACATACCACAAATCAGTGAGACAAAGACACCATGAACTGCACCCCAAAGTATTTTATTATGATGATCAAAACGTTCCCAGCGGGACAATGGCCTTACACCAACTTTTACAAAGTTGCATCAGAGTAGAGTTCAAGATCAAGATGAAAATAGAACCAAAGAGCCTTTTATTTATAGAGAAATTCCTCCAAGTAGAAAATAATAGCTAATTGGCTTGATCCCCATCAAAATAATCTCGATCGTTGAAAAATCCTTGATCAACTTTTAATCTTTGCCATTGAAAATATTTACTTTTGAGGAATTTTCGAATTTCTCATTAAAACCATTTTTTATTAGCTCAAAAGTAATTATTTTGAGATAATTTCCTCAAAAATTTTACTTTGACTTAACCACCAAGGTCCAAGGGTCCAAATTTTCTTAAAATTTCCAATATTCCCTTGGTGGGGGACCTCCAAAATTTAACTTCTTCTAGACCTATTGTCGCCCAAAGTGTACACCTAAGGCGCAACACTCAGAGTAGGGGTTGTCCCCTTGATCCCTACTCACTCCGTTTAGACTCTCTCCTAGTTGAAGCAAGGGGGTTAGTCCCTAATTGTAAATGTATGAGAGAAAGGCCTGTTGGAACAACAAGTCGTAGGAGATTAAGAACAAGATCAATACCTCTCTGGGCAACATGAGACTAATTAGCAAGTGTGTTTATTAAATGAGCAAAGAAAATCTTATCAAGATGGATCAATCGAGGACAATGAGGCAATAGCAAGATTAGTAGATACAGACTAGTGCCTAATGAACAATTCTCAAAATATAATATATCACTTGCACAAAAAAAAGATTCAAGTTACTAGACAAGTAATGTTGCAAGAAGGATGTTAGTAAGATAGATCACGTCAACCAGAAATATGAGCAGTAAACAGTTTAAGAACAATTTGCAAGTAACTATAATTTACAAAAATAAAACAAGCTTGCAATTATAAAGTAAGCTCAAAATTCTAGTTGTAATGATCAAATGCAAGATGAGATGCAAATGTTAATCTTAGGATGCAAATGCAAGACGATGACCAAATTAGATAGCTTCAAAGAGATGAGATAATGACAATATGCTTCACTATAAAAAAATGTAAACCTGTTATAACCAACCTTTATGATATGTCACTAGGTTACAAGATTCCACTAACAGATCAAATGAAGCAATACAACATTACGAAATTAAATGTAATTATGTTAGAACAATTAAATTTAAATAATATATCACACTGCTCCAATACCAAGAGACTTTAGAAGATGTCACTTTAATGTATTTTAAAGGTACTTCGGATCAAAATAGAGCAAATGTTAATAATGAAGCACAATACATTAGATTTAATTGCCCAAAATACTTTATCCTAAAATGCAAATCAGATTAGATATTTAAACTAAAAGCAAAAAATTAATGATTGTTAATTAATTTCATAAATTGGATCAAGAAACAGAAGGGTTATTAAAATGTTAATCAATCACAAATGCCCCTTTATTTTAATTGACCCCCCCCCCCTTTCCAAACTATGAGGGAAATGTTTTATAATGATATTATAAAATTTATAGTAATGAAAAAAATCCCCAAAGAAAATCGATTTTATTTTTAAAAAGAAAAAAGCACGTTCTAAATGAATTGACGTCAAAGCTCTATGGAAACACGCAACGGATGAGTATCACAGGGAAGAAGGTTGCTCACGGACCTGAAGAGAAAGGTTGTGTGGATGGAAATGGAGGAGTGGAAAGACGACAGCGGAAGGAGGGTATGTTGAGGAGAAGGGAATAGACAATGTAGAGGCTGCGGGGGAATGGAAGGCAGCGGAGAACAGAGGGTAGGCTACCACAGAGGATAGAAGGAGGAAAACGCGGGAGGACAAGGGAAGCAAGGGTCGAGGGGATGTGATAAGGCAATGGAGGGAAGGTAAAGAGAAGGAGAATTAGGTGAGGGTTTGAGGGCCAAAGCAAGGGAGGAAGGTTGTGGGAGACAGGAAGGAGGGCTGAGAAGAAAAGAGGGAAAGGCAGTAGCGAGTAATGAAAAGAAAAAAGAGACAGCGTGAGGCTGCGAGCAGGCCGAGAAGGGTCAACAGGAAGAAAGAAAGACGCAGTAGGCATAAAAAGTAAGGGTGGCGTGAGGGTGGGTGAAGATAAGGCTTTAGGAGCAGCCTCAAAAAATTTACAAAAATTTCACCCAAACTCAGAAAATTTTCCTACAAAAGTTCAATTCAAAAGAATTTTCCAGATCTCCATATTCTTCTTTTCAATAATAATATTTCGAATTACACCCATGCAAGCAAATTTGAGACCAGATCTTGCCATCCAAGGCCTAGATCTATCTCAAAACTCCAAAAAAAAAAATCTTGAATTATTTTAGATCTTCACCTGCACAAATAAAAAGAAAACCCAAGACCCAATATATATATATATATATATACAAAATTTGAAAATGAAAAATAAATCCCAAAGTTAGAAAATAAAAACAAAGTTGCTTCAGATCTATACAATTAAAATACAAATCTATCAGATCTGAGGAGTATGAGTCCAACTCCGCTCCCAGATCTGTAGATATAATCTCTTTCTAGCCACATCTATCTATTGAGCACAATGATAAAAGATAATTAATTTTAAAAAATGTGGTACTTGTTGAAATTCTGAGAGGGGGGGTGAATCAATATGTCTTTCAATTGTTCTTGTAAATGCCAGTTAAGTTTTTCACAATTAAAGACCAGAAAGTAAATAAAAAGAATTTTATTAAAAATAGATAAGGACACCAATCGTTTTTTTCAATGGTTACAAGCTACAACTTGTAAAATCAATTTTAGGGCTCCAACCCTAAGGACTATGATACTTGTTCTTAGGTGTTTTTAGGGCTCCAACCCTAAGGACTCCAATCCTTCCAAACTCCAACTTGGTCAAATAAACTAAAACTTACAAAAGACTTACTTTACAAGAGATCAAGAATGCCTTCAAATGCTTCAGGACCACCTTTAATAGTGTTTCAACACAACTGCTTCAAATATGCACAAAAATTCCTCTCCAAACAATTCTTCAAGATTTCTTTAAGTGTGCCCCAAGCTTCAACAACTGATCTTCAATAGTATTTCATCAAGTCTACAAGTTCTCTTCAAGGTCTGCTAGCGTTTTTCTAAGTCACTTCATTATGTTGAAAAGTGTAACTAGATCGGTCTTCATGTTGACTATGTAATTATGTATATATGTAAAGAAGATGTCAAAGATAATGAAATGTACTTTTGGTGTACTTGCTTCATGGGTTTCATGAGCAAGATTTTATTATTATGTAGATAGACTTCTTCTTGATGTCTACTAGGCTTGAGTCTTCTACGTATAGAAGTATAATTAAGTGTCATGTAATTATGCTCCAAGACCTTGTCATGATAGCATGAAGAAATGACTCCTACATGAGGATCAAAGCTACACTCTCAACGCTGGAATAAAATTACTCAATGTTGGCCTATGAACAGAATTTAGAGTCGGCCTACATGATGGTGAATGGTCGGCCTAAAACAGAAGGACATACCACTATATATACCCTGGCCTGTGGTTCATTTGAAACACAGTTTTTTGCGGATTCTCTCTGAATTAGAACAGAACAGAAAATGCAGATTTGAAGGACATGTACAAGGCATTAAGTGCGGATATATTATGGGTCAACTACAAGTATCACCGACTGTGCTGAAGTAAGAAAGGATGCGGATATCTCTGTGGCATTACAGTGAACTGAATGCGGACATAGGAACAGAAGTAAGTATGGGTATAAATGCAGATATATATATATATATATATATACATGCACCTACAGTAGACACCTATCAGAAATTATTGCGGACAGATATCAAGACTATAGCGTGGACATACAAGAAGCATAAGTGTGTGTAAGGAAAAAGGTGCTAATCAACCTCATGAAGTATTGTGGAACTCAGGAATAAGAGCAGTTATAAAGGGAGTCAATAAGTGCGGTCAAGTGCTGTGAACTAGGGCAACATTTGAATTCGGTCAAGTGCAGGAAGGAAGATAAGTCCAGGCAGAACAGTGAACTACGGCATCACCTGAATACAGTCAAGTGCAGGAAGAAAGATTGCGGATAGTCAAGGGAAATCAGCAAATTATTAAGGACAGTTTGAAGATCAAGGTCTTGGAAGCACATCTAGGTTAAGCATCTAAGTCTGGGTCATGGTACTTGTCATTTGAAGATCTATAAGATGAATTCTTTGCGAGTTTTCCTCTCCAAGAGGGAGAGGTTTTGCCCTGGCTCTAGGAGCCTAACTTTCGTTTCTTGTGCTTTTGATAATTAACTTGATGAAAGATTAATTAAACTAAAAGAACAGAAGACTTCAGCATCACAAGTAAGGTCACAAGTAATTATCAAGAAGAGAATTTATATTAACTTACAGCCCTCCAAATTCTCAACACATTAAAGCTGCTCCAAAGCACTCATTAGACAATG
Source organism: Pinus albicaulis (assembly GCA_034641835.2). NCBI lineage: Eukaryota > Viridiplantae > Streptophyta > Pinopsida > Pinales > Pinaceae > Pinus > Pinus albicaulis. Next base: position 99,111 of record JAXQQM020093180.1, on the reverse strand, counting down.
CCTCAACATGGACTCTACCAAGCCTTGAAGGATCAAGCGCAAGTCTTCAACTCTGTCTGAGATGCTTGGTTACAGATCTGCAGTCATTATTCCACACATTCTGAAAATATGGCACAATCTGTCCAAAATATGCCACAGGTTCAAGACTCACAAGTTCAAGAATTTTCTGTCAACGGGTCTAAGGTTCCTTCTCTACCCAGATCCAATGTTTGTCCACATGCTAAGCACAGGTCTGAGCCTCTGGTGTGAGCTCCAAAAAAATCTCCTCACAGATCTGTAGGTACAATTTATGACACCACAAGTTCGTATTTTGGTTCCTCCCTGCGGCCTTTCTATACATTAAACTCAGTCTTTCAGGTCTCTGTCCAAGGAAATTTTGACCTTCAGCCTATCTGTTCCAGCAGTTCCTTGTTGCGGCTTGTCTTCAAGAGAGAATTCCACCGGAAAACGTTAACAAACCTACCACAGTTTCTTGTTAGTTCACGAGATGTGAACTCTTGTGTTGTGCACCTATATTTCTTCACCGAGAACCCTTGTCCATTGGAATGAACCCTTTATTCTTTATATACGATTAGAAGAGGAGAAAAAACATCACAATTTGAGAAGGACAACATGAAAAAAACAAAGCGGACCAGTAAGTTTTTTTAATAAGAGTTATCATGATCCATATAGTTTTGTGATGCATAATGTTTATAAGGTGAAAGGTATGATGTAATATAGTATAAAATTTCTGATGAAAAGGATTAAGGTATTTCTATTATAGTAAAATAGGGTTAGGGTGTTTTTTTATAAGGATAGGAATAGGGTAACTTTAAAATAGGATCGTATTAATAGGAATAAGAATTTTAATGAGGAATAAATTAGGGAATAAGGATTATGGTTATGGTTTCTTAATATAGCTAGGGTTTTCATTAGGATATGTAAAAGGATTAGGATTGGGATTAGTTAAGGAATTAGGACAAGAATTAGGGTTAGGGTTTGTAGGTATCAATTTAGGTTTAGGGTTTCATGGAAGGATTAGGAAAGGATTAGGACCAAGTTAGGACTTTATATGAAAGGTCTTCACACTTTGAATTTTTTCAATAATTACGGTTTTCATATGATTAGAGTTAGGGTTTGCTTCAACAATTCACCTACAATGCAAGTTTATTGACATCAATGACAACCTTATTTAACAATACTAGCCCCAAAGACCCTGCAGGAGGAGATTTGTAAGATAAGTTTGGGGATTTAAATCAGGAAGGCTCTTCAGATATTATGCCTTGAGAGTCAGCTGGTCCGGTGGAGGACTTCCCCAAACACCCAAATTTTTTAAATACAAATGATTTCTGCACACTTAAGATTAAAATGTCAGATTAATAGAGACAATGAATAACAATGTAATCTTCAAGAATTAGAGATACCTGCTAAATCAATTAAATTATAAAGCTATTTTAAATCCAATAACCTATGCAGGATACCTGTGCAATAGATTATTCCACGAAAGTTATTAACCAACAACTTATAAAAATAATATTCAGCGGAACATTAAAAACAATATTACCATAAGATACAAGAGAGGAACACCACCATCAATGTAAACTCCAAAGACTTTGACTTATTATTATTCCAGAAAATATTACAAGAGAGCTTCAAGAGCAAGTACATGACTCAAAGGTTGGGATCCTTTGTGTCACAAATGACCTCTAATTTATAGATAAATTCTCCAAACGACTAATTTTCTTGATCCCCGTCAAAGTAATCTCAACAGTTGATAAAGATTTAATTATTTTTTAATCACCACCGTCGAAATATTTATTATTTTGAGGAATTTTCGAATTTCTCTCTTAATTCCTTTTTAATTAACTCAAAATTAATTATTTTGAGATAATTTCCTCAAAAAAATGACTTTGACTTAACCACCAAGTCCCAAGGCTCCAAAATTTCTTGAAATTTTCAATATTCCCTTGGTGGAGGACCTCCAAAAATTAATTTCTCTAAAACCCATTGATTTTTTAATTTGGAGAATTTATTTTTCCTAAGACTTAATTTTGACTCTAATTAATTAAATTTCTAGCTTAAAATTGTTAATTTATTTTTGCCAAAAAATTTAATTAGTTGACACATGAGGGGTTTATTAATTTTTTCCAACCCTTTAATATTTTAGCGCCATGGCTAAAATATTATTTACATAAGATAATTACATCTAACCCATGAAGGGGGAACACTCGTTCGTTATAAATCTTCAATTATTTACCCATTTCTGAGACTCAAATATGATCTAACAAACCAAGTGATTTGTAATAAACTAATTTAGCCAAGTAGCTAAAATTATTCCCATATCATTTTTACAAAGACTCAATAAAAAACACTAGGACTCACCTAAGATCTTGACAACAAAATCCACCCTAGCTTTGGAGTGAGGCTGGAGGTAAAAACTTTGTTGATCATTTGTGTCTAGAAACACAGATGAATCAGTGAGACTGAAAAACATCCTAGGATAAAAATCGTCATCAAAATAATAGGCTTACCTAGGTTTTTACATACATTATGGTCTTACAAAAATCATTTACATTATAAACATGCAAAATGAGTTTACAACATTGACAAATTGACTATTGATGATGATGAATCCAGGATCATCTGAATGTTTGAACATGATGGAATCACTTTGCGAAAAAGTGTACTACTATAGGGCAGTTGACACATAGTGGTCAACAAGACCCACGAACTTTTCCACTTGGAGAAAATTAATTTCTCTAACATTTTAATTTTTTAGTCAAATTAATTAATTTTCTGGCTTAGGATTTAATTTTATTTTTGCCAGAAAATTTGATTAATTGACACTTGAGGGCATTAACTATTTTTCCTCCCTCAAATATTTTAGCCATGGCGTCTAAGTATGAGGGACCATGCACTAAAATATTCTTTTACACAAGATTTTAGAAATTCAACCCTGAAAGGGGGAATACCCATTCGTTATATAACCTCATCAAAATTACCCAATTCTGCGACACAATATGATCTAGTAGACCAAGTGATTTGTAATAAAATAATTTAGCCAAATTGCTTAAATTATTCCCAAATCACTTTTACAATAGACTCGACTAAAACACTAGGACTCACCTAAGACTTTGATAACAAATTTCACCCTAGCTTTGGGGTGAGGCTGGAGGGAAAAACTTCGTCGATCATCCGAGTTTAGAAACAAAGATAATCAATGAGACGAAAAACCTCCTACGATGAAATTCGTCACCAAAATAATAGGCTTACCTACGTTGTTACATAAATACATGGTCCTACTAGCACTATTTATATTACAAACTTGTAAAATCGGTTTACTATGGAATAAGAACTGTTGGTTGATGATTCTGAACTTTGAGAAAATTTCTTCAAGTTTTTGGATCCTGCATCCCTACAATGTTGGAAAAATGGGTGCAACATTTGGCTCCATATGGGGACATGTTGCTTCAATGGAGCAATGTGAATCCAAAATCATGTATCTAAGAAAACAAAACTCCATCAAATAGATATCCATCCAAAATTGAAATCATCATGCATACATAGAATATCTGTTGGAATAGAAAAAATCTACTCTAACAAACTGAAATATGGAGAACATATAACTTAAATGTGTGAAATAAAACTAGCTAACGACATAAATGAAAATGAGTAGGGTTATAGATACTATACAAAGGATGCCCCATGGCATCAGATGTCATCGCTATCATACAGTTTGAGCATCTTCCCATTCGTTGGAAGCTCTACAAGATCGCCTTCCAATGTATTCAGATAGAAAGAATTTGCTTTAGCAATTCCTTTGATAATATATGGCCCAAGCCAAAGACTATCGAAATTTCCATGATTGTCGGGTTTCTCATTTCTGCGATTCCACAATAACACTGTATTGCCAATCTATAGAGACCTGTTTCATGATGACTAGTCTAAACCTTCCTTTTTTCTGGCCTCATCAAGTTCTATAATTTGATCAAATCGTCTTTGTACCGTATCTTTGTCTTCTGTAAAATTTTGAAGAAGCTAATAAGTTGCAAGTTTGAGATGAACAGGCAAGGTTACTTCCTATAGGTTTTAACCCTATACAGAAATTATCTACAAACGAATCTTAAAAACAGAAAATAAACAATAGCGAGAGAATAAAACATAAAACAAATATACACAGAGATTTTCCCCTGGATCTCAAATCGGGACTACCAGCTTGATTTTTCATTATATTCCTTTTAGTGTTACCACACATACATACATGTCGAAGAATTCATAAACCCCAATCCATTAACCCTGGATTAGAACATAACCATAGTTCCCTTGATCGAATCTACAAAATACTAGGAGCAGAAAACCATCATGCCCCAAAATCATGAGTAAAACCATGCACAAAACCATGGGTGGGTCCACCCACCGAAAGATAGGGTCCAAAAAAAAGTTTCCCGAGGCACTGCCCCGGGCCCAAACAGGGGGGGATGCCACCTAATCGTGTGACTAATCATGGAAAGAATATAACACATACCCAACATTCTCCCACTTGTTGTTTTCTTTCCGCATTAACACAGGAGGAGCTTTTAGTCATTATTCAACTTTGGCAACACCCATTGTTTCTCTACACCAAGAGAACTTCTGAGTGCTCACAGACTTCGTCAATGCATCTGCAACATTCTTCAAAGTGTCCACCTTAACCAGCAACACCCTTTTAGCCTCAACCATATCTCTAACAAAGTGATATTGAACATCAATGTGCTTTGTCTTTGAATGATAAGCAGGGTTCTTAGCCAAGAAAATCGCACTTTGGCTATCACAGTCTATCCTTATAGCTTGCTGTACCAACCCCATACTTGAACACAATCTTTGCAACCAAACTGCTTCCTTGCTTGCATGAGTGGTTGCTATGTATTCTGCCTCTGTAGTTGAAAGAGCCACTACAGACTGTCTTTTACTCATCCAACTGACTGCGCCTCCAAATAGGCTAAACACATACCCACTTGTAGATCTTCTTTGGTCCAGATCTCCAGCCCAGTCCGCATCAACAAAACCACGAATGTCCAACATTCTTTCCAATCCTGGTCTTCCCTGGTAGCACAAGCCATAATCACTAGTGCCACGTAAATATCTGAAAACCCGCTTCACTGCTATCCAATGCTCCTTCCCTGGGTTTGACATAAACCTGCTCAATACTCCCACTGCATGTGCAATGTCTGGTCTAGTACAGACCATTGCATACATCAAGCTACCCACCGCACTTGCATATGGAACATGGGACATATACTCCTCTTCTTCTTGTGTCTTGGGACACTGTTCATCAGACAGCTTTACACCTACAGGAATAGGAACATTCACCGGTTTACTATCCTGCATATTGAACCTCTGCAATATAGTCTCAAATAGTTACTCCTCCTGGTTTAACTAGAGCTTCCTCTTGCCCAATCTCTCTTAATTTCCATGCCCAAAATATAGTTTGCAACACCAACATCCTTCATGTCGAATTTGGAGAATAGTTGGGTCTTCAAATCTTGGATAATTTCTTTGTCATTTCCAATCAAGAACATATCATCCACATACAATACCAAATAAATAACACGGCCACCAATTAATTTAAAATAAACACAGTGATCCTCCTTGCTTCTGGTGAAGCCAAGTCCCCGTATATAGGTATCAAATTTCTGATACCACATCCTTGGTGACTGTTTTAACCCATACAGAGACTTCTTCAACCTGCATACTAGTTTTTTCTTACCCTTCACCATAAAGCCTTCAGGTTGCTTCATGTAGATCTCCTCTTCTAGATCCCCGTGAAGAAATGTTGTCTTCACATCCATCTGTTCTATCTCAAAATCAAATGCAGCAGCAACAAATAAAAGTAATCTAATAAAAGTAACCTTGGCAACAGGAGAAAAAATATCACCAAAATCAATTCCCGGCACCTGGGAATAACCTTTTGCTACCAACCGAGCTTTGTATTTCTCCACCTTGCCTTCTACATTCATCTTCTTTTTAAACACCCATTTGCTCCCGATGGGCTTCCTTCCAGCCGGCAACTCCACCAGATCCCATGCCTCATTTTTGTGCAAGGATGCTATTTCATCAACCATGGCCTCCTTCCAGAGTTTTCCATCCTCTGAATCTACTGCCTCCCTGACAGTTCTGGGATCATCATCAGTTATAGTTAAGGCAAAACCTGAACAAAAAGCAAATGGACTATACCTTTCTGGTTGCCTTCTTTCCCGAACTGATCTTCTCAAAGCTGGAGTTTGTGGCTCTTCATCTTCTGAGTCTTCTTCTGTTGTAGAGTCTGATTCATCCTCCTTTAGCTCAAACTCTATCTTCTCAGGTTCCTTTGGTAGGACTTCATGTTTAACAACATCTTTCACTTCTCTAAACACCACATCTCGCTTGTACACAACCTTCCTTGTTTCTGGGTTCCAAAGCTTGTAACCCTTTAAACCATCCTTATACCCAATAAAGATGCACCTTTCAAATTTATTATCCAACTTGGTCCTTTTCTCCTTTGGAACATGTACATATGCATCACATCCAAATACCCTCATATGTGAAAGAGAGTGTTTTGGCCGGTCCATACCTCATGTGGAGTCTTACTCTCAAAGCCGATGAAGGTGATTCAACACGCACCTCCACCGTTTCCTCGCCTAATTCTTGTCCTAAACCCGACTCACCGAGCATGCTTCTAACCTTTCCATTAGCGTTAAGGTTCATTCTTTCGTAACTCGTTTGCTGAGGTGGTGTATGGGATTAGTCTTATGCCGTGCTATACCACACTCTTTTAATCTTCGCCAAATTCCTTCTTGCAACCTCCACCATTATCCGTCCTCGCACCTTTATCTTCTTCTATCTAGTTTCCACCAAAGCCTTAAATTCTTTAAATTGCCAAAGATTTCGTATTTCTTCCTCAAGAAATAGGTCCAGTGTATTCCTTGAGAAATCATCTATGAATGAGACATAGCATTTTCGAGGATTTTCCCAGTGGATGGAACCGACACAGTCCAACACATCACTATGCACAAGCCTCAATATCTTGTTTGTCTCTCTTAGCAATGGAGAAAACCACTCCGATTTCGTTTCCCATATACACAATGTTCAAGCAAAAAATCAAAAAATTCAGAGGAGAAATTAGACATACCTTCTACCATACCATTTCCATGGATTCATACCCCGCTTCTCCAAAATGTCCTCAAGCCTGATGTCAAAGATGGTCTTTTCTCTAGAGGCCGCTAGGTTTTCTGCCTCCACTTTCAGAACTATTTAACCGTTGCACTCCATAAATAACAAGTATACCCTAAAGCTTGTACAGAGTTCCAATCCAATCCCCGCATTAATACTGCATCTAACCATCTGCCAGGCATCTTCTCGAACACCGTTTTTACACCCTGCGCATCCATCTTGCTTATAACTCATATTGCCACGTAGAATAAGGGAATACCAGAAGTGTTTTAATCCACCACCTCTGCACTTTCACTTGAATTTTCCACGTCCGACACATTTTGGCCTTCCTCATCCCCCCTAAGAAGACATCACCACGATCATACTTCTATTACGCAAAACCACTCCCTATGGGAAGTGAAGTGAAAGGATGCACCGAGTCAATCAATCATGCTCATGATCTACATGTGTATTTTCTGAAGAAGAAGCCAACACATCCCCACCTTCATCTAAGGTGGTTTTTCTCTCAGAGAAGCATCACGTATCCCTTCTTCGAGCTTTGATCTCAGCCCTTTTGTAGTGCCCTTCCTTTTCCGTATTTCCAACATTGCACTCATAAAATCTTTGAGATTTATCTCTCTAGATTTAGATCTCCCACTCAACCTTATTTCCCTTGCTTCTCGTTCTGGCCTCTCACGAGCAAGGCATCTCCATTCTCGCTCCATATTTTCGTTCTCATTTCCTCCAAAAAGCAAGGCCGAGACAATGTCAGCCCAAAAATTCAAGGTAGTTGTATTACTCTTATTTAACAACTGGACTGCCCCACACGAACTGCAGAGAACACAACAAATTGATGCACTTATCTTCATCCGAGATTCTAAAATCGTGTACGTATAATGCAAGCCAGACTGCCTACTACAAGATGAAGGCGTTCAAATGTCAGAGCCACTCCAGTCTCCATCCTTCATCCTAGGTTATACAACCTTTTCCGCAGTGAACAATTTATCTACCAGAGACTTAGATTGATACAAAGTCCTTAGCTTGTCCCACAAAGTTCTCTACCTAGGCTTCCCTGCATACATCTAATAATATCAATCCAGACACAATTGTATTGTGCTCTTTGCCTTCCGATCCAACTTCTTCCAATCTTCATCTGACATTGTCATGGAGCAGAACTCTGATTCTACTCCTATCCACTAATCTTTACTGTCCACCAGATCCTCATCTTGAGTCACAACTCAAAACTGCATCTACAACTTCATGATCTTTATCTTCCAACGCTTCTCGCCATCTTCTTTCACCGCAAAATCGATCCCACAAATTTTCCACCGAACAGTATCTACCATAGGCCGAGCAAAACCCTTAGCGGCAAAGGCGTCCCTTGAAGTCGAAACAAACTCCATACCAAATGTAGGTTTAACCCTATGTTTAAATTATTTGCAAATGAATTTAAACATAAAATAAATAAATAGTGAGAGAATAAAACATAAAACGTATATACATGAGATTTTCCCTTTGGATCCCAAATCAGACTACCAACTTGATTTTCATTATATTCTCTTATGTTACAAAATACATATATACATGTTGAAGCATCATAAATCCTGCACGGAAAGAATACACATATCTAACACTTCCAAACCTAGCAAACAAGCTCAAAAGGATCACTTTTTTCCGTAGCTCTTTTCTTGATCTTGTCCTCCTCCCCATAATGGCATTGATCTTACGTCCCACATGATCATCGCTTATTATCCCCCATGGCGTTTTAATGATGATCACTTTTGTTAGTTTGATTCAAATAAGACCATTTTCCTGGATAATAATTTTGAAGAATGAGATAGAACAATACTGAAGCAGAAGAAGAAAACTCTAAGAGCTTAAACCTTTGTAGCTACTGCAATCTTTGCCGGAACACCAAATCGAGTGATAATATGATTCTCAAGAAAGTCCATGACAACCTTCTCGACATGCTTTGTTGGAATGGCTTCAACCCACTTCGTAAAGTAATCCATTGCAACAAACTAAAGTAGTCAACCATTACTTTTTGTAATTTACAAATTCTAATAACCGGTAATCCAACTCGTCATAAAAGGCGTCTTCATACGACCGACCGAAAAGGCAAGGCCGGCTAATTTCTGCTGAAAAGTTACATTCTCGTCAATTTTTTTGACAAATTTATGCACATCTTGGGGAGAAGCCAGGGCCAATAATATCCTACACGTAATCTTGTGGGCTTCGTGTCTTCATGTCAGCAATGGCTCCACAAAATCGTTGATGGAACTCCGTTGATGCTTCTTCGCTTCATCCTCATCAATGCATGTGAGATGATCCTTATGTCTGTCCATCGCCAGATTTCTCAATCCAACGCCATCTTCCTAAAACACAATATTTAGATACCTTCAATCTAGAGTCTCTCCTTTATGAGTTACTAAGTGTTTTAATCTAGGTTACACATGATGATGTCAAGGATCTTGATATGTATTTTGGAAGATGCCAGAGGATGATGGCAAGTGATTTACAACTCTTGCTTATGATGTCAAGACACAAATGAAGTGTCAATCATGTATCTGATGACTGAGTGAATAGAAGACTACCATATCTCTGTAATTATCTTAAGGACAACTGACCTAATGACCCTATGTTGGAAGAAGTGCAAGGACATGATGGTGTTAGTGATGGTGACACTATGTTGAAGAAGTTAAGGCATGATTATGAAGACAATCAATGAAGAATCAAAACCATGAGGCTCAAGTACCTGTAAAAGGCATTCTTCCCCGCTCCATTTCGCACACTCATAAATAATCAATCACATTAAAAATATATTTTGCTACCTTAAAGGCAAAATTCCTTAATGAAACCCTATACCATTCCAGGCATAATTTTGTTTCCCTTTCCAAAGAGTTGCTACTTAGCCTTGTAAACTCCTGCTGCTTCTGAAAGTTATTGTTTTGTCAAGTTTAAGGTAAATTTATGTCAAGTGAGCGGACTACCCCAAGCTGACTAGGTCATGCTCATGGCCAAGAGACGTGTCTTTTCATTAAAGGTCAAACCTAGTATATATTGACGTCTAAACTTATCATTTCTCGTGCATCAAGTCTCTGAACAATTCATAGGAGGCATAAAGATAAAAGGCCGAGAAGAATGCTTTGGGAAGCTTTTGTGGTAAATTATTCTTTTCAAGTCGACTTTAGGATAGAAGAACAAACAAAGGATATACTCAGAACAATCACCCGAAGGAGGATAGATTCAGATAGCCACTCCACTGGAGTTCATTTAAAGCTTCTAGATTGTGCCTGGAGCACTAATACCGGATCTATGGTTATTGTTTGTGATGGGTTGTCACTCAAGGTTGGACAGTTGAGTCGGATTAGTAGCACAACTACTCCGTGGAGAAGCTAAGATACACGAACCTTCCAGATCCAGATTTCAGAAAAGGCTCACCTGCCGAACAACAAGGCATTTTTGAGTTTCAAACCTTAAGAACAACATGCTAGGGCCTGCGTTCAATAACAACATTACTGAACCTCTTACCTCGACCGCGGGAAGTATGCGCGGTCAGAAGCTGGATTGTCACCTATAGAAGCTCTATCTCTTTGTGGACTCACCTATTTTTCAAAGCTCGACGACCAGCCGAACCTTCGGACTGGACCCGACCTTGGGCTCGATGCTTGGATTTGTGAGGAATAAAGGAAGTATTAAGCTCGGCCCACGGTGGATCACCAGCTTCCGCACCTTAGACCCGTGATAATCACTGGTAGCGTCTCCACAGGGCTCTTGCCTTCTGGAAAATTTCGTGGAGATCTTGTCACAAACCTATAGTGATTACCGACTTTGAAATCTTTTTTTGGAGAAAAGTATACCTCATTGAGAGCAACCTACTTCGACATTATCTCCGGGAGCACCTTGAAGTACTATTCGAGTCCATCTCTTGGACTTTTGAGTACAGTTGTAGTGCTCGTTGGTAAAAGACATTCTGAAGTCTCTGAAATACATTTTTTGGAGCAAAATTAGAAGACTTTGTAGAAAGAAACCTAACACTATTTTTGGTTTAAACTTGCAGACATCTAGAAGTAAAGTGGAGATAAGCATCTATTTACTGCATATACCGTACTTTTGGAAGAGCTCCTACTAACCTTGCTGAGCCACCGTTGTGGAGACACCTGAGGGACTTTTAAGACATCTGAATACTTTGTGCCGATCTGAGGTATCTGGAAATCATGATGCATTGTCAAGCCATCATGATTTGACTCGGAGAAATCAGTTGTTTAAAATAATGAAGCAGCAGACAAATTCTCTCTTAAGCAAGAAAGGTTGTCATTGATGACATGATGTAGATTGCGTGAAGAGTAAGTCATAAGATTGTTAAGGCTCCTGGCAAGACATTTGGAGCCATGTAAGTATGTGTGTGTGTGGCTACCAGCAGCCGATTAAAATGAAGTATGAGGTTGAGCCTCTGGCAGAGACAAAGTGCTTGAAAGCTCTGGAAGATAGGGTTGGAGCTCCAGAGGATAGGAGTCCTCAAGAGACCAGTTGGAGCCCGGGTACTGTATATAGGGTTGGAGCCCTTGAGTGTTCGTGCTCGAATTGACAAGGTTGGAGTCGGGAAGTCCAAGCCGGAAGTGCTTGGCAAATACAAAGGAGCCGGGAGAGTTACTGTGTTTTCATCAGGCTGGCATTCTCTACATATATTGTAATTGGATGGCCGTAAAGAATACAACAATAGCACATATTTTATTGTTCATTTTGTGTTCTAAATAAAAGTGATATAACCTGAAATAACAATTGAAAGTTAAATACTGAGAGTACCGATTCACTCCTCAATATTTCCAACAAAGCAGATCACATTATTTCCATTTGTTGTAGGTATAATTGAATGATTCAGCAATGATGTATGTAATGGTGGATTTATGTAATTGATGTGTTGCTAGAAAAATAAAAAATTATTGTAATGCCTTTATTCATGGTCATGAGCAAGAATTATTTCTAGTAATTGTCTACTGTAGAGCCTCTGATTTGGAGTCATCTATGAATGCGTGCTTCAAACTTAGTCAAGTATACAAGAATGACCTTCTATTAATAGCATTTTGCAGACAATAGAAGGCCAAAGAAACTTCCAAGACATAACTTAGAATGTCTTACAGTCGGCCCAAGAAATAATATTTTTTATAAAACGACAATGAATAAGTCATGTCGTCTTATTATGAGGTAGCAACTACCATCATAAATAGAAAGGTAACCTCATTTCGTAGCGACGTACTTTGATCATCCGTAGAAGTCCGCAGAATTAATGAAGTCTAAAACAAGAAGAATTCTAATTTCTAACGCCAAGCAAGAAGTAGGTAATAGTAAAAGATCATGATGGCATCGGTTTTAGGGTTGACTTCCTACACGCAAATACAATCTAGGGGTTGTTGTTGTTGTGGAATATATCGCACCAAAGAATTCACAATGGAGAAGTCTATAAGACACTTTCAATACTAGATGAGGTTATTAAGAGAAGCATCGAGTTAGCGGAGAATAGTAGCCTTCAAATCTCTCCATCTCCTTCGTCTACACCTAAATTGTCAAGTACGAGTTAAGAAATCAGAGTATGTCAATTTCAGAAAATCAAATTAGCAAAGAATAGAATAAGTTTGACTAATGCTGACTTAGTCACAGCTGAATGTCAGCAAAGGAAGGATTGTGACTGGCCCGAGAGGCTGTGTCAAGGGTCTCGGTCTGGTATTCATCAATCGGGAATCCTGGCGTTAGCAACTGAGCCCGCCGTTTTCTCTCCTGAAAGAGTGAGAGGCTCTTGGCTCTCGCCCCCACAGGGCCGTGATGCCTCCCATGCTCCGTCTTTATGTTTTACGATTAAAATCGTTTTCGATGCAGAGAACACTAACAACCTAAAAGAAGATCCGACCAAGTAAGTAAAAACACTTGAAGCTATTGGTTTGCATGAGAAATCACAGAGCATACCTCCTCCTTTTGGCTTCTGGGAGAGGTTGCATACCTTTCTTTCCTCCCCGGGGTTTCACCCACACGAAAGAAGACAACAAGTTTTCACTTTGATCATATATCTTGTCTCATCTCTTCCTCACGTGCAAGAAAGGCCCACACACTCCCACCCAGCAACCCTTTCTCCCCGCCAGATGCCTGGGATAAAGACTTTGCATTCTTTTCTGTACCATCGTGTCAGCCTAACCATCTTGGTTCTTGAGTAGAGCAGATCACACCCACCATCTGAAGCCAAGTTTTTCATGGATCAAGCACGAATGTGTTCTCCTTTCTGCATCTTGTAGATTTGATTTTCCACAAGAATATCTTCACGTTCTAAGATCTTTGTATACAGCATCGTTTCATAGGATCCCACATCTCTTGCGCCTTTTCCAAATATGTGGCATATTAGATAGATCTTCACTATTTAAGATCAAATTTCACCATGACCCTTCTAGAAGCTAATGGATCTACATCCAGGGACACAGACATTTATGAAAGCTTGAGATTATGCTCATCTAACAAATATTTAACTTTCTGTCACATCACATAGTTAGAGGCTCCCTCCAACTGGTCTGATCTTCGTTATCGTTTCCAGCAGCATTTCAACAAAGGCAGAATTGCTCTCTCTCTGCAATGCTCTGCGTTGGCTTTAGCTGCAACGACTTCCTTGGCACAGAGTTAGTAGATCTGCCTCGCTATTGAGCCTGGAATCCCAGAAATAGGAATTCTCTGGCTCTCAGTGTACCACGTGTGTTCCTTCAAAAAAATGAAATTTTTCCTCTCTTTTTCCTAAAGAAATGCCGAGAAAACCGCGTCCCATTTGTGCTGAAATTGTTTTGTGTTGAATTCATGGAAATGTTGGGCTCCTCAGTCACTACCAAAATCACGAACTAGGCCTTCTATCTTCGTCCACTACCTGTGAGAGACTTCCTCGCAAATCTGTCTTTTCTATTCGGACTCACAACCTTGGGATTCAATTTATGCTACCTAAGCATGCACATAGTCTTCGATTCTCCTTTCTTTCTCTTCTGTCATAAGTTTTTCCTAAGCCACTTCTGCTTCACCGACCATTTCCCATAGCCATGTGAAAATTCTAATCCCAAATCCTATTGCAAAGAACTAGAAAATATTCACCTAATTATATTCACATTTAACAATTTATTCAGAAGCAAGTAATAAGAAGATTGAATACATCACACTACAACCTTTCAATACACAAAAATGAGCTAAGCAAAACAAGAACTGAGCAAGAAGAAAATAATATAAGTAGATACCACATGGACAAATGTCCCTGACAACCCAAATGCAGAAAACTACAGTGAAGAATTATGGGTTTGTATACATATGTGAATATAATATAATCTAGATGCCTTACCTGGCCATCCACGAGAAAATTACTCACAAAGAGTTAGTGGCGAAAATGTTGACCACACCAGCTTCAATGAGATCCAGATCACCACCAACCTGAATCCTCTGACAAGCCTCTGGTGCAAGCTCTCTGCTGCACCGCGCCTCCTGCTGTTCACTCTCTTGTAGGTTCTTTCTGCTGCTGGCTGGGGATGTTGGCCTTCTGCCGCCTCCCAGTCATCTGCGTGATACCCAAACTCATGCCTGACTACCGATTCCTGAACAGTATCTCAGGCGGTTTTGCTGTTTCGTTGCCCAACATAACCCTACGTTCATAGGAGTACGTATACCCCTACGCCGCCTTTTCCTAATTTTTTTTCTAACAAGGCTCCCTTGCGTAGAAAATATCTGTGTCCTAACTATCTTTATGTCCTCTACCACATAGAATCTGACCAACTGTCACAATGGTCAGAGCATGCTTCACTTGAGAAACGATTCTAGACTTTCTCCATGTGTTTTACAAAATGCCCATCAAGCTTTCCTCTTGCATCCTTTCATGCTGAGAACAACGGCCTGATAAAAATATAATTGCATATAAAGATTAACTTGACTTTTAATTCGGCTTTAGAAAGATTCACCTAATTCTATTAATATACTTAATTATTTCTTAAAATAATAATTATTTTTAATAAAAAAACTCTCATCCGGTAGAATTTCAAAACGTTTCTGTAATTTGAATACATGTACCAAGCTTCCCACTGAGACTTTATATATCCGAGTGTCTAAAAAATCAACACTTCAAGAAGTTGGTTGTCGCATCACTCCTCCACCAAGAGTTGTTGTAGGTCCCAATTAAGAGGAGCCTGAACAAGTTTACTGAAGAAATTTGAAGTCCTGGCCAAGAGGGAGCCGTGTATATTCTTCTTAGGAGTGTATACATTCTTTTGCTGGAATAGACATATGTCTCCTCCCTACCAAGAGAGAGATAGACACATCATTTCCACTTCACTGGGAAGAGAATGAAGGATTGGGTAAGCATCTCAGGCATCCGATGTTTCGAGGATGTAGACAGCATCTAAGATAAGAGGTCATGAGGACCTATGATTTTCGAGGACTGTGAATCAAGATAAGAATAGTCCCTGGAACACACCTCGGTAAACCAGCAGTGGGGCAGGTATGTTCCGAGAGGGAGATGTGTGGTAACGTACAAGAGGGGGCGATACATCATTGCCTGGCCAAGCCACTGCATCTCGCGAGAGATAGAGCTGTGTTAGCCGCGTCTTGCTGCGGTGGACAATGAGCATGGATATGATGGGCAGGCGATAAGCTGCACACCCGATTTCATTATGAGAAATTAGTTCTGACAAGAACATTTATACCACAGAACACTTCCCTAGTTAAGGAGTAGTGCTGAAAAGCAACCAGGTTCGTCTTCATAATGACATGTAATTGTTATTTTTATGTAATTGATGAAAAAGAAAAATAAAATTATTGTAATGCTTTGTCCTTTTCATTGGTTTATGAGCAAGTAATTATTTAGTAATGGCTCCCGCTGTAGTGAGCCTTCTAGATTGAGCCATCTAGTCATAAAAGTCAAAATTTAATCTATGTCATGTATGAAGTGACCTTCTCAAAAGAGATGTCAGAAAGAAGACCAAATTTCAAAGTAACCTAAGATCAAGAGGTGCCAGTTTGTGCTTTTCTGACTAATGTTGACTTAGTCACAAAGACGGCGCCTAGAATAAAGGTTTGTGACTTGGTCTTGAAGAGCTGTGTCATGGTCTTGGTCTTGCACATCAATTGGAATTTCATATAAGAAGAATTTGTTCGGGTTTTCTCTAAAGAGTGAGAGGTTTTTGGCCCCGTCGATATTTTCCATATTCGTGTCTTCTACCCTTATGGTTTATGCATTGGTGCAACTGCTTTATGGAAGTAACAATAACAACCTTAAGTAAAAGAAGATCTTAATCAAAAGAAGTCCAAAAAGCACTCATGCGCGGGCCATTAGAAGAGAATCTCCCACGAATATCGATGCCCTAGATTTCTCAACAAGACTAAATAATAATAATGTACTTATACCATTCAATCCTTTCCAACTTCAAGCGCAGTGGAAGACAAAAGGTTCAAAAGTAAGCCATTCTGAAACCAACAACAACTCTAAAGCCATTACTTTCCATCAACATCCGAGCCAATCCCGCCTTTGATATGCCATAATTTTAATCTAAGACGTATTTTCTTTTGAATTTTGTTACCTCCATCTGCACGAGTTCCTAACAAAATCGGTCACTACATTCGATGGAAGTTGAGTGCAAACAAGGCATAACTTGAATAACCCATCGATATGTCTCCAAATGCTTATTACTTGACCAATGACAAGCCTCATATAATGTTGTATACACTTTAGAATTTCATGATTTGCTCATGAAAGAACATATGTATGGTTATCTTTGTTCTCTCCAAGAAAAGAACACTGCTATAGCATTTTGGATAATGGCAGAAAGATCATGTAATCCTTTGAATAATCCGGGTTTAACCACATTGTGGGGTTTGGCTATAATATTCTGGATATCTGTAAAACTTTTTACCCTCTCATTCTTCCAAACAAACTTCACATCTTCTTTATTATTATCATAGGCTTGCATCAAAGATACAGTTTGGAATGAATCTCCTATGAAATTATATTTCCGCAGGAAAAGACTTAAGGATTTAAGAATATGCACAAAATGAATATTAAAATAGCTTCACCCCTTTTATCTGATATTAGAAAATTACTTTATCCCATATGGGTACAACAGAGCAATAACGCTCCAGCCACATCTGACGATGAACAAAGTTTGCGACATTTCACAAATCTGAAATCTAAGTTCTTAGCCTTCAAGAGAGACGAGTCGTGTAAGACCCTCCCACAGAGTCTCGATTGAGTTGGGACAAATGTGAGCTCTGGAGCCTCCCTGGGACTGTGGGTACTTGAGCTATATGAGCACAGGCAGGTAGAAAGGGTTCACCTTCCCCGGAGCACATACCTGGAAGGAGATATAGGGTGAGTGGTTCAACATCCCTGGCAATACACGGTATGACAAGAGGGGTGAGTGGCTCACCTTCCTCACAGAAACGCAGATGAATCCTACCCCTTGTAGTCCGGGACTCTTAGAACTACCTCTCATTTTACAATGAGTTGAAAAGTATAGGGGTGACTAGTACCACAATTACATGCTTGCTTCACCAGAGCCCCATGACCAGGATGTGGGATATGTTCAACAACTTGATCACCAAGTACTTCAGGCCTAGTAGGGGTTTTATCCTGCTGACAGTGACTTGCTCTGCCATATTTAAAAGAGTGGAGGGTCTGCACTACCCACTTTAATCCATTGGACTATGATATCAATCTTTTCAAAGAAAATAAAGACGTAGGTTAAGAGATGTATTGATGGACATGATACATAGCCATGGAGATGAATACAAGATGGAATTTCTCCAGTTGAGGGAAGGAGAGTGCTTAGGTAAAGAGTGCAACTAGTTAATTTCTCCTGTAAGTCGAGGTAAATAATATATATATATATATATATATAATAACAATCATAAATAATAAAGAATTAACTAATAATTATGTTGTAGATTATAAACGTAAGAACAAGTGACCATTCATTGAAAATAGCTCATACTCACCTAAATAACATACTACTATAAGTTACAACGTTCATAATTACAAAAATTAACGTAAATATACATATGAAAAGATAAATAAATATACGCACAAGATTTACGTTGCCCACCATTTTTACTTGATTCTTCAACACTCAACAAATATGGGTAAAAATGTAAATGTAAACTTGTTTAGGAATTTAATTTATACAAAGACATGATCCAACTTTGCTAAAAGAAAACGTAAGTAATCTTCTTGAGTATATAAATTCACTGAAACTTTTCGCTTTTGCATAATTCACTTCTTATCTCATATTCTCTTGTTCAGCGTTAAGATAAAATCATCTACAACTATTATTTGGCTGAGATGATCTAAAGCACGTTAGCTGTTTTCTAATGTGATTGTTAGTAAATTGTTATTCGATAATAAAATGACAGAAGTAATTGTTGTAGCATAAACATACCATAAATTTAACGCCTTTAGTAAGAATAATCCTTAAACCGCAGCACTCCTAAATAAAGCATTAGTTTGCCGATAGATCTGAAATGCGCTACACTACAAAGAATGTATATTCATGTATCCTTGTTGGTCAAATTTGAAACTTTCAAAAAGGATCGTAAGGAAGATTCTCAACCTTGATAGTCTAAGGATTCCTCCTCTTCTTCGAGACCTGCAAAATATCCATTATGCAGACCAGAATGGAGGATATTAATGCAACTCTTCTTCATACTTCACAATATCATTACGTGGTCAATAATTTGATATTACACAATTGGGGTTCTTGAGTCTAGAGCATCGTGAAATGATTCCTTTAAGAGTTGTGAATCACCTTGAGCTACAAATTACTAGACCATATAGGAATGTGTGGATTTGAGTCAAAGTCGATCTTTTTCATGGTTTGATAAAAGATATCAAAGTTGCTTTAGTTTCTAGCCCTCCTAATATAGTTGTACGTATGGACAGATAGTGGTTGCTGATGTTCCCTTCGATGCTTCCAGTATGCCTTTACTTCAAGAAAATGGGAAGACCATTGTTGATCGGCATCTACAAATGGATTTTTCTTATGCTACAATACTTATCTTGAATGGACAACCATCCATCCATTATAGATCCACATATTGCACAAGATGTTTAAGACATATGCCGTGAAATAATTATATATAGGTGCACGTATTTCACATCAATTAGTTAATTATTAATTTTTCGAGCATTAACATTTGAATTTAAAACATAAAATCATCAACACATCACAAGACACAAGACACAAAAGGAAATTTTAGGTGTGAAATCTCTTCGTATAAAACCACTCCATTATATTTTTCTAATATAATTTATGAGTACAATATTTCTTAGCTCCAACTTCCTAGTATTCCTGTGTTTTTCTATATTTATCAAGAAACTCCCAATTTTTAAAAGATGCTCCAACACTGCTTACTCAGCCTCCAACTGAAGGAGACTCAACACCCTGTTTATCGCCCAACCGAAAAGATGTTCCAACACCCTACAAGTTTCAACTTGCCCTAGCACCACCCCGCCACCCCGAAGTGTTGAGAGGGAGTGTTAAAGAGTGCAAACTAGGGGCTAATTTCCCTTCCTAGATGCCTATATATAATCATAAATAATGACAGAATTAACTAATAATATAAAATAATGAATAATTAACTAATAATTATTGTTGAAGAATCATGCTCCCGTGGCGATACATACATTCGTTGAAAATAGCGTATACTCACCTAAATAACATATTTACCATGAGTTAATACCCACTATAATTTAAGGGCAAGAATTTGTGTGTGAAATATGGGATAAGGAAAAGCAATAAATATATGTTAATTTGGGCAACTAAGTCCAAACTCCATGTTCCCCACTACTCATATGACGATAGTCATATTTTGTTGATTCCTTCCTTTCTAGAGGTTCAAGATTTCTGGATCTAACTTCATTCTTAAATGGACATAAAAGGTAACATTTATTTTGGAATTCTATTTTTCCTACATGCATATCACAAATCGAGACAGGCTCACATGCCTACATGCTCTGACACTTTCACTAATGGATATAGCCTGGGAGGAGATCGGGAGGCCGCTTCTTTCTATCAACTCATCAGCGACACTTCTCACGATCTGATTTCATGCTCCATAGCCTTAGCGCCTTTTTCCTCTGCTAATGGTGAGCGCGGAGTTGCTGTTTTCTCTCGCAGCGCATCTACGAGGGCGAAGTCAGCATTGACCAGCTGCTGGTCCTGTCAACCCTTTATCGCGACCTCACCCCCGCCAAATTCCACGCGAGAGGTCGCATTGCCGGGGCATCAAAATCAGAGAAATCATAGAAGCTTTTGACCAAGCCCAACTTCGCTTTTGACTTTCGGCTGGCGTTATCTTGTGCTGATTTTGGGTTAACGCCAGGCATCGACCAGACATCGCCTTCGCGCCTGCGGGTGCGCACGGGAAGACGCGGGTCACCTGGTGGTGACATCACCACGGCATCACGCGGTTAATTCGCCGTAATCAACCGCTGGAAGACCACCTGAGTGGCAACGATGAGGCCTGGCAACACTCTTGCCCGGCGACAACCAGGGCGATGATTTGTTAATTTGATATCAATAACGTATTTTTAAACTACTGGCTTACTTCTTATCATTTTCACTAAAATCGTATCTTAAATGCTCTGCTTTGAATTGTAATAAGTGATGGGTAATGATGCAGGTTTTGAGTCAAGATACATCGTGAATGGTGCCTAGGTAGCCTGACCTGCCAACAAGTAGTATGCTATCGGAGGTTTTTACTTGGTTAATTATCATCTCCCCTACGAAGTTAATAATTAATTGAGTTGTTTCCTTTCCTAATTTTACCCTGCTGAGTAATGGCTGATGATGAGGCCTTGTACCTAATGCTCTGTGAGTCAATGTATATTACCATACTAGATCACACAAGAAAATTTTTGAATTTAGTTAGGTCTTAGGCATTTTAATTTTAGGATTACAAGTCGAAATTCAGAATAAAATTGTAATTGGAATAATAAAAGTGTTTAGAGGTTGTATAAAAGGAGTAATCAAAATTACATTCTAGCCAACTTTACTATGAAGGCTACTTAGGGAAGTTAAAATGCATGAACTCAAACCTACTTCTTCTCAAAGTTTAGTGGGAAATCTGTAAAAATTACCTGCTGAAATTAGCTAAATGGAGAGAAATACAAATATCCACACACAAGTTAAATGAGGTGGTACCAGAGGTGAAAAATTATGGAGATCAGGAGTGAAATCCTAAAGGTGATATGGACTTAAAAATCAACGAAAAGATAGGTAAGTTAAATAAACATCACCTCCAGATAAAAATGAAAGATGTTTACTTGGAATTGAATTTGTAAAGTTAGTGCATATTTTTGGAGATTTGGGAGAATATTTTTAAAAGGAGATTTAGAAATTTGTCTCGCTGTTACCAACCATATACACATATAAAGACATCACACTGCAGCAAATGAATTGGCATAAGGAAGAAGAAAATGTGATGTCCTTACTTGTCAATTCGATTTTATACTCTAGCATTTGGAGCCCACTTACCAAATCGAATTTGCTCATCTCTCCTCTTGCTCACTGGCATATGGTTCTTCTACGTGGGATTGCTTCCAATCTATATAATGGACAAGTCATGGGCTCTCATATTGTAATCATTATTAATAGCTATTGTGCTTGGTGTATACTGCCAGCTTGTACACTTAAATTATCAATAAAGACTTTGGGGTTTCATTCATGAGTGTGTCTTCCTTTATGGAGTGTATGAATTGTTGATAATTAGTAGTACTTTTAATACTGCCATGCTTTAGATCTAATGGAGCCATATGCTCTTTAGATTTGTTAATGTAGAGTTATTCTCATGGAGCTGACATTTGATTGTATGTATGCTCTGTGGGTATATAATGTTCTAGTTGGTTTCAGCCACCTTGTAGCTCTCTTTAATGGCTGCTTTATTGCTGATCTATAAGGGAACTACCTAGAATTTAGCTTTGTAGAGGACATCTTGTTGGGATCAAAGAATCAAAAAGGGGGAGTTTTGAGAGACCAACCCACTCTTGACATTCTCAGCGAACTTCATTTGTTCTCTGAACCTTCATAGCCTTATCTTTACAAAGTAGTTTTGTAGGTTTTAGTATAGCTTGCATACAAGTCAATACTTAAATTTGAACATTTTTTGTACCATTTATTGCTTTCTTCATCTGCTATCTAAGAGTTGAAGACTACAAAGATAGTGAGAGTTATCGAATTTCTTTGTTACAGTCTTTTGTTGCAAATTGTTGTGCAATAGTTTGTAATTTTATCTTCTAATATTTGATTGGTTTGTAGCTCCTCTTCAAATTTTTTTCTTACAGACGTCACTTTTATGATGCCAACCAAGAAATTGCCAAATGTGTTGTTGCAGACCTTCGGGAAGACTAAATGAGTAGAAGATAACTCTTCTTCTTTGGTTGTGGTACAGAATATACGTTAGCTTTTCCCATAAACTTGACTATTTTAGAGTTTACCCCACCCCATGGTCTCACTTTGAGTTTGTAAAGACTTTCCTTGGTTTAGAAAGGCTTCATGGACATTTCATTCTTGTAAAATTAATAAAAACTCGTTTTTGTTGTGGGAGCGTGGTTTTAATGACAGTATCTGGTCTTCTCCATTTCAAAGGAGAGAATTTGTAGATGGATTGACTTAGTGGTTTTGACATTTCCATTTTTCTTCACATCACATATGCATGCTCTAATTGAAGTAACACAAATCGCATAGTCCTTTAATTTTCACTGCAAACTTTCATTTGCCATAACTTACTTATGTTTTGTATCTATTTCTCATTTCGATAAGTTTCAACAGGCACAAGTAAAGGTCGAGGGTGAGGTCTGGTGATTGAGTTCAATTGTAATCTTGCTTTAGAACTAATTAATAAAATAAACCAAGAGCACTATTCTCATCATTTACTTGCAAAGTTCCCAAATTTTTGTTATCTTTGATGTTTAAAGATTCTACATGCAAATATTAATCTCAAGAAGTACTTGATGCAAGCATTTTAATTCTTAAATTTTGCAACAAGTTCAATTCTATGGTACTTGAATATTTATGTACCCGCCGCATGTTGTCATTTTAATGATCATTATGCTTATGGCCGATTGATATATCTCGTTTCATTGCAAAATACCTTATTTATGCTAAAATTTATTCTGCATATTGTGATCTTATCTAACACTTCCTTTGTGGATATTATTACATCTTGAATTTCATTTTTGAGCAAGCATTTATTACTTTACTTTTTAAAGTGAGATCATCTATATTTTGAATGTTTAATTGGCTTAATTATTTCTGTTCATATACTTATATGTTTATATATATTGGAATCGAGTCATTCTCTTTGTTAAGTATCTTTGTAATCAATTCTCCTGAAATCTCTACATCCTTTTTAACTTAGTTTTTCTCAGGGATTCCACTCCCCCTTAGCTAACCTAGGAGATAGCTAAAACGAGAGTTGGGAATAGGTGGTAGCTCCTTCTGAGCCCTTGCCACCAAACTTACACCAGGCTGGAAGGCTTTTCCTACCAATCAGGTGTAGGCGTGTGTTTATACAGAATAATAATATCTCATATCTTTGTTGACAAAGGAATTGTAACTGTTAATTTTCTTTTTTTTTTTTTTTCTTTTTTTTTTTTTAACTACGTTAGACTAATCCTAATCTTCTCATTTTTTCTCCTCCCATCCCACCCACAAGTTTAACTCATGGATCTGCAGATTATGCCTTTAAGAGTGCACCCCATCACCGAGCTCACTCTACACCACGTGGGCTAATCGATCTATATTTGGCTGTCTTCTGATCTATTGTGTTCTATCAAGATTTTACATTCATATTATGAGGGATTTTTATTTTGTACTCGGTCAAGAAGGATTAAAGTAAAATTTGTAATTACATAGAACACCATGCTTACTTAAATTTAACATGGTATTAGAGCTTCGAGGTGAAGACAAAGTCCAAGCTTGTGTTAGAAGCAATCAAATACTAAAGGAAGGAATCCTATCAAGGACAAATGGCCTCAACGTACAAGGGTTTCAAGGCTAATGATAAATTGACTGACATTCTCGATTATCATGCATGGAAGATGTCCTTGGATTTGGGTGCTAGAAGATCAAGATGTCATGACTGTGTAGGGGAAGATTCAAGTAGCCTCCACTAAAATGGGTATTGTTGCCACGAAAAAAAGTATAGAAAGGGAAATCAAAGCAAAGATGTTTATCAAGGATTCTATTCATACATTTTGTTGCTTACATTTATGAGCTAAACACATCTAAAGAGATTTAAGTGTGATAAGCTAGTGCGCATGTTCGTGGCTAGCAATGCTAATCAAATTCAAGAATCAATCAAGAATACCAAGAAGGACAAGGATGAATCTATTCAACTCATTTTATGAGGCTCACTCAAATCAGAATAACCTCCCTAGCTATTGGGGAATCAATAGTTGATCGAGAGATGGCTCATATTGCACTTGGAGGTTTCATGATTGGTATGTATTCAATACCACTATTCTAAATATTAATGTGATTTCGATTTTGATGAAACATTGACGAGATGCACTCAGAGGAAATAAGAATGATGGAGTGCCTCCCCTAATGGAAATAGAAGGACCCTACTACCTTCGCCGCTCAAAAGAAGAAGAACCATGGTGGCTCCCGAAATCAAACCATGGTAGAGCTGCCCAAATGGTATGAAGTGGGAAGATGTTGCCACCTGTAACAAGACCTGTCACTATGCAAGGGAGTGTCTTCTGCAATAGAAGGACTCCTCCCTAAGGATGATGATAACAACAAATCAGAGGGAAATAAGGCAAAGAAGAACAAATGTGTTCAAAGGAAAAAAGGAAGGCTCTCTCCGATCATAGGAAATGGGAAACCCTTGAAAAGGTCAGTGAAATTCCACGGAGCATGGAGACTAATGTTGTTGATAATAAGATAAATGAATTTATTCTCCAGACCGCCCTCTGCCGCATCTCCACCCGACGTTATACCTGATGTTCAGTTGACTAATAGTGGTGCCTTCAAGGCACCTCATCGTTATAAAGAGTCTTTGGTTGAAAAGGATAATAATCCGGAACATCCTTGGAGATAATGCCACCTATCCTATGGAAAGGACAGGGACTGGTGGACTCCTCCATCTATCTCAAGGTCAAGTCTCGATTATAAGATGTGTTGTACGCACTCGATTTGAAGAAGAACTTGTGTCCATTTCGGCAATGGAAGATAAAGGGTTCAAGGTTCTATTCGTTGATGGAAAGGTACTTATCCGGAAGAAGAACTTCAAGGAAGCTCTTTCTATTGGTTTTAGAGTTGATACATCACTGCTGAGGAAGTCCATTTCTGGGATTATGTCATGTGATACAACTCTTCAAATAATAAAAAGCCACCGAGGTTTGCACACCTTCACAGCAAAGCCTTTCCCGAAGTGTAAGGTAGAAGGTGTGTGACAGTGGATGCCCGAATTTAGCATGATCATGAAGGTATAAAGTCAAGGTTGTGCCGAAGGGAAGCATACACCTCGTTGCCGCAAAAGACAACCGATATCTTGCATGATAGATTTCCGACTTATCCTAGATAAGCCGCCCTGTGACATCTCGCTGGGAGGATGTTCCCATGCCATATGACTTTTGCAATGACGGCCCAAGACTGATATATTTCTTTGAAGAAGACTAAGCATTCAAATGGTTCGTACCTTCAAGACCTTGTGGATATCAAGCCGAGAAGAAAAAATCAAAGTTTTTGAGACCTCTGGTGAATGAGACCTAGTGAGTCAAATGAGTTTGATGACTTTTGTAGGAAGTTGGCATTAAGAGGGAGACCACAACCGCATACACTTGCAAGCAAATTGTGTTGCCGAAAGAAAGCAAGAAAAACTATTTAGAAACCGTCTTCGTACCATGCTATGTGAACAAGGCTCTTAAGTTTCTATGGGGAGAAGCAACATTGTTGTATGTTCAAAATAGATGCTTCGTATTCGCTTTAGACTCCAAAACTCCCCGAAGAAGAAGACGAGTATGGTAAGAAAACTCTCATGTTTCTGACATTTTAGAGTTTTTGGTTGTCCTGCTTACTTATGTTGGTGTTAGAAGCAGCTGATGCTTCTGAAAGAAGGGAATGTTTGTGGGGTTATAGAAAACTGAAATATATAAAACGAAAAGGTTTTATCAAAGAGGAAGTGGAGAGACACGATGCAACTTTCGATGAAGATGTTGTCATCATAGTGAGAAATCTTCCTAGCTCCAAGGAAGAAGATGAAGCATAGGGAGAATTGGAAGAGCCGAGGATGACCGGGTAGGCGCTTCCAATCCCATTGATCCACTCCTCCTTCAAATAAGAGAACACCTCATGTCGTGATAGTCTCGCATAGTGTCGAGTTATTATGTTGCCCCAAGGGGGGTGATACATTTCATGAAAGCAAGAAGCCGAAGAGATTACAGTATCTAGTAGCCACTGCAAGATGATAATGTCACAATCTGGGAGCCCGAATCAGTCATGAAGAAGCCGTGCAGCATCAAGCTTTCAGCTGATCCTGCGACCAAGAATTACAGTCCACATCAAAAAAATGACGTCTCCGGAAGTGGTCCTAAGACCTAGAGGACAAATCAAGTATCACCTGAATGGCTCAGCAAGATCAAGCAGACTCCAGGAAGTAAGAAAAGTACAAAGGCAAGATTTGTTGCCCGAGGCTTTCCTCTGTAAAAAGAAGGCATAGATTATGATGAGAGAGCCAGAAAATTCGTGGCTCCACTATACCACCATCCAATCTATTGTCTCCCATCGCAACACAAGGATGGAGTCTACACGAGGATGTGGAAGACCGCTTGCATGGTTCTTAGTTGTGGAGGGCGGGAGAAACCCTCTAGGCTTCAGTTCGAGATAGAGAGTACCCATGTAGGTGCTGAAGAAAGACCTCTATGTGTTGGAAGCAAGGCCCCAAGGCTGGTACGAGAAGATAGATAGCTACTTGATGAAGGCTTCTACTCAGCATGTTGATCCAACCTTTATTTTAAGGCTTGGAGGAGAAAGGCCTCTCATTCGGTTCTCTATGACGATCTCTTTCCTGAAGGGTGGCCGACCTCTCATTCATCAAAGGTAAGAGGCAATAGCTTCCGGAAGTTTGAGATGAAAGACCTAGGATCATGCACTACTTCCTAGGCTTGGAGACCTTCCGTGTGGTTACAGATTTTCCTCAAAAAATATGTCGTGAAGCTCTGGAGAGATTGGTATGTGACCAGAAGATTGTGTCAAAATATGGAACTGCCCAACTTCATAAAGTCAGGTTTAAACATTGTTCTAAAATACTAGCAAATCCTACCAGACTGGCTAACCGTGGGGCCCCGATGTTCTCTTAATAACCCCATCTAGAAGTATGTTTGCAATGAACACTTCAGGCAAAATATGGGTGATCCTCATCACATTCATTGGATTGGTGCCAACTTAGAGATATCTTCGGCACAATCAACCATGGGCCAGATACACCGGCCGGGAGTTTGAGAATCCATGATATACTGATGTCGATTGGGTTGGCGTTGTGGTGGATCACAAGAGCACATCTAGATGAGCCACCCTGGGTTCGCTTCGATATCTTGGATGAAGGAAGGTAAGTCATGGCTTGCCATCGCTGAATGCGATTACATTGCAGCAGACAAGGCCTGCTGTGTATTATGGTTGTGAGATCTCTTTAGTGAGTTGTTTGGGAATGTGCTAGAAACCATTGTTGGATCTCAGGTGATTACTTGTGAGTGGGATTCGCGTTTCCTTCGAGAATCTGCCCCACACCGATCTGCTGATATCAAAATGACGAGTCCGGATATGGCACAAAGGCGTCATGAAGGTGCCTCCACATCAAGGGAGAACCGATGAGCAAGGTCGCATTCTCACCAAGCCCCCGGGAAGGTCAAGTTCCTAACTGCAGAGAAGCTTGGAATCATGGAAAGATCCTCATGCCGAAGGTCCTACACTGAATTGACGAAAGTGAGCTTGGGAGCTCCGTGGGTTTATGTGGAATAGCTTCATGGAGCCAGGCACATACGATAGGCTTGTCGAACCTTGTTGCAGTTTCCGCCCCACCATTATGATTGAGCCGATCTCACCTCCGATCGTGGCTCGCACGCATCCTACCCGTTATCACAAAATTGCACCCTCGATAGGCCGCAATCCGACAAAACTTCATGTAACCATTTCGTACCAACTGTAACCTAAGCTTAGCCTCTTCAAAATAAGATTTTTGTTACCGTGAGGACAAAGTGGTTCTGGGTTTTGATCTTTGGCCTAGGGAAAAGTGTCCAAAAGAATTTAATTTAAAAGCAGGGACTTTATGCAGTTATAAAGTCAAAATCTGACTAAGTGACTTATGATAAAAGATGAAAGTTCATTTTTAGTGGATTTAATAAAGTCAATGTAAAATTTAGAAAGGAAAAGTGACTTTGGAAATAAATACAGGACAAGGGGTCTTTATTAAAGTGGGGTGAATTAAAAAATAGGAAAGTGAGATTTAAATGAGCATTTAATCTCACTTCCCAGGATCTCAATCTATTTCAAACATTGGATTTAGGACTTTCCGCAAAGTCACTTAGGGTTAGATTAAAAGAAGGAAAGGAGGAAAAGGTCATTCATTCTTTTTCATGAGCGTATTGGGAGAAGGAGAGAAAAAAAGAGTCAGAGATTTTCTGAGCAGTTGAGAAGAAGGAGGAAAGAATGAAGAGATTTCAAAGAAGGCATGTTACATTTATTGGTGCAGTACACATATCGAGGCGGCAAACTGCAGACAAGAAAAGAGAGGCAAGAGTCAAGGAGATGGAGGCACACAATCGAGGAAAAGGGTACAAGCAGCTAGCACGCATTCCAAAAGCAAAATCGGTGACTAAAAAGAGTGAAGAGGGTGGTTGTCATTTCCATCACAAAACCGAGGAAGAGACAGCGACGACGCCCATTTTTGCCTAATTTCGAGAGAGGAGGCATGAGCCGTGCTGCCGTACACAAAGTATTTCCATCGTTCGGCACGTTTCCCGAGGTGGTCGCATAAAGACACGTTGTCCGGGCGGCTGGTGAATTATGTTTTTGTTATTGCTGATTTGGCACAATTTTAGGCGGTGTGTGCTTACCTAAAATCGAGATAAGTCTCAGGAATTAATGTCAGAATTTTTTCCCGAGTTTTTCTCTCGTTTAACGTAAAAGGCATTTTTCGAAAAATAAGAGAAGTTTTTCGTACCTGCTGCTTTTCCTCTTTTCAAGAGTTGTAAGGGGTTTTTCCAAGGTCATGCTTTTGACCAAAATATCATGTTTTCTAAATGTGTTGAATGGTTACTTAAGTCTAATATTTTATTTCGCATTTTAAAGATTCCGTAAATTTTCCACTTGTGTTTCTTTTAAAAAAATATTTTTCGTTATGAAATTGCAAGATATGGGAAAGGATGAATTAAAAGAGGAAGAAGGAAACCGAAACCTCGTGGAACAAATAAATTTCTATGTATCAAAAGCTTTGATGTTTGCGCTTGGGATTAAGGAAGAAAAATATACTGCTGATTTTTTCACTGTAGTACCCCTGTACAGTTAATTTTTCACACAATGCATAATTTTATTATCTTTACTACAATGTTACTTTTCAGCTTCTTTTAGATGTTATGATGTCATTGTAAATTATATGGAGATAGGTTGGATGTGGGGCATACCAATTACAAAGATTGGAAGGAGAGAATGCAGAGTATCTGAGGATAAGTCCGTATGAGATCATGGTGCATACTATTACGAACCTCTGTTGTGCCGACCATGCTACTCAGCTTGGTCAATATAATAAAAGAACAAATAAGGGTAAGTAGACCGATTCTGACGAGTCAAAGACTGTATCTCATGAAGTAAGAGAAATGTCATGATGGGACAAAGATTGACCACAATGTTCCTACTGCTTGTGAGTACCAAATGAGGAACTGAAAATGGTCCTCGAAGGAGAAGCTAAAACCATTGGTGATAGTTTGCAGGATCATATATGAAGTAATGGAGATATCTCGCCAAAGATTACTAATGGGAGAGATGAGCTGGGCGTTAGCCAGAGAGGTCATTCCACCCACCGAGTTGCGCGATTGCAAGTGGATGGCTTCCCGGCCACAAGGGATGAACTTTGTCATGGGCTCAGGATGGGAGACCCTCCTGCACATGGGAGAGGTTTTGGGATGACTTATTCGTAGAGAGATCGCAGTGTCACGGACAAAATGCAAGCGCTGGAGTGTGATGAGGATGTAGCACCGTGCTGCGGTATGGAGGCAAGAAAGGCAAAGGGAAGAAGCAAACTTTCCACAAGTAATGGTGGGGGTAAAGGTAAGGTAAAAAGGTAACATACAGAAGGACGACCTGCGGTGAAATGTTGGAATTGTCAAGATGGATTACTTTGTGTTTGTGTGTTCTATAGGCCAGTTAAGAAGAAGAAGGGGAAGAACTAAAGCATGGCAAAGATTTCACAGAGGTTGAGGACTTTGCAGCATCGTCTACCGGGAGTTTGTCTATTGCGTGTGAGTCCTCTAGTGAAGGATCACCGCCACGTGAGGTTCGAGGGGAGGTCTCCATTTCGACTACAGAGAATTTATCCGTGTATATGGACAGTTGGGGCTTCACGTCATATGACAGAGTCCGTGAGTACTTCTCGCAGCTCTTCGAGAGGCACTCATATAGAGGTAGTACTTGGTGATGAAAGAGTTGTTAGATAGTTGGGAACACTGATGATTTCGCAGGGAGTCTAAACCCTCCCTTGAAGGCAGCCTCTGCATGTTCTTATAAAGCGTGATAGAGAAGAACCCTACATCCTGGTTTCAGCTTTGGAGGATAGAGGATATGAGATACCTGTCAAGGATGCTATATGCATCCTAAGAAGGCCTATGTTATGTATATTTTATTAATTATTGTAGTTGGATATAGTTTATCTATGAAGTGCAGAGAGTGAAAGGGGCATGATCAACACTGCGTGCCTTCTGCCCAAGGGATACCATGGAAGTTATATTTTAAAGCTCTTGGGTGATTCCCCTTTTTTACTGGTAATCTGATTCATATTCTCATCTTTTACCACACATATACTTATTCAAGCCACGCAGCTTTTGGGATACTCCAATAGAAAATGTTTCTCACATCGCTCTCTTAGGACCGTGTGATCACTGCACTCTGTTTATGAATTACAAGAAAATTCCAAAATTGCAGATTTTTTTAAAACCAAGTGCTGGTAGCAACATTTGTTTTTAAAAAAAAAAAAAAGAAAGGAAGAAATATATATATATTATATATATACATTAATAAAATCAAAAGTGAGAAGGAAAGTTAACATAAAGGGGGAATCAATTAAAAAGAGAAAAGAAAAGTAAAAGAGAGAGATATACGTAAGAAGGAAGACAAGAAATTAGAAAAGGAAGAGTAAAGTATTAAAAGGAAGAGAATGTTTCATGTGGTTTACAAGCTCGTGGTTTTGGGCCCATGGTATTAAAACCCATTTCCTCTTTTCAAAACAATTTGCTCTTTTCAAAACAAAGTGACTTTAAAAACAATATTATATATATATATATATATATATATATATATATATATAATTCAAATAATAAAATAATAATAATTTATTATTATATTATTTGAATTATATATATATATATATTATAATAATAGAAATTATTATTATTATTTAAAAAAAATAAAAATTTAATCAAATAATTAAATATTAATTAATTAATTAATTTAAAATTTAAAAAAAAAGATCATGTAGTGGTAACATCTCTCACCTCTATACATTGCTCAATGTCTTCATCGATGTCGATGGCTAAATTCCAGAAGAAATTGGGAGAACTGAGAAACAACCAATAATAATTCTGGGAAGAATTCGAAAATATTAGTCGATTCAGGCGCGCGTGTGGCACTCCAACGACATCAAAAGATTCATGATACGACAAATCAATAGAAAGGTTAAAATGCTAAATCATCACGAGGCCACAGAAGTATAACGAAGCAATGAACAAGATGACGGTAGCATCGCTAGCAAATGAACAATATGATTTAACTTCATCAAGCTAAATGATAAGATAGATAAGCAGCCGATACAATCCCCAATATTTCACACATAGAAACAAAAATCAACAAAACACCTACGTATTCAAAGGAAACTCCGAAGAGCATCAAGAAAAGACCGATTCCTGGCATCATCAAGAAGATAGTAATGACAAAATAAGTACCTGAATGCACATGCTAATCCTAATATCCTCTTTGTTCACCTCGCAGTGACTACGAAGAAAGAGCCAAATCGAAGCACCAAATTTGATGGTAATGAAAAAAATAGTGCTGTAGTATGGCTTAAGACAAAGGAAGAATATTTTTGAGATTTATGACATTACTAACATGACGAAAAAATAAACATGCTTCCATGAAAATGGAAGGAGAAACATATAATTGCAGAAAGTATGTGGTGGAAAAGACGACGCTCGCTATCGCTACGTTGGAGTAAATTTGGTGATGGCCTCTTCAGAAGGTTTCAAGGCATAAAAGAAGAAAAGTTTTTTTCAACGGCGATCAAATTACGCCAAAGAGGAGATGGGATGAGTGGCTCTGTGAATGGGAGAATCTTTGGCAAATAATAAGTACCAAGATTGTCGAATCTCATCTAATCCACTTACATCTCAGGACTTAAAATCCACATACAAGAAGAGCTCAACTACATGAAATTACGTTCGTAGAAGTAGCAAGGCAAAAGCAAAAGCCGCCGAAAAGAAAATTTGAAAAAGATTATCAAAACGAAAAGTATATATCGAGACAAAGATTTCAATCCGAAAATATAGATGATTACCAAAAATATGTCCCACTCCATCTTCGTGAAGAAGAAAAAAATAGTATGGAAAAAAACAAAGAATGAGAGAGTGGGCAAGTGCAAGCGTTGCGCTGAAAATCGGGACCCTGCTACGATGCTAATGGAAAAGCAAAAAATCTATACAAACTTGTGAAGCAACTAATGACGCTAACAATAATAATCTATATATAGAAGTGATTCGAAGACAACTTAGAGTTATCTCCAAGGTGGATATGGAAACGATTCGCGCAATACATTTCACTGTGCTTATGACAGTATATCACAACCTCAAACCCTAAGGTTAAGAGGAAATATCAAGAACACAACGAATGTTTCCTTGCCGACACCGGCGCACTCCACAATTTTCAGATTCAACCATGAAAAGACTTAAAATATTTACCTTCCTCATGCCTAATATGAAGGTAATGGTGGCCGATGGTAAGAAGATTGAGAAAGTAGGGAAATGCCATAAGGTCAAAACTAAAGATAAAAACTTCATTTGAATCTCCATCTTACACGTTCCATTACGAGGAGTAGGATGTGGTCTTAGTAGTTCAATGCATAACTTGGGGTACTTTCTATTCGATGCCAGTCCATCAGCAGCTTATAAGTTTCTTATGGAAAGGGCAACACAAAAGTTGTATGGATTCCAAGCCCTGGGTTGACGTCGTATCTTCCTCTCCGATGACAAGATGATCAAATAGGAGCGCCTAACATCTACAAGAGCAATGAGCATCGCTAGAAATGCTATCTTCAAAAGGAGCCACAAGAGTCATCAAGAACAGCACTAGTTCGCCATACCAAAAAGCATTCCAGATCTACCATAAAAAGTGCCCAAGATAGAAAACAAACATCCATAGAGCCAAGACAGATCCAATCTCTACCAGAGTACTGATCTACTATCCGTATCAACAAAAAAGATTACTGAACTCTTTATAATATGCTCCACGATCTTTTAAAATGTGAAGCAAAAGAGCCCAATGCCAAAGAAAACCTGATTTCACACATTGTCCATCGTTACGCATGCCTTGGAGGACAAAGCATCCCAAGAGAGGCAAATGTTGCATATTTTGGCTACTATTGCTTAGACATAGTTATTCTTAGGTTTTTATTGAAGTGAAAAGGTACACATTCAAACACTGCGTCTCTTCACCAAGGACTGCAGGCTATATTTAAAGCCTCCTTATCTCCTCATTGTAATCATATACTTGTGCATTCTACCTTTATCAATACAATATATACTTATTCCAAAGCTTCTTATGTCAGAGTGAGAATTCTACCTACCATGATGCCCAATAGAGTGATAGGTGTACGATGCAAAGGTGTACAAGTTGCATTTCTAAACTTTTGGCATTGAAAAGAAAATCGACACAGCTAGTGCCTCTCTCTCTCTCTCTGGAGCCGTGGGAGATTTTCCCCCCCAGATGGCGCATATGTACTGCGGGAGCTCAGGACTCTCCTGTGAGATCACTACAAAGTGTGATTTCGGCATCGATTCTCACTTCATACTGCAGAGGATGTGCGATGGGCAAGTTTCATACAAACTTCTTCTCAAAGAAGATGCAGAGCGACTGGATACTTGATTTGATTCATTCGAAAGCGTAAGGTACGTGATGTTCCATGCTTCGAGTGGAGCATGAGTAATATGTTTCATTTATTGATGATCACCTTATATGAACTGATTTGTTTCAAGACCAAGAGCAGGCCTCTGCCATTTCAGAGTTTAGAGTTTCCTTGTGTGGAGATGGTGATCGGGGTGATCAAAGTGTCTCCGAGGTTGGACAATGGAGTAGAGCACTTCTTTATAGAGTTTGTTGACTAGCTGTGCGAGGCAGTGGTGGCAAGAGGAGTTCACTATTCCTGCCAACCCCCACAGAATCTGGGCGAGAGGAAGCACAGACCATCTAGAGGGGTCAGCCACGCATGATCGGGATGCCATTGTTTTCAGGGGCGAGGCTTGCGTAACATCATGGCAGCTATTTGCACGAGTCCGCATCGCCTTGGGGCATATGGACGGAGGCTTTTTCTAGGAAGAGAGGCC
This sequence comes from Pinus albicaulis, assembly GCA_034641835.2. Classification (NCBI taxonomy): domain Eukaryota; kingdom Viridiplantae; phylum Streptophyta; class Pinopsida; order Pinales; family Pinaceae; genus Pinus; species Pinus albicaulis. Next base: position 64,109 of record JAXQQM020093180.1, on the reverse strand, counting down.
TGAGCATTACCACTGTGATTTGGGTGTATTACATAAATTCCTGCTATACCCAAGGAGAAGAGAACTGTCCAGAGCCCACCGCAGTAGAAGGCTATCTCCATAGGTTTACGCACTTAAAGGCTTGATTTATCTCTTGGAGCCGAGGAAAGCAGGTCGCTGATGTAGCTTTCCTGAGGAGGACAGGTGGCCTTTAGGAGGTCACGGAGTGAGAGGACTGGATCGCCACCCTCCTGCCATTAATTTAGCTCGCCTGGGCTGTGGGATCCAAAGGCGGTGGATCAGAGGTGGATCCGGAGAGGGGTACATCTATGTGATTTATGTCTCGTCCATTAGCAGAGCAATGTTATTCTGCGTATCGAGGGGTGGTGCTTCGTGCAAGATGTGAGTACCTACGAGCGCTTCACTAGGTGAGTCCACCGATGGACAAATGTTTGCCTGTGATTTCAAGATCTACAGTTCAAAAGTGTGTGCAAGAGGACAAGAGATGGACAATGCAGAGTGCTGTGCCCCCATGATGATGAGAGGGAGGAGTTTCAGCATTCTCCATGGAAGAAGTGTGTCAGTAAAGAGGAAGCCTAAGGGTTTGTGGACACTCGGTAGGTGGCCACATATCCGGTTGGGCCCAAGAGGACTCCGTCAGAGAGAGTAGACCACCCCAGAGGTTTGTAGCTATATGGCAATGGCTACAAACATCCTTTGACTCGGTTTCCCAGCTATGGAGAGCAAACAGCTGCAGTGTCCGAGAGGCTGCGGAGGGAGTATTCTACCGCAAGAAATGATGCTTTCAGAGGGGAAAGCGCAGGCCCGAGGGCAAAATCTATGGTTACTTTCCAGATGGCTTACATATAAAGCATGCGTATATGCAAGATTGGAGAAATTCAAAGGGAGGTTTGTATGCTGTGAGGTGCTCCCTGTAGAGGGAGTTGATTATGAGGGACCTCGCTTCCCGGGTTCGATATAATTTCCTACATCCCAGCTTCCATTATATCGATAATGTACAGAGATGAAGCTTGAAGATCCACCGTATGGATGAAGACCCATTTCTCAATGGCTTCACAGAGGAGGTGTACATTGGAAGCGCCCACAAGAGTGAGGGCATGGGAAGGTGTCCCATGTGTGCGGTGACCAAGAAGGTTCTTTATGGCTCGAAGCAAGCTCCCGCAGCTGGTACCTTCGTGATAGCACATCAGGAGATGTTGGAGCCAAGAGAGGCAGACCTAACCTTTACGGTATTGTGATAGGTGAGGGAGCCTCGTTCTCCGTGTGCCGTGCGGTGGATGACTCGTCATTACGTGCAGAGACTCATAGAGCACCCGCAGAGATCTTGCGCGGCAGAAGGAAGGACACCCGCTCGATGCATTGGTATTGGGTTTGGAGGTGGTAGGAGTGAGCGGGGCATTTCTTCCTACAAAGAAGGGGTGGAAAAATTTAAAAAAAAATATCCTCGCATTCCATGGGAGGATTGTAGACCCATGTCGACACGATGATCACCAACCCGGAAGAAGCTTCATGCTTCTGATTCCGAGTTGGTGGATCCCACATTGCATGACACGATATTAGTTCCTGATGTATTTGGTCAACACTTGTACGATATTTGTTTTGCACAACATGAGTCGCCTATGTGTGAGCCTAGGAAGGTTCACCGGGTGGCCGCAAAACACATTTTACAGATTTCAAGGGACAAAGTGATTATGGTCTCGACTACGTGTGATGGAGTGAGATTGGTGCAAAGTTACACTCATTCTCGACTGTATGCTTTCAGGGAAGGAGTATCATGTTGTTTTGGGCTATTAGCTCCCAGTGAAGCGCGGTTTCTGCCTGAAGTACAGCCAAGAGGCATTGAGTTCTCATGGAAGGTATATGGCAAATGCGCTCTAGCGGTTGTGAGGCCATGTGGCTTCGCAAGATGTTGTTTGGCTTATTTGTCACCGTTGAGACCACGATTTATCGTGATAATCGTAGTTGCATTAAACTCACCGAGAATCCAAGATTTCAAGGACAGTCAAAGCATAATGATCAAATATCATTTCATCGTAGACTATGTTCTATGAGCCGTGAAGCTTGATTATATTCTAATCGATGAGTAGGGTGCATATTCTTACCAAAGCCTACCACGGGCAAGTTGGGGCGTCTCCATTTCCAAAGACAAGACAGGGTGAGGAAACACCTTCTGCATATATGCAACATTTTTAAGACGGAGGTGATTGTGTGGTTCTCTATGGCTTTGTATCTTGTGGCCTAGGAAAAGTGTCCAAAAGAATTTAATTTTTTTCCTAAAGTAATTTCAGAGTTATAAAGTCAAAATTTAATAATTATGGATTTTAAGTGATAAGATAAAGTTCTAATTTTAAAGTGATTTGATAAAGTTTTCTCAATAAAATTAGAAACGAAAAGTGACTTTAAATGCAGACTAAGTGTCTTTATTAGTGGGGTGAATTAAAATAGAAAGAGATACTAGAAATGAGTATTTAATCTTAGCCTGATCTCAATCTATTTTACCATTGATTGTGATTTCAAAAGTCACTTAGGGTTAGGATTAAAGGAGGAAAGGAGGAAAAGGTCACTGTCTAATTTTTCTTGAAAGCGCATTGGGAGAAGGAGAGAAAGAGAGTCACTGAGATTTTTCTGAGCAAGAGAAGAAGGAGAGCAAGAAGGACAGATTTCAAAGAAAGGTGTTGGAAGATGGCTGGCACATACTGGTGCTTAAAAATCCTGGTTAAAGGAGAGGCAAGAGCCAAGTAGGAGAGGCATAGAAATCGAGAAAAGAGGTAACAGTTAGCATGTACCCAAGGCACAAAAATCAGCAGGCACGTTTTTTCGAGGAAGAGTGGTGTGCTGCTGGCTTCAGCTACAACCAGGAAAGGGACAGAGCGGCATGTTTCGATTTTTGCACTTGATTTTCAGAGGGTGTTGTAATGGCAACTGCAGATGGGCCTGCATACAGTGGCACGTTCCGCTGTTCAACATTTTTCGCCTTCAGGTGGTCGTACATTTAATGCTTCTAAGGTGCTGTAAATTTTTATTTTCTGCGACATAACATTTGGCAATAATTTTCGAAAGGTAAGAACGGAAATCGAGATAGGCCTGCACAGAATTGGTTTTTTAGAATTTTTTTTCTGAAGCTCCCCCTGCTTGACCGTAGTGCATTTTCGTAAAATAAAAGAGAAGCTTTCGACTACGTTTTCTCTCCAAGAAGGTAGGGGTTTTTCCAGGTCATGTTGACTCAAAAATACTGTTTAAAATGTGTTGAAAAGCCGGTTGTTTTAAGCTATAACATTTTATTTTTTGTAGATTTTCCAAAGATGTTCTCGTAAATATTCCGGTAATTTGTGTTTTCAAAGAAAAATATTTTTCAAGTAATGAATGTAAGGATATGGGAAAGCGGCATTTAACTAAAAGAGAAATAAGGTGAAACTGAAAAACCGGGTGGGAAACAAGAAATTTTTACACAACAGAGAGGGCTCTCTCAAAAGGGGTTAGCGATATGTTGAAATAAAGATGAATCAAGTAGATACAATTTACTGGAAACAACTTGCTTAGATGTATAGGTTGAAAAGATATCAAATGTGCAATCATTGGGCTTATGGAGTCAACAAATTCAATATCCTAGTAAGATCAATGACAATGGAATCATATGTAGAGTTTTTGTAGCAATCTTAGTGCTACTACGAAAATATGAAGAAATAAATACGAATTCATCTATAAAGGAAGTCAGAGCATTACATGACGAATTTTAAAGTATTAAAGATGAAACCATTGCAGTTTTCTGTACGTAAAATATATCAAGTAAGCACTAAATACTCTCCATGAGAATCTCTAAAGAGCCCAAGTAAAAGTTCTTTGTATTACCGAAATACTAATTTACATAAAGCTACAGATGCCAAAAGTCTTTCCAAATCCCAGCAAATTTAATATCTCGCTCTTAATAGACTTGTTACATATGATGAGATGATTTGCCTCCCGGCTAGATTCATCGAACTTTTCCTACTAACACGCGGTGTATAACAAAGAAAAATATTTCATACTTTAATGAGAAAACGAGTAGCTATTCTATTTACTACCTCCTTTCCTTCTAATAGGACTCAAACTGTCATTATTACATCAACTACTCTTAATTTCCTAATACTCGCTTTTACATCTTTATTGTAACTATTCCTTCACATAAATTAATAGGGTGTAGATGGAACTCATCACTACATGACATCTTTAATGAATTTCCTCAATTCAGAAAGAAACCTCTCGCTTTTTTAGGAAAACTGTCCTGCATGTTCTCAACGTATGGTATGGTTGATGAGTTGTCTTCTACTTCCTAGTCTTCTAGCATTGGATAGCCGCTAACATAGTCCTTTGACCTTTTCAAAGTATCCACTCCGTCTCCAAAATCTATAAAAACTCCGTCATAAAGAAAATCATGACGTCATTGAAATAAGGACAATAGTGTTTTCTGCATAGTGTTTCAAAAATGCCCTTGCCATCAACGTTTTTATTCTTTTCCTTCTTCGTATTTGTATTCTCATACTGTATTATTATCCTCCATGTGATTTCCTTTCTGAAGCTCCCCAAAAATCACTAAAGACAAAAAGAAAGCAATGGTTTTGCAGCTGCTTTCCTGCCTTTGCTTTAGGAAATGCTATGAAATCATTAAAAGGAAGTATTTTATTTTGTCTAGCTTCAAAATGTGTCTTCCAACTGTAAAAATCCTTGTTTCCCAACATGCCATTTCACTTCAAAACATAACCAGCCTTCAAACTAGGAATCTTGAGGTGTTTTCCCATACAATGATGAGTTGAGCTATTGGCTCCTCAACTAATGCCATTTCTTAGAGTCTCTTTCTCCAACCTCATGGATTAAATCATGCCATTCTTGAGGTCTTTAACCTGATTCTCGCCTTCTGTTGTGATTTTACAGTATGTTGATTCTCCCGATGTTTCACCTTTTTCCCACGAAGTGTGGTCCATTTCGGATTAACCACTCTGCATTATCTAGGGTCTTGGAAAAATCACAACCCGGCTTCTTTCCCAAACTCTCTTTCTCTATCTTTCTAAATTGAACCTTTGGATACTGTATTTTGTTTCCTTCTTCATAAAATCAGTAATTTGCCAGCTTAACTTTAACTGCTTCAAGGAAGTTCAAACTCGTTTTTCTCTAATTACTTTTTCTTCTCTTTCTTTGGTTTGTTAACTATGTGTATTTTTCATGGTGATATGAAAAGATTTGATAGCCGTTGTGTGGAAGCCTACGCATCAAAGAGTTGGTTGGAACTTCTTTGCCGCTCTCCAAAATTTTTCTTAGCATGCTTCTTTTCATGGGGTTTTCTTGCTCAAATATAAAACCTTCAACATCTTCTTCGAAATGTTCTAGTTTTGCAGATTTGTCTTTTAGTTTCTATCCACCTTCATCTATATCCCTACCGTAATTTAGGAGTTCTCTTTCCACACATTGCATGTATATTCTCTAAATTTCCTTGGCGTCACTATTCTCGTCTTCAAAGCCACTATTTTCTTCTAAAGCTAATTGCTTTATTCCTTGTAACCCTTTTGCTTCCTTGTTTACTCACTTGTTTTTGTTTTGCAGTTTGATCACTTTTGATTTTTGTTTTGCAGTGGGACATTGGTATCAAAACTCTACAATTGTCGTTTCCATCATGACTCAGTTCACTTTGCTCTATTCTACACGTTCACTTGGTTCTCACTAAAGGTGATGGATACCCTAGGTTTAGGAGTTGTAGGAGTAGGTGCAGGTGATCCAATTCAAAACCACTAACAAAGGAAAGAGGACCGCCCGCTCTTAGTCTTTGGAGCTCATCTAAAACCAGCATCGTGACAACCAGGATGAACAATGAAGCCACTTCCTTCGACATTTTGCTTGGACCTTATCCGCCATTTTGGCAAACTTCAGAAATAGAAAGGCATCAAGATCATCTACCAAAGAAAGTGTAGAGAAGCTGAAATGGTAATAATAGACTTTATGGTATCTCCCTTCACAAGTGGAAGATGTAGATGATAAGCAACAACTTTTTCTGAGAAGACCTTCATAGTTTCCTGAATGGGCATTTGCAAGGTCCATTTCATCAGCAGTTTGATAAACTTTGCACCTCTCCATGTTGAATTTGAACCCTTGAACCACTTTTTCTTGTCCCCTTGGAATCCTCATTACTGCAATGACCTTCCTGTGTGTTTGTAAGATTTTAGGATTCCACTTTAGTAGTTGTTCCACTAAAATTTAGAGTAAATTCTTGGAAATCCCATACGGCAAATTTTTGTAGTCTTTCACAAAATCAGAACATCCTATCCTTCAAGACTTTGCCAGCTTGTTGGGTCTTCATTGATCATAGATTTCCTTGTTTCATCTGATGTCTACATCTTAGACATTGGCCATTCTTATTTGTCTTTCTTTTTCAGCTTTCTAGTTTCTTAGTGTCTTCCACGGTTTCTGCTGACTATTGATATCCGCAACCTTTTGAAAATATATCTAAACACAACTTTGCTTAATGAAATGTTTCCGAGCTCAATAATTAATGCAGTAGTGAAATTAAGAATGAGAAATGACTTAATTTGGAAAGCTTTTAAAGTTCGATGCCCATCATACCACAAATGATGAATTTACATGCCTAAAATAGTTATGATGACTTCCAGCTATTGGACTATACCGATTCTACTCCTAACTCATTTCAATGGTATCTAACTCTATCCTTCTTCAAATGATTTTCTCTTCGACACCTTAACAACAATTTGACATGATGATGAAAACCTCAACAATTTTCAGCGTTCTTAGTGTATTTGGGCGTTTACTACGAAAGTATCAAATAAGTTTGAAGAAAAAGTGAAATTTCTCATAGATTACAATGGAACTGTGTTTTTAAGAAACCACTCATTTCTACCAAAACCTTGGGAAATGGCAACCGTCGAAAATTATGAGTGATGTGGACATGAGGGGATTTGAAAGTGAGAGTGGTTTAATTTTTAGGTAGCTAATACAGTACCTGAAAATTTTCCTATCAAGCATGAAAAATGAACTACAACCCTACCTTTGACACATGAACCTATATGACTTTGTCAAATGATGTTTCATTTTTCTAAGTGATAACACTACCCATGGAGCTTTGACCATGAAGTACTCTCATTTGGCCAATGAGGTATAAGAAATGTGGATAGAGACCAATAGCAAGACCGATGGACGAGACGGAGATTGTCACCGTGTTCTGTCTTGATGGCACGTGTCCAACACCTGATCTGGATAAGTATGATGAGGTTTTACTCTAAACTGTTGATTTTGGGTTAGTAAACTAACTTCGGGTTAGTATGACTCTGAGTCCTCAGCAGAGTGTTTTACCTCTGCTTCACTTTGTCACCTAGTGTGATGTCTTTTTGACTTGCCTTTTGTTTCCTATCTAAAAGAGCCACAAAGCAAGCAAGTTACGACAGGATGATGCACGATGTTTGGTGAGTGCATGATGGGTACCGATGGATGGCACTGTGGGACATGGAGTTCTTCCTTCCTAGTTGAGAGGGAGTGGTAATTTTGGGCAACCAGGTAAAACCTATGCTAGCATTGATCATATGACGATGAATATTTTTGTTGATTTTCGAGAGGTGTGTTATTGGATTTAAAAAGATCATTCTGTTTGGATGAGCAGAACATTTAGTTTGAATTTGATACACATGTGCAAGGTCGGCCAATTGGAAATGGAAAATAAGCATGCCTAATAGATGTGTCATACACTCACTAATGGATATAAATGAGAGACTTGGAGGTCATTTTCTCACTTCCACTCAATACAAATTCTCTCATTGTGATCTGATTGGTTCTCGATAGCCTGAGGCTTTTCCTCTCACACGTGTGGAGTTGAGTTGTTGTTTTCTTTGTAGATTTTGTTTAGGGCGTCTTTGTTGCAAGCTGACGTGGTCAACCCTTGGTCGTTTGACCTCAAATCTCTGCACTCCTACTTTGATAGGTCGTATCATAGTACCCAAATCAAGAAAAACCAAAGAAGTTTGATCTAGTCTTAACTGCAGTTGTTGCCTTCAAATTGTTACCCGCATTGACTTTGGGTTGAATGTTTCTACTGTGGAGCGATTATCTTGAGGGATGGTGGACACGGAGGATACTTTGCCCCACCGAGAAAGACATTGTCGGCCAAGACTCACGTTGACTGCCGTAACGCAAATATTATTCATATCTTTATCGACAAAAAGAATTGTAAATCTCGATCTATATTTGGTATGTCTTCGTTGATCTATTATTGTGGTCGGTATCACATTTTACTTTCATGTTTATGTGATTGCTATTTTGTATCGGGCCTAAGAAAATTGAAGTAAAATTGTATCAAGTATAGAAATACCATGGTTATCTAAATTTAACAATATACTTGCCAAAAGAGTTAATCGCCCCACCATTATTTACGGATTCTTCAATACTTTAACAATATATGGGTAAAAGTGTAAATGTAAACTTAGCTAGAATTTAATTTACAAAGATATAGATCCAATTTGCAAAGGAGATGCTGGTATCTTGAGTATAAAATCACTTGAAAACTTTTTAATATTACACAATTCATTTATCTCCTATATCTTCTGTGCCTCCTCATGGTTGATGTCCATTTTACAATTACCTACAATGATGATCTAAATCGAATACTACCTAAGTTTTAATGTGATTGTTAGTAGTTATTATTGATAATAAAACATTGAAGTAATTGTTGCAAGCATAGAACATACCATAAAATTTAATGCCTTTGGTAAGAACAATCCCAAACCTACACTCTAACAAAGCAACAGTTTCACATGTAGACTGGGAAATGCACACTGCGTAAATGTGCTCATTCATATACTTGGAGTTGGTCAAATTTGAACCCCAAAGGGGTCAAGTACAGGAAGACTTAACCCTGATAAGAAGCCTCGAGATCTCCCTGAGATTGCAAAATATCCATTATGATCGAAAGAATGGAGGACATGCACCTTCTTATCATTATCATTATTGGTCAATAATTTGATATTACACAAATTGTATTCTTGACGGAGCATCCAAAATGTGATGCCTTGCAGAGTTGTGAATCAGAATGAGTTTACAAATATAGTGGGAATGTATGGATTGAGTCAAAGTCTATTCCTATTCATGGTTTGATAAAAGATACCAAAGTTGCCTTAGTTGCTAACCCCAATATAGTTGTACGTATGGACATAGTTATTGATGTTCCATGCTCTGGGGAAAGGTTTCTACGAAGAAATGAAAGGCCATTGTTGACGGCATCCGCAAATAGATTTTTCTTTTATCCTGCACATTTTACATTCAAATGGGACAACCATTCATCCATTATAGAGACTCCATGCCATATTGCATACATGTATACATTATATGCCGGAAATACAATTTCTACAAGAAGACTTACATTAGTTAACATTAGTTTTCGAGCATTAACATTAGATCAAAACATAAACCATCAAATAAGAATGGGTTAATGAATAGACAAGAAATTTTTAGGTAGAAACTCTTCCTGAGTAACAACCACCGAACATTTTTCTAAATATACTTATGAGTACAATATTTCTACCTAACCAGAAGTCTAACTTCCCAGTATTCTATGTTACTTATATTTATCAAGAAACTCCACTTTAAAAGGATGCTCAAGACTTTGGGCTTTCTACTGAATCAGAAGGACGTCCAAATGCCCCCAGTTTTATCACATCAAATCAAAGATGTCTAACACCCTACAAGTTTCAACGTCTTCCTAGCACCACCCTCACCCCGGCGGCTTTCACGCCCAACCAAAAGGGATTTCACTTTCCGACTTGCACCACCTTAACCACCCCTAAAAATATAAAAAATAGAGAGATTGAATTTCGTGAATGTGGATGTCAATTCACTTCACTGATGTTCTAAGAATACCTACTTTTGATCTTTTACTATATAGATATGCATGATATCTTTCTCAAAATCCCAGCAAGACTAGATGAACTTCATGACGAAGCTTTGGATCGATCCAAAAACTTACATGCCTCAAGTTTCTAAAATTAAAATCGAATACAAAAAATAGTAATTTAAAATTTTCAAATTTTACCTGATTGAGTTGACTGCTATAATCAACATGAAATAATTTCAATGAAAATCCTGATATGACCCCTCCTTAGCAAGCCAATTTGGACTAGAAAACTCCTGCCTTTGAGTGGTTGATAAGACCTACATAATGTAGACCAAACTTTGAATATAAAGCATTATTTAACCAATTATCAAGGCACTTTTCAACATTCAATTTGGGGTTCCTTAACTACACACCGGGGGCTCAAACTTAATTGTGACATATTCTCTTCTAACCATGAGGCATTATGTGGCATGCCACCCATTGTTGAACGCAGACATGGACGAGGAGAGAACTGTACCTAAGATGTCTGAGAGTAAAAACATTTACCATCCTTGTCATTTTCCCCAAAAGCGTGTTTTTCTGGCCGCTGCTTGGGTCGACATCAATGAAAATCTCAAAATTCCAACAAGAATAATATAGTGAAAATTCTCTTCTGGCTTAGTTTTGATAGAGATTAGAAGATGTGAAAAATCCTACTAGTTCAAACTTCAACTATATCAACGACTACTTAAGATCCTTTTCCTGCCTCTCTACCCAGAGAGTCCATAAAGGAGGGAGCTAATCTTTACACATTTGAACTTACAATGCAATGGAGACACATCGTGACCTAGTATCCTTGGGAAACCAAAGTTGATGAAGAACAGGAATAATTATGAATCACTCATTTCTCCAAAGCAAATAAGAAAAGAATCAAAACAAGAAGAGACAATGGGTCAAGAGAGGGGAAAGATTTCCATGTGAATAAAAGCTATTGATGAAGGTCTTTTACCTCTGATAAGGTCCAGTGGGAAGGAGGCTTTCCATTACTCTATATATCCAACCCTTTTGATGGGTAACTCTCATACATCACCGGGATACAAGTACCTACCTTTTACAAAGGAACATAATGCACTATGTAGGTGAATACATTTGTGTGCTTTGCATTATTTTTTTTCCACATCCCTCTTTAATGTTGTCTATATGTTGATTTTATTAGCATGTATTGTGATAGATTTATACTTTATTTTGTGCTAAACATTTTACATTCTCCTATACTCACAGTGTGATAATCTAATGCTTCAATTCTATCATTATATCAAATGCTGTTGCGAGTGTATAAGCAAATGTGTCTGCATGAGAAACTTATATTGTTAGGATTTCGCTATGCAATACTGTTTAAATCACAAGAGTTTAAAATCGGACTTTGTTCCGATTGGTTACAGGCTGTCTTTCACCACTTCCTGACTGATATACCATCACCTAGCTTCATTAATGACTCTGCTTTTTGTAAAAATATACATTAAATCATTAATTCTTTGTAAAAATACATAATTTTTAAAAAATTTTATTCATGTTTCCAAACATGCAAGACAATACAATATGTGGACAATAGACAATGAGCAAGAGATCAAAGTAGGTTTATGAATATATCCATTATATCAAAAATGTAACCTAGCAAATCATTCAATACATGATGATGAGATAGAGATCAAAACAAAAAACACAACAAACAAGAGGTTCCTTAAAATGAATTTCACAAATAAAAACATGAATAATCACACTACTAAACATCCGACAAGCCAATGTCATCTCCTCAACCTTTTGAATCCAGAGAGGAAACTTGCCACATGTTCTCCTATCCAATGATCCTCAACCGGAACTATGTTTCCTACCACCCCAGATAGACGAGGGTGCGCGATAAGGCCAGTTGCCAAGCACCAGAGGAAGTACCGTGACTCGAACTGAGGCATCTGGGACTGTGGGTCACACAGTGGATCCGCACAGAGCATAGCCCTACCTGGCTGGAAGTCCATCCCCACACCAATATCCTCATCGAGAGGTCAAACCCCGTGGACACCCTCACACGACCCAATCCGATGCGACCATCCTCCCGGTCGTGTCGGGATCCGACCTGTCGTGTCGCAATTGGCCGCGTCTAATGAGGTTGTACCGACATACACTAGATCATTTAACCATTTGCTCCAAACTGCTTCTCTTCTTTGTGAATCCTCTCAAAGATAGACCAATTGATACTACACCTAGAAGTACCCAGTTTGACTGTAAAATGCAAATTGTAAACGCCTCCTCATAATTCAGACAATTACAACAAATGCTCTACCTATCAGGAGCCAAAAATGAGTCAGTTAATCTAACAATTTATATCCAACTTTGAAATTGAAATTATATACAATTATACAAAAATATAAAATATGAATTTGAAAATTGAAATTCTTTGTTTACCTGCTCATCTCGATTCCCTTTGCAATCCTTGCAAGGTTCTTGAATATGGTCTGGCTTGGCTAAACATAGTGATTCATTGTATCTTCAACTGCTTCACTTTCAGATCATGCATTCACAGTTTCGGCTTTTGAGCTTTAATGATACCTTTATCTAAAATACCCAACAGATATATAGGGCGTATGGAATTGATTGTTCCACCTCTTTATCACGATTTGTCTAAATAACTAATACTTACCTAATTCTTGCTGTCTTTATTTGCTCCTTTGCTTGATCCATAGCCTAAATAAGCCCATAGCCAAACTTTCCCCATCCACCAAGCAACATTAATCCGGCTCGCAAGTTTCACAATCTCCGCCGCTTTTCCAAAATATTTCTTCATTGACTTTTCCTTTTCACAGTAACTTTGCCATCAATAATGCTTGTGTAAGCCCACCGACATTCATTCCATTCATCGCTAGAAACAACTTTACAAAGCTTGCCATGCTATGATTGCAATGTCAAAAAATGTTGCAAATCTAGTGATGGCGGTGCCTAATAATTTCTCGTTTCCGTGGTAAGCCTCTCATCATCGATTCAGAATCAAGAGTAGACTAGAATATATTTTGTGATGCTTTTGGCATGCTATATAGTGTTCTTGATCCTACTATTTCTGCTGTATTATCCTCATGTGGATAGGTATTCATGTAACAAAAATAATATATCCAAAATATGGTTGGTGCTTTTCCTCTTACCAGCTCAGCAAAGAACATAGTTAGAGGCATTATCTATGATGATTTTGAACAATACTTGCCACCCCCACCCTTCTAACAACCTCCAAAAGATGAAACAACAAATGTGCATCTTTCACCTCATCAAACGCATCAACTGGACATCTTAGAAACATGGTTCCTGTATAAAAGACAAGAAAGTTTATGATGGTACTAAGCCTGACGTATCCACCCGACACGATGGTACATCTGTATGTGCCTCCATATTTTGGAACTTCTTTCAAATGACCACTGGACATAATCTCTTTTCAAAGAGATCCTTTAACTCATGCATAGTAGGCTTTTAAAGCCCTTCACAGCAGATATATGGCATCAAAAATAGGTTCCAGTAATAGGTGAACGAGTAGCATCAAGGGAATATTGTATGCATCATACCACCATCTAGCAATGTCATCACAAGCAAGACTTCTAATTCTTTTTCCAATGAGAATGAAAGGCCGCACTTGACTCTACTTGGCACTAGGACCATGTGCACTAATGTAGGAGAAGAGGCATGAAAATTTTTGATAGTGCATCTTTTACTTCTCATTGCAACTTTACCCTTTTCAAAAATACGTGCACTATAGAGATAAAACATGTTTAAAGGGTTTGATGCATTAGTGTGCAGTGGATGATGAAGAACCCTCATAATCAAAACTGGGTTGGTACCATAATGTGTTGTATATTTCTCTTCCTCCAATTTTAGACTCTAGACATTTCTTTTTTGCCTAATTTTGTTCTCCTCAAACTTCTAAATTGCTCCTTCAACTCCTTCCCGATTTCCCCAATGTTTTCGCTTCACATATAATTCTGGCTTTCAAGACCAAATGTAGTTTCAATCACAGTGAATGTCTCTCCACCCTCTTTAATTCTTTCTCTTACAAAATTTGCAATGATTGGATCTATCAACCATTTCTGCAAGATATGCCCAAGCAAGATCTTTCATTCCAGAAATGAATTTTAGACTGCAGCTTTTGACTTGAAAGAAAAAGGTTTAAATCTGAAAATGAAAACAAAAAAGCACTTATTCATTTTATGTCTACTTTTCTACTCAAAAACTATGTTTTCATTTTCGTATTTTGCAAAATAACTAAAAACAAGCAAAGCAAAATTTCCAAAGAAGAGAAAAAATAACATTCTCTCTAGCCTCTTCTAGCCCTCCATGTAACTCCAACAAACCAACTTCTCAATGTCAGTTCAGCTGCCCAGCATTGGTTCTCACCGACTCCAAAGCTTGCCCAAAAGACTCCTCAAATGCCTAAAACCAACTCCACAACTTCACAAATTCTCACAAATGCTCACTAGTATCCAATGATAGATGTGAGGCATGAGGCTAGTAGGTTAAATAGATGGGGAGGGCTAGATACACAAACAAAAACCTAACAACAAGATAAAATCGGGTTTGAAGTCCATTTTTTTATTTTGGGGCTCGCGCCCGACTAGAGCCATTCACCAGTTAGCTTCGGGCTCTACGAAGTCAGACGTCGCCGCCGATCACAAACCGGCCGCCGGACCGGTTTTTCCACCGAGTCGAACCCGCTGTAGGCTCGACCGACTTACCATTCCAGCCGCACCTCCCCGCCGATTTTAAAACTATGGTTCAAATGCATAGATAATATTTTCACAAGCAAGTACACACTCCCCAAATTAGAGAAAGCTGTTAGCCATCAAAAGTAGAACCCCAAGGAGAAAAAGTATCCCTATTCATCGCCCAACCAACCGAGCTCCCATGAAGGCGGCAGATTTCCATGCCAGGCTTACTATATGTCCCATCCATCTTTGCATTTTTCATTTTTCATTCGTGGCGTCATATGCCTTTATCTTTCTTTTTAGCAACACCTAAAATCTCTTCCGAAAATTATGGGCCCTAACTCACGATGAAGATATAGGCTAACCAAATGGTTAATTTCATAGCCTCAATAAAGCCCCATATCGTTTGTTCAGCATGTAGCATATTTTTGACCGCCTCAAGTGCTTCCTTGTGTAGGCAATCGATTTTATGATTTCTTCCCTACAAAGTACAGACGTTCAGAAAAGCACAAATAATTAGAGCTTCAACTAATTATTGTGGACTAATAGGCATGTGACCCACCTCTACCGCAGACCCCAAGGAGAATTTTCTCCTGATATCGTTCGCCCAGCCCCCGACAAACACAAGTGTAACCGAGTATTTACTGATCTCCACTGAAGCTAGTCATACATCCCCTTGCCCATTTGTCAAGAGCGTATGTTTGAAGGGTGGGCCATCCAACTTAAAGTGTTGACTTTCTACGTAATCGAGGCTTATGCTTGCTTTTCCTTAGGAACACTTGGGTATGATTACTCGGGTGACGTTGGAAGGAGGAAGGGGTTTTGATTGTGTCTTGTTCCCTCACCATAAATCGGATGTTAATCATCAACCCTGCATCCCGGGATCTCCTATTTCAAGCTATAGCTTAGGATGGGTACTACTTGGGAAACTCGTATTTTAAAATACGATCTTGCTTCCATTTCACATTTTACTCTCCGTACATTACATGCCCTTTTATTTACTCTATCTTCCTCTCAGGCCCATGACTCACCGTCCCACAAGGCTCTAGTACTTCCTAGGTCCATGATACTGGGGTTGGGGTCCTGAATACTGTTGCCCCGCAGGTTGATGCCAAAAATAAAAAAGATAAAAGCATATCATGGCCATTACAAAAGGAAAATACCAAAATGCAAAAGATGTACGAGACACAAAATTTAACCCATGGAAAAAACCCAAACATGAGCTCTAGCCCTTATCATTATGACCATCCCTCGTGTCTCTGAGGTCTCTGCGGGAGCGCCCCTGTTGACACAGCAAGAATCCACGCATGTCCTAACTCGGCGGGTGATGAACTACCTCCTACCCAAGGGGTATTCACCGTTTATATCATCCACAACATGCTCATTCCTTTCTTGAAGCTCTCTAAAGCAATATAATAAAAAGAAAAAATCAATGCCAACACAAATCTTAAGTGAAGAAGGGTGTGGAAAAACAAAAGGTTAGTAATCATGCACCACGATTGCACCCTCCTACATCCACACTAAATATGTGGACTTCATCATTACCATCTCAGATCACACTTCGTGTCCCCATCCACTCATCACATTCATGGACCCTCCGGTCACTGAAGGGTGTACCTGACATGTTCTTTTCCCTTTAGGCTAGGGAACACCCCACAGAGTTGTTTATTAGCCACTCCTACTTAGGAGGTACACCATTACATATTCAAAACCTAAAATTTGGAAGTGGGAAGTCACGAAGCCTCATTTGTGCCCTTTAATGATCAACAAAGCTTAATTCACTTAGATGCACTAATGAATTATTGTACCAAGGTGGAGAGACCCATTAGATCTTATATAGGACTCGGGAGGTGGTTACATCATGGGCCGTGCAACTTAACCTGGGACCAAGCCCACAGAGGATCATATTGACATTTGTAGGGATGTGTTGAGAGCCATGGGACTTGTCATGTGCCATGGCATTGAGTCTCCAGACCTCTATAAGTACCCCGCACCTTCAACAGCTCTCTTGTTCATTGCTCCACATTATATCTCAGATGATGCACTTGGACTCAGTGCGTGCTCCCCAGAGGCTTAATAGTATATACATGGTTTTTGAAAATTGATCCAGGTTTCAGAGGAGGTTTGTCTCACCCTTAAGACATGGAGAGGAAAGCACCATCTTCTCCATGCCCTCAATTGGAGCAAGCCATCGGCTATTTTTCATCAAGAGACCCATGGAGCCACTGTATTTGCAGTTCCCATCTACGGAAGACCACATGCATGACGACGAGGGTCCTAGAACATCCCCTGTTCATCATTATTCCCGGCTTCTGCCATCATACACTCTGGTGACTCAGACTCTGCCTTCAAACGACCTTGCAGTACTTAGATTTTAGCTTACTTTAGTGCTCACTTATGATTGCTTATTCATCACTTTATGGAATAATGGACTTGTCACCAAAGACATAAGTACGGTAATACTATTTTATGAGTGTAGGAGCCATTAAGCTTTTATTCTAATTTAGTTAGAGGATCATATAAATAGAGTATAACCTTCTATAGAGAGCTCATCACTGTCATCACTTTGATGCCTGTAAAAATTTCAGATTTTTCTAATGCCAGTTGAGGATTCTATTGATGCATTTCATATTCTCAGAGGTTAAATTTCGATCTTTAGAGTTACTTGTTTTTCGCTGATGATATATCTCTTGTCATCTTCAGGTACATTTTACAAAAAATTCAGTGGATAATGTCTATATGTGTGGAATTATGGCAACTAGTTAATTCCCTTGTGCCCTAATTCTATTAAGATTTTCATAAAAGGAAATTTTAAGGTAAATTGCACATGTTATCAATAATGACAATAGATGATTGTTCCTAGCAGATGGGATTTTGTCTTCCATGAAAAAGCCATAGATATTGAGTAGGCATCACAGAAGAGAGTGGTTGATAGTGGTCACTCTCTCTTGACCTCCTTGAGGACAAACTTGGCGTATCTTCATTCTCTCATAGACTCCATATCCCCAAGAATTAGGCATTGGTCCAAGCAAAAATCGATGATCAACTTCTTCCTCTCTTTTTCTTTCTGTGTGTCTTGCCCTCTTTCCTGCAGATTGTACTCATCTAGGTTTCCTTGTGAAAATATATTTCTGGAGGTGAATTTTCAAAACCACTTGAGAAAACTGTTGGTGTCCCCTCTAGAAGATCTCAATGTTTGGCTGAATTCTCACAAATAAAGCCAAGAAATCCTTTGCCCTAGCTATGTCTTTAGATGGAAACGCCTCCAATGGTTTCTTTCCTGATAAGTGTGGCCTTCTCAAGGATTGTGTTGTCTCCTTGGTATTCATTGAATAAATCAATCATGATCCCTTTTTCTTATCCTACCTTGACCTAGTGACATATTGAAGTACTTATCCCATCATGACATCCATAAACCTCAGGTCTTCCGTGTTTCAGGTCTCTTACAGCGGAAGTCTATTTAAAGAAGTAAAATATCTGCAAAGCTTCGCTGAGGAGGTCATATCATACTGGAATCTTGACTCTGTATACTCATCACGTATTAGCTCAAGCCCTAGGTTTTGATTTACTGTGCTGCCCTTTCTTGGAGAGCTATCCCTTCATGGAAGCCTTAACCGATCCTCTCCTTGAATGGGCTTAGCTGAATCACTACAAACTATTGATCTCTACCTCACTTAGAGTGATTCATGGTTGTTGACACCTCCAATTCCAGTGGCTGGGTGAGAATATCTAATATTGTACATATTTAATACAGTAAAGTCATGAAGTAAGAGTCACGGGGAGATGAATCCCATTGCCTACCTGTTTTAAGCAACACATGCACATTCTTCAGAGTTCCAGACAAATACTCGATTTACGGAGTCCTCCCGTGCTTAGGATTTAGGCCATCTAATTATTGGCATTTTTGCCCTGGTGTGCACCCCTCATTTTGTCAGTCACATGTGCCATATGTATAGTTTTGTCGCTCTATTAAATTGTCGCATCGTACCCCCGCATTTTTGCATCCATTCTGCGTAATTTTTGCTCGCCTGGTTTCAGCCTTTCGAAGATTCCACCACATCCTCGAACCCCGCAATTTGTGCCTGCAAGATACCTCACTCGCACCTCAGCCCCGCATCTCCGACATTCCAATTTTTTTAAACCGCCCCCGCCCCCCGGCCCCCGTGCCTTACGGCCCCCCCCGTTTGCTCCCCCCCCCCCCTCCCCGCCCCCCCCCCCCCCCCCCCCCCCCCATAATGTAACTTCATCTTCTTCCATTTATATTTTGTATGCATAAATGAGTAATATCGCTTTTTCAATAGTATTATATTCTCCTGATGGTTTTTCAGTGATGGTATACCCCGGCTTCTTTTCACTACGCGTAGGTATCAAAGGGAATTTGATTACCCCCGCTTATTATTTCATCGTTATCTCCTCTTGACATCATACGGGATGAAAGATTCCTGCTTTTAGGTGACGCATCATACTCTCCACACGCCAGTGATATAATAAGGCCCATATAATCATTGTTTGGCGGCAATGTTCCCCGCCTTTCCTTCTTTATCAGATATTTTTTCTTCCGGTGATTTCCCCATATATCTTCTGACCATAATAGCTTATGACGATCATCTTCTGCCCCCAGCTGCATATCCGACTCCAATAACTCCATGTTGTCTTTGTATATACAATACGCTGTCTTCTTTGTAATATGAGCCGCCCCTCCTTTTAATACCATTGTTTACGCTGTCTTTGACACAACACGTTGTCTTTGTAATATGATACAATATCGTTGTCTTTGTAATATGAACCGCCCCTCCTCTTTCATGTTTGTATTAAATACCGCTCCCGCCCTTCATTCTATTTACAATACCACTTTATAATACCACTTCCCATATTCATAATACCGCCCCTCCACATTTTCAATACATATAAATTTTCCTTCTTCAAATACAAAAAAAAAAAAAAAAAAAAAATACATATATTTTTTTTGTGCGGAATTCAGTATTTTTAGCAAGAGTTTTTGTCCCCTTTAATTGAGTAAATTTCCAGAATTGAAGATTTTCTAGTAGAATTTTTCCTCTTCAAAACAATTTTTTCCAGCAAACTAATGTATTCTCTCATCTCTATTGTTGGGGTGGTTCTCTCCGGCAAAGAGAACTATCTTGAATGGTCCCGAAAAATCAAGCACACACTCATTTTTAATGAGTTGTGGAAAGGAATCTGTGAAGGACAAGAAGGAAATCCACCAGCAAAGCCCACTTCAGACAAAGAGCTCGCCATTTGGGAAAACAAGAACTGCAAGGCCTATGCCTTGATTGCAGCTTCTGTAAATGAAGAGGTGAGTCGCCATATTTCATCATTCTCAAATGCCTATGATGCCTTGAGAAAGCTAAAAGAACTCTATGACTCACATTCAGAATTAGAAAATGTTCAATTGATGATTAAGTTGTTCAATCTTGAAATGAAGAATGATGGTCCCCTTGCCTTAGCTTCAGAAGTTAGATCGATCATGCATGATATTGATAGCACTGGTGTAAAAATGGACATACCTCTCATAGCATATGTTAAGGCATTATATCCGACTTACTCACATTATCTTGAGTCTTTGCAAGCAAGTGGGAACCTTGAGCATATCACCTTTGATACATTTGAGAAAAAGTTTGCAGAAAGAGAGAAATCTTTTGGGAAGATGACAGTCCCTTCATCTTCCGAAGAGGCTGCATACTTGGCACATAGAGAAAAGAGTCATGCTCCAGATTCATCCAGAGGAAGAGGTGGTAGAAGAGGAAGAGGAAGAAGAAACTTCACAGAAAGGGGGGGGCAGACAATCTAACAAATCCAATCTTCATTGCACACGTTGCAATAGAGATGGACATGATGCATCCAAATGCAGAACACCTTGGGAGAAAATTGAGCAGAAAAGAAATCAAGACAAAGGTAAAACTAATGACAAAGACAAAGGTAAAGCACCTGAATCCGCTCATTATGTTCTAGCACATTGTAACAATGGAGTAACTGAAGACTTGTTTGATGTTTCATTTACTTCATGGAGAGATGATTGGTTGCTAGATTCGGGAGCAACATGTCACATGACATTTAGAAAAGATTTTTTTGAAGAATTCACTGACAAAGTTGATGGAGCAGTATATTTCGCAGATAAATCCAAACTCAAGCCATCGGGGCTTGGCACAGTCAGGCTTAAACTGCCTGGTCTTCCTGATCATATCCTACATGAGGTTCTATACCTCCCTGAGTTGAAGAGAAACTTGCTGTCCCTGGTCGAAATCCGGCAGCAAGGACACTCAATTCACTTGTTTGATGGCAAGGCAGAGGTCAGAAAAGCATCAAATCACTCACTTGTCATGGAGGGAATAGAAGAAGGGAGACTCTTGAAGCTGAAAGGTTCATCTGCTCATGCTCAAAACTTTGCATTCGGTTCACATCATGATGAAGGTACATTCCCATCAAGTCTTTTATGGCATGCTAGATTTGGACACTTAAACTATGAAAGCCTTCGTTTGTTGAAGAAAAATGGTGTTAATGGACTGCCTACAATTCCTAGAAAACCTAAGGAATGTGATGCTTGTATTCTAAGAAAGCATAGCAAACAGCCATTTCATGATTCACACTCCAGAGCACATAGAAAACTTGAGCTTGTTCATTCAGATTTATGTGGCCCTATGCCTATTGCTTCTGCAAATGGAAACAAATACATGATGACATTTATTGATGACTACACCCGAATGTGTTGGATTTACTTACTGAAGAATAAGTCTGATGCTTTTCAAACTTTCAAGAATTTTCATGCATGGATTGAAAATGATGCACAAACACATATTGGCTCTCTGCGTACTGATAATGGAAAAGAATACACTTCAAACGAATTTGAAAATTATCTTCGTCAACATGGAATCAAACATCAAACAACTGTGCCATATAATCCACAACAGAACGGTGTAGCTGAAAGAATGAACAGAACCATTTTAAATATGGTCCGCTCCATGTTATTTTTCAAGAATGTAAAATTGATGTTTTGGTCTGATGCAGTTCTATGTGCTGTTTACATAAAGAATAGGTGTCCTTCAAGTTCAATTAGAAACAAAACTCCTTTTGAAATGTGGCATGGCCACATTCCTTCGGTAAAGCATTTCGGGGTCTTTGGGTCCACCTGTTATGCCTTGATACCCAAGGGTCAAAGGAACAAACTTGGTGCTAGAAGCAGAAAATGTATCTTCTTGGGGTACTCCAATACCTCAAAAGGATATCGTCTCTATGATGAAGCAAATAAGAAGTTTGTGATAGCAAGAGATGTCATATTTCTTGAATCTTCCAAGAGTGACAAGGTTGTTGAGCGGCAACTTGATTGCCTGGACAGATTCACACATGCAAAGTCTTTCCAAGAGTTTGATAATGTGATTCCACACCTTGAAGGGGGGATTCCGATATTGAATCAAACTGTGGAATCATATCCTAAAGCACTCTCTCCCCCACATGAAGAAACAACCACGGATGACACATTGGATGATGTGATTGACAGAATTGGGAGATTGAATCTTGAATCAATCCCAACTCGGTCAAATGACCAGCCTGGGCCATCTCAGAAAGGTCCTCCCAAATGGCTGACAAAGACACTGGAGAATGTTCATCCTGATGAGGTTGGAAAAACAGGAACAAGAAGTTCCACTCAACAAATCGAAGGTGATGTAGATAATTATGATTCTCCTGTTGATATGGATATTGCTTATAACTGTGAATTGAGTTTGTCTACAGATCATGAACCAACTTCCTTCAAAGAAGCCGCTTCTCATGATGAATGGAAAGAAGTGATGCAGAAGGAGTATGATGCCTTGATAAAAAATGGCACTTGGAAGCTGGTTGATCCGCCTTTGGGAACAAAACCAATTGGTTGTAAGTGGGTCTACAAGAACAAGTATAAAGCAGATGGCTCATTTGACAAGCACAAGGCCAGGCTTGTGGCAAAAGGTTTTGCACAAAAAGAAGGAATCCATTATGAAGAAACTTTTGCTCCCACAGCAAAATGGACCACCATCCGGACTCTCTTTGCCCTAGCAGCTCAGAATGGATGGAAAGTCCATCAGATGGATGTAAAAACAGTTTTTTTGAATGGAGATCTAAAGGAGAAAGTTTATATGTCCCAGCTAGAAGGATTTGTTGTGAAGGGTCAAGAACACAAAGTTTGCAAGCTTATAAAATCCTTGTATGGCCTCAAGCAAGCACCACGAGCCTGGTATGAGAAATTAACCGAGCATCTTCTGAAACTTGACTTCAAACATTTTGATCTTGATGATGCAACTTTGTTTGTTAAGAAAGTTGGAAAAACAGTTGTATATCTTGTGGTACATGTAGATGATCTTTTGATAACAGGGAATAATGAGAGCTATATAATGTTGACACCTAATCCTTAGGGTTGGGTGAGAATATTCAATATTGTATATTATTTAATATTAGGAAATAAGGAAGGCCAAGAGTCATTGGGAGATGAATCCCAATAGCCTCAGCTCCATGTATAAATACATGCACATTCTTCATTCAATAAACATTCTGATTTGCGAAGTTACCTCCTGATTTGACACATATCCTACCGGGACTCCTCCCATCGGTGAAAGTTTCTAAAGAGCAGAGGGCACTGACTAAGGTGACAGTGGGTCTTTGTCCCATTATTGTCACTTGGTCTAGTAGTTGTCCCTTAGGTTCCCCTCCTAGGGCCTCTGCTAGATTGTGTGGCAACAAGGCCAAATTTCTAAAGGATAAATAATAAAATTATTTAAGTGACTTACATAAAATCTTAGCCATTGATCTCAAGTGAAGCTTAGGATTTAATCCTAGTCATTGATGACTTAGGAGATTAGGGTTAAGGATTTTGGCTTAATGAAATTATAAAATAAGCCTAAGGAAGAGGTGAAGACACATTATTGTTGGGGAAGAAATTTTCCCAAGAGCGAGAGGCTCGATTAGACTGAAAAGAAGTGAGGAGTATTGCAACAAGGAATTTTGGAAGAAATTTCAAGGAAGTCGAAGCTAGGAAAGAGAGAGGTCAAGTCAGCTGAAGAGGAAGGTTGAATTACTAGAGGAGGGCCCAGATATCCATAGGCCAAAATTCTCAAGTACGCAAGGGCCATACAAGGGTAAAGATAGGAGCCGAATTGCTAGTGAGGAAGGCTAAATTTTCCAAAAGTCGAGTTTCTTAGTAGTGCCAATTTCCAGGAGTTGATTTCCTAGAGATCAATTTTTCCGAGGGGGTCAAAGTCCCAGTTTCCTAGCAGTTGTATTTTTTTGTGTATTCTCTATGAGTCTAGACCCAAATTTTCCTGAGAAATTAATATTAAGGCAGATTTTGTTGGGCACAAATTTGCTATTGTAGTGTGATTGATTTCCCTAGTTTACTTCCACTGCGTTTTATTTTCTGAATTAATATATCAGTGTGTTTATTTTATTAGCAATTTCAAAATTATGATAAATATTTTTTTGGGTTTTTAATAGAATTGTTTTAGTAAAATAAATGAAGTTTGGTATAAAAGAAAAGTAACATCAATGACCAATTACAATCAACCCAAATAATGGAAGTGAATATAAGGGAGACATGGAAGGCGGTAAGTATGGATTACCTTGGGCATGCTATATCAATCAATGCCTACTATTAGTGCCCCTCTTAATAGTGGAAGAAAAGGGCCTCAATGGAGGTCACACTGGAGTAGGGGCAAAGGATAATCTCCTAGGTGAAGCATGGGAACAAGGGTACAATCAAGAGCTATCAATCATCTAGCTTGACCTATAATGCATATTAGTTTGCCATATTACCCACTAAAAGTGGGTAACCCACAGGAGAGAAATTTGCTCCTTGTTTGACAACCAGCTAACCAGTAGCCCCATGATGACCAGCATATAACAATATGCCAGAGTTTTCCACCTATTTCTCCAATCAGATCTCTCTCCCATGTAGAATTTCTTCTTAAAGGAAGGTGGATCATCTCTCAGTAGGTACTCTAACTATCCCTGCAATCATGTGCTTTCATTTAATGTTAGAGGCATATTGATATGGATGTCCATTGGGGCAAGGTCGACTTGGCACCTAGAGGGGTTTCTGTCCCAAAATTATATATTTAAAAATTATTTTTCCTTTTTCTTTACAATAGGTCCAAAAAGGACTTTGATTCTTTGACTCAAAAGCCTAGAAGCATGAAGAAGCTTATCTAGAAAAATAATAATAATTTTTATTTTTATTTTCTTTTGTTTATTACATAAAAATTAAAATATATAATGGTACAAATTATGAAGACCGAACTTAGTTGCATTCTCTAACAAAGAGTATCTTAGCCCTCCAGGCTCTGCCAGTACTCTATCTCAATCAGTAGACCTCATTCATCACCTTGAACCCTTCTTATTGAATATCCTTAAGTGATCTATATGGGAAAGCATCCCTTGTGGTTTAAACTTTAAATTACCACCAAATAGTTGGAGAAATGCTGCTGAGGTGACAGTGGTAGTCGATCTCTTGTTGCCCCTAGGTTTGGACCTACCTTCCTTCAAGAAATATGATAGAGGGGAGAGAGCACTGACCAGAGCATAGGTGGAGAGCTTTGAAGTAAGCTATATGTGGATCATCATAGGCCTGCTGGCTGGCTGGCTGACCAAAGGGGAGAAATTGTTTCTTCTAGGGGTTACCAACTTTTGGTAGGTAACATGGCCACCACATAGAGAAACCTCTTTTGCGTGTATTAGCATGGTCTACCTATTATTGGCACATGTGGGGTGCATTGCTTGAGGAGTTACCCAGAGGAGTGTGCTTTGTGTGGGTTGGTATGTGTCTACCTATTCTTGGCACATGTGGGGTGCATTACTTGGGGTGTTAGTAGTCATTGTAATTATTCTGTGTTAATGAAAATTTATGTGATTGCTGGAACAGATTTTTAGCTTGCTGGTTTTAATTTGCAAATTTAGTATTTCTCAGATCCAAACTACTTCACTTACCAGATTAGTCTGAAATTCTGGTATATAGTATCTAACTCCTCATTATGCTCCTATGCTCTTAGTTTTAGAAAATCAAAAGTTTTACTAGTGTTTCTTAATGGTTTCAGTTCAGCTGTAGGGTAAAATCTTTGAGTACTGATTTGCTATAATGAGTTGAAAATTTAACCACCTACTCAAGACTGACTCCAAAACTTCCTGAGTTCTTAAAGAAATGACAAAATTAGCTACCGATTGCCAACATAAACGACAAATTATATAATATTTATTTGCATGTACACCATATGTACTTACTAACTCAATCTTTATTAACCTTGTGTACATAACATAAATTGACTACTGTCTTGAATAAGAGCACAATGCCATTATGTGTCCCCCTGAATATTGTTATTGCTTTATTTAAGTGATGAACATATGCGTATATTCCGATTACTATGCTTCATTTTCATTACTCTAAACTCATGTAACGTTGGGTGAAAACCAATGTTCAACATTATTTGGCATCCCCACATTATCAGGATAGTAATTAAAATATCTTTACCTTTATATTGTACGTAAGAAAAACTTCACAAATATAATGCAAGTTAATTTAAACATAATGCAAATTTGTTACAAGATATTCAGAAAATAATAATATAATTTTTCACTGAAATCCCACTTGAAATTCCTAAACAATTTCTCTGTGATATATTCTAATACCATGGTTGGATTGCTTAAATGCATTTCTATCCACAGAAACCTCTCTCACAAAAATATGGTTCTTGTACAACTACATGTATACCACATAGAAAGTAAGCTAACTGCAAGAACACCAATAACGAATAAACTACCTAATACACAAAACTATGAAAATGTAACTTCACAAGGGGTATTCTAGTAATTCTACGTAACAAAAATGTGCTTGCGATGGCGGCCATTGTGTCATACCTGAGGTGTACCTGCTTTGCACATTTCACTTAGTTCAACATTATTTAATAATGGCTTCCTACAAGCACTCTCTGTGCATACAAAGAACAATTTCAGCGAAATTCCTTATTTTTAAAACAGAGCAGTTATAGTTACTAAGAATGGACATGCCATAAATGCAAAAATGATACCTTACGAATAAACAGAGTAAAACAAATATCTTCATTATCTATTAGTTTTCACTCTGATCAAATAACAACTTGTCACTAATCATTATATGTTCCAATCATTCTCGTAGGAAACTACTAGATGCCATTGCTTATTTAATGGACGGTGTCATTGTTCATAATTGCTCAAGGCAGATCCTTACAAGAGAAGCACATAGAAACCATTGCCAAAATTTTCATGGAAATAATTAAGAGAGTTTGATATTCCATGGTGAAACTTGAAAGTAATAACAAAGAATGCACATGTTTATTAAGCTATTAAATCGACGGTTGAAATTATGTATCCTTGTATCTTTTGGATTTCTTAGTACTTACAAGATTCATTCGTTGAACCTTGCAGTGCATCAGTCAAACGGTGATGTTTCTTCATTCACAGAACTTATTGAGCAATGTAATAAGATTATAAAATTTATAACAAACAACCCATGTCTCAAGTTATTTTTTGGCATTAGAGTTGTTGAAAGTAGCTGAACAAGATATGCCTACCATTTATGATGAAGCATCTTGTAGAAGTCAAACAACCACTGCTGAACATGGTTGTTCGCTAAATCTTTCAACAATTTCAGCCCTATGCTATGTAAAATCAGCCTGAAAAACAATTCTAGAATTGACCCAATCAAGGATAAAACACAAGCTAAAAATCAAATCTACAAATACATAGTAATTGGACAGTTGAAACACCTCAGTGATATATAAGAAATGAAGGACATGTACATACTCGTAGCTTATCACAAGATGGTACTCAAGCTTTCTAAACTCTAGCCACCAACTCCTAGCTACGAATAACTCCTACAATAGCTGCTTTTTCATTAAAGATCCTCCTTGGTTGCTACACTTCCATCCCCTAAGTGTGCAAGGTTGTTACGAATAAAATATATATAAAAATAATATAAATATAAACAATAATAATAATTGTAATAATGATTAATTAATTAGTGATTAGTATTGAGGAGACATGTCTCTAAGGACATGACCGTTTATGAAGGGGTACCCGTGTTACGAATGAAATATATATAAATAATGAGGATAATTGTAATAATGATCATGTCTAAATGGGACATGACCTTCCATGAAGAGGCACCTTCCTGGGGTATATAAGCAGGCCCTCATCCTCATTTGTATCATCATTCTTATTATATATCCTATATCCTCAATGGAGATCTACATATTCCACGTCTTCTGGAGTATTTAACTTGAAGTATGAACTTTGTTCGTATAATTTGCTATCAGAGTTGTTCGATCCTCTGGACGCAAACGTTGCATAGAGTCAGTCTAATCCGTCTTTGGCTGTCAAAATTCATCAACTTCGTTGTTGTTGAAGCATTTCACTATCAGTTTTGGAGTTTCTCCATTTTTCGCCAATAGGCCCTTGGCCATAAAACTCAAAAAAAGAGATTAAAAAAAACACAAACAAACAAACCTAATGGAGAAAAAAACAAAAGAAAAAATTATATATATAGCATATATATGAAAAGGAAAGAATAAATACATTTAAAATATATATATATAAAGCAAAAAATTTCATCGTCTCTACTGCTTGCACAGTGCAGCCCCACATCACAAACATCAAACCGACTGCACAAGTCGTGGACCAATTGTTGCTCGACCAAACCCTGCTGCTATCAGTACCCCTAACCATCCTACTTTCCACAATCGTTGGCACTTACATAACATTACAATCGTTTGCAGGTCGCTCTTGTGTTCCGCCATTCATTCTGCAATTCCATCAACACCAAACGTTGCATTTGTGTACTCTCTTCTGCCTCTGAACCTCTCAGTCGCTCCCTCTACCACCGCATTGTTCCCAAGAATGGTCACTCCATCTAACCATGCAACATTATAAACATTGCCCCCATTCAATTTCGCAACCAATGACCTCAAACCACCACTCCAGTCATTTGTCGTTCCCAGACATCATCTCGAACATGTCCACCACCGGTCGGTTCCCTCTCACGACACAATCAGCGTTCTAGTTCGCCAAACCACAAACCACCATCCGACCACTGGCCACAGCATCCGCGTTCAGTCGAGCCACCATATTTCTTCAAACCATGACTATCAAGGAAGATTGTGATGCTCCAAATAGATCATGGCACTTTGATGTGTTATCTCATTACAATACATAAATTCCTATTGGAATGTCAAGTCGTGACCCTAATAAAACTAACGTTAAAAAAATTCATTAAAACGGGGATTGAAATAAGGAGTGAAATATTTAAAAAGCAATTTCACATACCACTTTATATACTTTAAACTATAGGTATAAATTATAGAGGTCAATAACTCAAA
Organism: Pinus albicaulis; assembly: GCA_034641835.2. Taxonomy (NCBI): domain Eukaryota; kingdom Viridiplantae; phylum Streptophyta; class Pinopsida; order Pinales; family Pinaceae; genus Pinus; species Pinus albicaulis. Next base: position 35,148 of record JAXQQM020093180.1, on the reverse strand, counting down.
TAAAAAGTTAATTGAGGGATCAAGCTTCGTTCAAACTCTAAGTAACATTTAATGTGCCATTAAATATTATTATTCCCTAGTGGATAGAAAGATAAAAGGTATTATAATAACATTGAAGCAAGTAGTATACCAAGAAAGTTTTAAAAAGGGAGAGTTATTATGAAATAAATAGAAAGGGGTGTTTTAAAAAAAAAAAAACCTAAACCCTAAGTTCATCCCAAAGAAGAAAAATGGAGCCTAATACGGAAATGAAGGCTGAAAGATTCCCATAAACCTTACCCAGCCATGCTAAAGTGCTATTTAAAATTAAGGGAACTCTCACAGGGAAAGATGTTACTATTTCTATCTCTCCTATTGAAAGTAAAAATTATATAAACCCCAAAATTGCAAACAAACTGGTGATTCCTGAGTTAAATATAATTGAAAAAATAGACTTCTTCAACAAAAATAATACGAAATAACTTATTTACAGTTAAACATTGGAAATTATACATTTATATCGCAATTCTTTGTTCAATCCCTATGGAATGATCAAGGTGACACTATTCGGGGATCACCATGGATGGAAACCCTAGGTTCCTTTATCCTAAATAGAAAAAAGAAGTTTTTGACATTTTCCCACAAAAAGAAAAAAAATAACGCTATGGGACGTTACCTTGAAGCCAAATTCAGTGACGCTTGAAGACATACAAGATATTTCGAAAGCAATTTTTCAAGAAGGTAAAAAAGTATTACAAAATTTGCAAAAAGAAATTGAGAAAATCACTACTAATCGAAATGAAGAAGTTTCTCGGCTTAAAGACCATAGTGAAAAATTATTGTCGCAAATTAAGAAGCTTAAGAAGGACATGACATCATTGGTAAACAAGGTACAACTGCTTATCGAGAAGGAAGCATCGAATGTAGAAGTTCGAGTTGAAGAGAAGGGAATAAATACAAATCTTATGAATGTCACAACTAAAGAAGAAGGCAAGTCAGTTGAAGAAAAGACACACTTAGATGTTGCAATCCAAATGATGAACATCCCAAGTGAAGGTTTTGTAACCAATTCAACAACATCAGAACCTAAAGTAAATCAGAATCGTTCCACACACACGATAAGGGAAAGACAAACCAAAAGAACTCCTTATCTACATTTGAATCACAAGAACGGACATCTCAATCAATCTACGAATCTGTATCACTCATAACATAAACAACAAACTTATGTTCTGAAGAACACTGATGTGCGCACAACTCAATCCAATGATAACAATTCATCACAAGTTTCCAATAATCGAAAGATTGCACAAAATATTAATTTAGGATGGTCTAATCTCTTCTCCGTAAGACAATTTTATATATCACTCCAAGGATCATATCAACTTGTATCGATGAAGATGAAAGTCCCGAGACGAGAAGACATTCGTAGCAGAAAAAGAGATCAAGCCTTTCATCAGTAAGCTTTGATGACAAAGCTTTTTGAAGAGGAAGGCAATGTTACGAATAAAATATATATAAATAATGAGGATAATTGTAATAATGATTAGTTAATTAGTAATTAGTATTGAACAGGCATGTCTAAATGGGACATCACCTTCCATGAAGAGGCACCTGCCTGGGGTATATAAGCAGGCCCTCATTCTCATTTGTATCATCATTCTCATTCATACATTTTTAATATATATTCTTGTATCCTCAATGGATATCTACATATTCCAAGTCTTCTAGAGTATTTAACTTGAAATACGAACTTTGTTCGTACCAACCTGCCTAGGTATATAAGCAAGCCCTCACCCTCATTTGTAACATCATACTCTCATTCATAAATTTTATATATAATGTGTATCCTTAATGGATATCTTCATATTCCAATTCTACTAGAGTATTTAGCTTAAGTATGAACTTTGTTCGTTAACATTGGTATCAGAGCATTCCTCTGAGTATATGAACTTTGAACGTTCAGGATACATACTTTGTTCGTTACAGAGGCATCGCATTCTCCTCTCTTCTTCAACAAGCATAACCATTAGCATTAGGGTTTCCAAAGCCCTAGACTTCTTTTTGTTGGAAATATTGTTGTCATTGATGTTAAAGACAAGGGAAGACAACAAATGTCCAAGATAAAGATTGCAAGATGGAGATTGTGAGAAATATTCTTGGACTCTTGATGCGCAGTTTGGATACTATTAATTTTGGGCAACTAGGTCCAAACTCCATGTTGCACTGCTCATATGACGATGGTCATATTTTTGTTGGATTCCTCTTTCGAAGAGGTGCAAGATTGATCTAAAGATCATCTCGATCGGATGAGCAAAACATTGATTTTGAATTTATTTTCCACATGTGCAAGGTCGGCCAGATTTATCCCACATGCCTAAGAGATGTGTCACACACCCTCATTGATGAATATAAATTGGAGAGACTTGGAGGTCATTTTCTCATGATATCATCACACATTCTCTCATTGTGATATGATTGATTCGATAGCCTTTGGAGGCCTTTTTCCCTCACACGTGTGGAGCGAAGCTGCTGTTTTCTACGTTGATCTATTTAAGGCTTTCTGTTTTTTGCGTTGATCTGTTTAGGGCTTTCTGTGTTCTGCGCTGATCTGGCTGATCTGTTTAGGGCTTTTCTGCTGCAGCGCTAACCAGTGTTGACCATGGTCAACCCTTGGTCGTTTGACCTCAATCTTCTGCAGAAATTTCGATTTTAGTAGGTCGTACAGCTGGGCACTAAAATCGAGGAATTCCGGGCTGTTTGACAGAAGCCCTAGTTTGTTGCTTTGACTTTTTTGAAGCTGTTGCATTGACTTTTTTGCGTTGTCCCTGGTTTGACTTGCGTTGACTTGTGATGAGCTGTCTTTGAGGGTTGTGGGTGTGACACATGAAAGTGTTGGCTAACCGAGAAAGACTTTGCCGATTGAAGCATCCTGCTGATTGCCGTAACGCCACAATATCTCATATCTTTGCTTGACAAAAGGAATTGTAAATCTGATCTATATTTGTCTTGTCTTCTATTGATCTATTATTGTGTTCTATCAGCATTTTACTTTCAATTTTATGTGACTGCTATTTTGTATTGGGCCTACGAAATATTGAAGTAAAAGTGCATCAAGCATAGAACAACATGCTTATCTAAATTTAACAAATACCCTATATTTGAAGACATATTTTGTTATTATCCTTGCGCCTTAAAAAAGATAAGAAACCAACAATTACAGTCCTCTTCGAGGGAGAAACCTCCTACAATGAATACGATGTACAAAGCAATATTTGATGCTCTTAAGACTAGGTCTCCTTCGTGTATATATAGGAGACAAAGGGTGCAATTATAACAAAATGGGACCATGAGGGGTTCTAGCCTACATAACAATATAAAAATAGAAATGTAATTTCTCAATACCTAGGGCTTAAAAATGGGTTTTTGGGTTAAAATGGGGCTTATATAGGGCTTAACATGCCCGTCACCTTCAAAGAAGTGTTGCCTCAACACTTGACTATATGTGGTTGTTTCTGCATGAACAACTCATCTTCTCATGCCACTTCCTCCACTAGTAGGTACTTCCATTAGATGAGGAATCCCTTATTTTCTAGTTCTAGTATTATTTTCCCTTCTTTGTTAATCTATGTTAGAATCAATTTTGGACGACTCGTACTCGTATAAGACTCATCTAGATATTGCCTCGGTGACCCGTATAGGACTCGTGAACGACCCGTACAAGACTCGGCAAAAATTTCCCTCCATTTTCCCTTTCACTCCACATGATCTCCAAAAAAAAGATATAAAAAATTTTAAAAAAAAAAATCGAATTTTGAGGGTCTTCATGGGTCTTATGCGGGTCATATGCAGTTCTTCACGGTTTCAATGCGAGTAGCCGGGTTTTATGTTGGTTTTGGTGAGTACAAGTAGAAACCACGGGTTCTATGCGAGTGACTCTTCTCACTATAAAACCTGTCAAGACCCACGAGTACTCGCAGGTCTTATAAGAGTCATGACTCATGCTCCACTGCGTAGAACAGTTTGGACTATTGATGGAGGCAACTCCAATTTGTAAGCCATACTTCCAATCCTTTACAACACCTTATAGGGGCCATAATACCTCGAAGCTAATTTATTGTCTTTATTTTGTTGCTTAAAGGACATATGTTTATATGGTTGTAGTCTCACAAATACCCAATCCCCACTTCAAATTCCCTTTCACTGTGATGTGATATGCTTGTTGTTTCATCCTATTTTGTGCCATAACCAAGTTGTCCTTCAATAGTTTGAGAACCTCTTGTTGGTGTTGTATGTGGTCCTCTACTGCTTCAGCCTTTATAGTCTCTTTCAAGGGTAATGTGATGGATGGAGGATGATACCATAAGGTGCCATAAATGGTGACATTTTTTATGAGGTATGGAAGGATGTGTTGTACCACCATTTTTCCAAGAGCAACCATCTGACCCATTGTGTTTTTGTCATATGCAAAGCATCATAGGTATCCTTCTAAACATTTATTCACAATCTCATTTTTCCCATCAAATTGAGAATAGCAAGATGAGATGTGAGCCAATTGAGTACCCAAACAAGAAAATAATCCATTCCAAAAATTTCTAGTGAAAATTTGATGTTTGTCACTTACAACAATCTTTGGTATAAAATGTAGCTTTTGGAATGTTTTCATGAATGCTTATGCGAAAGTACTTGCTTTAAAAGGATGAAAATGTTGATTTTTGGTAGAATCACATGTACTCTAAGTTTGATTCAGGAGGATCTTGTTCAATACAGATCGACAGAGTTTCAGTTTGTCCGATGTCTGGTTCAGTCTTCAATATCGTCAGTTTCGCCAGTGTCGTCCGAAGAAGAAGTCCTCAAGATGTCATGTGGTTCGAATTTATTGATGTAATGGTGTAATTTGGTGAATAAGAGTTCATGGTATTTATGTTCCTAGTCCTAAGGTCTCCTATGGTGAAATACATTACAAAATGTAAAGACCTAACACCTAAGTCCTATTCCTAAAGACCTAAACCCTAACACTAAACATATGTCATACACCTAAACATTAAACCTATGGTGTTAAAACCCTAGCACAAAGAAAACTATGTCAAAAAACCCACTATCGAACCATATAATAAATCAAATAAACAAAACACAGTCTAACCGCATCATATGACCGCGTCGAAACCATCAGAGCTATGCGTTAACAGTTGAAAAGATGTTAACCATGGCAAAGAACCATAACTGCCGCCAGCTCAAACCGTGACCACCAGCGTCGGAAGATCTGCATGTCAACGTGGCGAATGTTAACGGATAACGCCATGACCATGACCGCCGGAGTAGACCGCAAAGATAGCCACCAGCGTCCTATTCACATGTCAACCGTTTGTAAACTCCGCGCGGTTACACTGACCATCGGGGTTAGTAGCTTATCCAAAGTTTAAATATGGGTTTTTTGAATTAATTTTTCGCTAAGGTCCTAATTAATACACCTTATCCCTATGCTAGGTGTCACAATGTGACAAGACCGATAACCATCAAACTGATTTTACTCAACCAAATGCTTGATTTGGCTATCAATGGTTCAAGTTTAACTTTATAAAGCCATGACATTTTCCTTGAGAGACACAATGAGAGTTTTGGAGTTCAGATTCAGAGGGATAGAGGCAGTTTTGTTTTCAACATTGCTCAACCATCCGGAGGCGAAATTGAATGCAGAGACAGGCGTTGGAAAGCTAAGAGCGAGAGCTTCCTATTTTCAGAGACCAGAAGTGCCTGCGAACACATTCAGTCTGGTGTTTTTGTTGTGTAAAGACTTCCTCGGATCACTCCTAATAAAGAAGACGCCCATCTTGAAAGCAGACCTGGAGACGTAGTCCACCAGGGACGAACTCCGTAATCAATGTTTGCAATTTCTTCTCTCTGTTATTTGTTGTATTTTCATTCTTAATTTGTTGTTGGTTTAAGTCGTAAATGATTTTCTTCAGTCTTCCACATTAAAGCATTCATCAGTTAACGATCAATTCACTTAATGGTAAACTAATCAAACTATCTCAACACATAATCGATCACATTCACATCATATATTTTGGTATCAGTGCAAGTTGTGCTTTGTAGTCTTTTTGTCAGTGGATGTTAACTAGGTTGGGATTGCAACGTGGAGAAGGAAAGCTTGAGGAGTTCGATCCAGAGATTGGAAAGTGGAAATTCGCTCATCAATCGACGATGACAGGGACTGAAAACGTTGAAACTGGTGAAACTCCTGAAGTGAAGCACATGGACAAGAATCAAATTCAGCAAATGTTTCTAAACATGCAACAAATGTTGGGAGAACTATATGAAGATAAGAAGGCGAGAGATGCAGCTTTTTCGTCGAAGGAATCAAAGAAGGACAAGGGTAAAGGAAAAGCAGATAAACCTCCTTCTCCTCTATCATCTCCATCATCATCATCATCTTCTTCTTCTTCTTCTTCTTCTTCTTCTTCTAGTTCAGAATCTGAAAAAGAAAAGAGAACTCAGAAATCTCTTTTAAAACTTGATGTAAAGTTTGAGTTACATGTTTATGATGGCAAAATGAACCTAGAGAAACTAGATAATTGGATAAAACAATTAGAAGTGTATTGTTGGGTTCAAAACATTTCTGATGATAAAACAAAGATTCAATTAGCTACTCTTAGAATGGGGGGAATTGCTTTAATCTGGTGAGAGAGTAAAATACAGATAGATTTAAAGCGTGAAGGTAGAATCATCTCCTCATGGTCTAAGTTTTTGAAAGCTCTAAAGAAACAATTCTATCTGTTGGGTTACACACAGCAAGTTGTTATTGATTGGTAGCGTTTGCGACAAGGTAAGGGATAGAATGTTCAAGATTTCACTCTGGAATTCAAGAAGAAAGTGTTGGCGCTTGGTATGCCTTTGGATACACGACAAACTTTGTTAAAGTACATTGGCATGAGAAAAGAGCATAAGTATCATCTTAAGAAAGATAGAATTGAATACATCGTACAGGCACATAAAATCAAAACTCACTTGGATTTAGTTAATGTTAATCAGATGAAGCGCTTAATAAGTTCATGTAAGAGATATATACTCATGTTTGTAAAAGGACAACATAAGGATCTTAATGATGCCTGTTCAGGTTGTGAAACTCAGTTTAAAGATAGTTTGGTTAAAGTGGTAGATTCATTTCAAAGTCCTTTTAAAGAACCAAAACATCTACTTCATAAACAGGAAATACAACATGAGAAACAATTGATGTCTGTTGTCCCTCTTCCTAATATTGGAATGTATCACAAGTCAATTATAGAGCACAAAGAAATAAAGCAACAAATCCAAGGGATGGTTGGAAAAGATTCCATGCGACCTAGTTCATCTCCATGTGGTTCACCCATAATTTTGGTTCCTAAGCAAAAAGGGACATGGGGAATGTGTGTCGATTTTAAAGTTTTTGATTCATTTAAGCATAAAATTTTCACAGCACCAATCTTAGATCATCAACAGCCATTTGAAGTTAAAATAGATGCTAGTGGTTATGCAATGGTTAAGGAAACAGTGATTCACACAGATCATCAGCCGCTTCAATACCTTCAGTCACAGACTAAGTTGCAACAAACTCGCCACTACAGATGGATGGGATTTCTTTAGCAAATTCACTTAGTAATTAAGGACAAGAAAGATGTAACAAATAAAGTAGCTGATATGATGTCTAGACCATCTTTGAATGCTTCAGCAGTACTGCAGAATAGTTCATTGAAACATGAAAGTTATGTAGAACAGCAAAAAGGGGCATGGGGAATGTGTGTCGATTTTAAAGTTTTTGATTCATTTAAGCATAAAATTTTCACAACACCAATCTTAGATCATCAACAACCATTTGAAGTTAAAATAGATGCTAGTGGTTATGCAATGGTTAAGGAAACAGTGATTCACACAGATCATCAGCCGCTTCAATACCTTCAGTCACAGACTAAGTTGCAACAATCTCGCCAATACAGATGGATGGGATTTCTTCAGCAATTTCACTTAGTAATTAAGGACAAGAAAGGTGTAACAAATAAAGTAGTTGATATGTTGTCTAGACCATCTTTGAATGCTTCAGTAGTATTGCAGAATAGTTCATTGAAACATGAAAGTTATGTAGAACAGTATAGTACTGATGATGATTTCAAAGATATTTATGAATCACTAACTCATGATACTCAGATAAAAGAAGTTAATTATCATATTCATGACAGGTTGTTATATCATCTGAGTAAGTTGCGCATACCGCAGACAAAAAGGGCACAAGTTATTCGGGAAGCTCATTCTTCTCGGATAGCATGACAATTTGGCGTAAGCAAGATCATGGCGCCAATTCAAAGATATTGTTACTGGCCTCATATGTATGAAACAATTGTGAAGTACATTAAAGGATGTGTGATGTGTTCGACAAGCAAGCCAAGCAATCGAAAGATTGGTTTGTACATGCCACTTCCAGTTCCTTTGCAACCATGGGACAGCATGGATTTTGTTGAAGGACAGACAGAAATGGTGAACAGGACTGGGATACATATTCTTCGAGATTACTGCAGTAAACATCCCAAATTGTGGGATGAATCTTTACCTTATGTGCAACATGCTTACAATCAAGCCTTACATTCTTCTCTAACTACGCCACGAGAAGCATCGAATCAATCCAAGTACAAATTGCGCCACGACAAGCATCGAGTCAATCAACATTTTCAGGTCGACGGTCAGGTATGGTTATATATCAGCAAAGACAGGTTGAAAGGAGAAGGTAAGAAACTGAAATCTATCAGGGATGGTCCTTTCAAGATTGTTGAGAAGGTTGGCAATAATGCATTCCGATTAGATTTACCGCCTTACATGCGTATTTATTCAATTGTGAATGTAGAAAATCTGAAATTTGTATGAACCTCCGATGATCATTGATCACAAGGAAGATACACAGATTCCTACTATTGATGATTTAGCACCTGAGTATATGAATGAGTTGCAAAAAGATACCATCTTGAATAAGATAATTTGTACTTCCAGACAAGGAGATGTGCAATATCTTCGAGTGGGACTCAAGGGCATGAATCCGAGCAAGGCGAGATGGATAGAGATCGGAAAAGTGAGGGAGTTGTACCCTCACCTAATATCTGTTTAAAATCAAATTTTTGTGGTCCAAAAGCTTTCAAGTGGAGAGGATTGATCCAAGAGGATCTTGTTCAATACAGATCGACAAATTCTCAGTTTGTTCGATGTCCGGTTCAGTCTTCAATATCGTCAGTTTTGCCAGTGTCGTCAGAAGAAGAAGTCCTCAAGATGTCATGTGGCTCGAATTTATTGATGTAATGGTTTAATTTGGTGAATAAGGGTTCATGATATTTATGGTCCTAGTCCTAAGGTCTCCTATGGTGAAATAACTTACAAAATGTAAAGACCTAACACCTAAGTCCTATTCCTAAAGACCTAAACCCTAACACTAAACATATGTCATATACCTAAACATTAAACCTATGGTGTTAAAACCCTAGCGCAAAGAAAACTATGTCAAAAAACCCACTATCGGACCATATAATAAATCAAATAAACAAAACACAGTCTAACCGCATCATATGACCGCGTCGGAACCGTAAGAGCTATGCGTTGACATGTGAACAGGTGTTAATCATGGCGGAGAACCACAACTGCCCCCAGCTTAAACCATGACCACCACCGTTAGAAGAATCGCATGTGAACGTGGCGAAGGTTAACGGATAACGCCATGACCTTGACCGCAAAGATAGCCGCCAGCGTCCTATTCACATGTCGACCGTTTGTAAACTCCGCGCGATTAGGCTGACCATCGAGGTTAGCTGCTTATCCAAAGTTTAAATATGGGTTTTTTGAATTAATTTTTCGCTAAGGTCCTAATTAATACACCTTATCCCTATGCTAGGTGTCACAATGTGACAAGACAGAGAACCATCAAATTGATTTTACTCAATCAAATGCCTGATTTGGCTATCAATGGTTCAAGTTTAACTTTATAAAGCCATGACATTTTCCTTGAGAGACACAATGAGAGTTTTGGATTTCAGATTCAGAGGGATAGAGGCACTTTTGTTTTCAGCATTGCTCGACCATGCAGAGGCGAAATTGAATGCAGAGACAAGCGTTGGAAAGCTAAGAGCGAGAGCTTCCTGTTTTCAGAGACCAGAAGTGCCTGCGAGCACATTCAATCTGGTGTTTTTGCTGTGTAAAGACTTCCTTGGATCAATCCTAATAAAGCAGACGCCCAACTTGAAAGTGGACCCAGAGACGTAGTCCACCAAGGACGAACTCCATAATCAATGTTTGCGATTTCTTCTCTCTGTTATTTGTTGTGTTTTCATTCTTAATTTGCTGTTGGTTTAAGTCGTAAATGATTTTCTTCAGCGTTCCACATTAAAGCATTCATCAGTTAACGATCAATTCACTTAATGGCAAACTAATCAAACTATCTTAGCACATAAGCGATCACATTCAGATCAAAGTCTCAAACTTTGTGGAGAGACTTAGACACATGCATTACAAATAACCCAGAAATCGTTTTAGGAAATTCCACCCAGAAACAGTTTTATAAGAAAAATTAATTATTTTTAATGAAGACCCTAAGTCTAACTTAGGAAATTAAAATAATTAATCAATATTAATGTAAAGTGTGAGTGAAACTTCTAGAAAAAGCAGATCAAGTCTAATATAATCTTAGTCGTTGACTAGAGATCTAATCTCGGTCATTGATGTGTCAATGAGAAGACTATGAAGGAAGGCTTGAGGGTCATTTATAAGATACACTGAGAGGATCTAGAGATCGAATTTTTCTAACGGAGCAAGTGCTTGGACAAAAATCAGATCTAAGTGATTCTTGATTGCAGTGAAGGGCAGAGTAATTCCGGTTGGAGATATACCTGAGCCGAGAATACATCGCGGAGAAGACAAAGAGTAGATCAGCAAAGGCAGCGTAGCAGCTACGCGGAGGCAGCACAGTCCCACGCAGAGGCAACACGGCCCTTGAGGGATTCCAAAATTCAGCTAAGGATCAGCCAGATCCAGCGCCGGAAAGCTGGGGTGTGAGACTGGAAGAGGCCAGAAGGGCATATCTAGCCAACAGAAGACCAGCAACGCAAAAGCCACGCAGTCCCCACACAGAGTAACACAGAGACTGCGCAGTGATTGCACAGCACAGTGGAGGGCTTGCCATTTGGGGTTGTTGGTCAGTCAAGCTTTCAGTATCAGTATGAGACTTCTCTCACTAACTCTTTGTCAGTCATATTCTCTGCAAGGATTGCCAGAAAGGCATCCCAGATTTTCATTCAGAAAATGACTGCATAATATATAAACACTCAGATCTGCTGCACCAATTTTCCCGCATTGGGTTTTTCCGGGGACAATTGTCCAAAAATAACGGTGTGTTGTGTTTGCATTATTCTTTCTTGCTCAGTTTCTATTTTCACAAAAGTATTTTAATGGGTGAAGCTTGCTTCAGTAACTGCTTCGATATTTTAAGAAGTATTCTTAAATAACTTGTTTAAATGAGATTTGCAAGTAGGAGAAGTAGTTTAGCTTGTTGCAGTAGGGATTCCAAATCCAGGATCTAGGAATTTTCACAAGAAAGAGAACAAAAGTAGGCATACTTTGTCATTAGATCTACCACTACCATAATGACACTCTTTCTTTCAAATTTGGGTAAAGTTGTAATAAAATCCATTGAAACTTCTTTGCAAAGTCAACTTGGTATGGCCAAAGGCTTAGGGAGCCCTGGGGTCTTGATAGTCTCTCCTTTACTTTTTTGGCATACCACACATTACGCTATAAACTATTGTACATCTACTTTAACACCTTTCCAAAAAACTCTTTCTTGATCCTATGGTGTGTCATCAAGAACTCTGAATGTCTTCCAAAAGGACCTTTTGTTTGAGCTAAGAATTCTTAAATAAGTGTAAGTGATCTTGATATCATAAGCTACTACATCGGGGTCCTCTTGAAGGCCCAGGATTTCCCCTCTCATTCCCTATTCCATTTACCTCTTTATCACATGCCACCACCACTTGAGGGATGTACCTTGGACATACTAACTCCTCTAAAGGTAGAAACCAACTAATAAGCAGTGTTCCAAGGGGACGCGTCCCCCAGGGTAGGGGACGCGCCCCGACACTCCCCCACGTCCCAGGGACAGGGAAACTCTTGGGGAAACATTTCCCCCACGTCCCCTTTTTGGATAAACTCAGGGAAACTCCAGGGGGACGTTTTTTGGGCAGCGAAACGCGACTCCCTTGAAAGGGGACAGGGGGACGCCTAGGGGCTGCCGAGGGGACGCCTAGGGGCTGCCGAGGAGACGTTGGGGGGACGCTAGGGGGATGCATATGAGTCCCCCCATTTTTTTGCCTAATAATTTTTATAAAACATTAAAAATTTATAATAAAAAAATACAAATTTAAATATATGACAAACTAAAAAAAAAAACAACAAAAATAGAAAAACTTAAACTATATTAAAACATCAAACTTGTTAAAACTTAAAAGTTAAATTAAATTAATTAATTAAATTATATTAAAATTTAAATAAAAATTTAAAAATGAAATTATATTAAACCTATATAGTATAAGTTCATGTGCATTGCATAATTTGAATTTCAATTTTCAAACGATGAATTTATTAATTTAATTTAGATGTTCCTTGCATCATGCCAAATGATGATTCATGAATTTAGATGGAATGTTGCATAATGTCAAATGGTGGATTCAATTAGTAATTTACTTTAAGAATCTAGATTTATAAATTTAAATTATAATGCAGAAATGTCAAATGATAATTCATAAATGAATCAATCATAATAGTCTAATATGCAATGATGATCATATTTATTCTTTAGATGTACAATGAATAATTATTTAAATTTTCTATTTAGTTTTTTTTAATTAAATTTTTAATAATTTGTAAATTTGTAATTTTTATGACTTTGACGTCCCCCCGTTTCCCCGAAAATTCCCCAAATTTTGGGGTTGCTTATATACGTCCCTCTTGTGCGTATCCTCGCTCCCGCGTTTCTCCGTCTCGGAAACTCGGTGGAACATTGCTAATAAGGTACTAGGCTAACCCACTTTGGATCTTGGAGACATTAGCACATGCCAAAGCCTACTATGGAAGGGCATACCATTATGAAGTTTCCACTTCTTGTCTGTGGTTTGTAAGCCCTTTTATCTGATTACTTTAATGACTTGTTGTGCTGGAAGGCCAGGGGACGCATTGGATCTTATGCAAGATTGCAGATGGTTCCCATCATGAGTTTGGTCTCCCTATACGAGGTCCTGACTCTCCAAAGGGCTACATTGGCATATCTAGGGTGTGTGTAGAAATCCATGTGCCTCCACAGCAATAGACAGCACTCCATGGATCCCCAGAGATTGCTCGTGATCCACCTATTGGACGAGAAAGATGCACCTCGTACACCATGCCCTACTACACCATACACTTGGCAGTTGATCCAGGACTTGTACGCTGATGTGGCATCATTCGTTCCGTCATTTGAGCCCTTACAAATGGTCTACAGGCATCTTCGACTTACTTGGAGACCCATGAGGTCATTGATGTGTCCCCACACCCACTACAAGCACCACGGGTTTATTGTTTGAAGAACAAGGGGCCACCCCTAGTCCATCACCTTTGATGCTCTTATTCATCATTATGGCACTGATGGACCTTATCAAGCCTCTTGTGAAAAAGACAAAGATAATAAAATAAAATTTTGTAATACTTGCATCATGGGTTTCATGAGTAAGGAGTTTTGTTATAGGTCAAAGACTTCTTCTTGATGTCTTTAGGGATTTGTCTAGTCATAAATATAATTAGTCATGTTACACTTGTAAAAGAACAAATTGATGATACAAATATGTGCTCTAAGACCTTGTCACTTGGCTCCTTAAAGACGGCTCAACATATACTGAAGATCCTCCCTTGATGAAGTCGGCTCACACTCAAATAAACATGTCGGCCTAGAGTAGGGAAACAGTCCCTATTAATAAGAGGATTGCGGCCTCATTACACCATCAAGTTCTTCGAATAAGTCTGCAATTGAAGTGTGAGTTAAGGGTTCACAATGGAAGCGAAGAAGGAAGCGTTTCAGTGAAGGAAAAGGGATCTCTATTTTGGGTCTATTGATCTCTGTCAAGGTCTGATATATATGTCTGAATTGCAGTGCGAAAAGGAGAAGTATGTACAGTGCAAAGAAAAGGATAAAATATCGAACTAGCCTATAGACTAGTTCAGAATACAGTGCGTGTAGGAATTTACAGGGTAAGTTCCGTAGATCAAAAACCAAAGGTCACCACTCACAAACAAATCACAAATCAGTACACCAGTATTATCACGTGGTTTAAAACCCTTGAAGAGGGAAACAGTCCACAGCCTGAGCCAACGCGACCACTTCAGGCAATTTATTAATATAAAAGAAAAGTTACATATGTTTCTCTCATAAACGGTTATTGAACAAATAACCCTCCATGCTCTTTAAATAGAGATCATTGACCAATCGAGTGTTAAGCCACGGATCAAGTGTCGTTAATACCGAGGAGAGAGTGAACCGTCGAATCACTGCAAATCGCGAACATCGGATTATAAGTTACAAATGTACATAGTAAAGAAACACACTTTGCCTAACTCTACACTAGACTTAGTTATTCTTAACTATTTCCTCTGTGTCGGAATATCCTAACATCCCCCCTTAAGAACAACTTGGGATAGGATTGAAGGATTTACAAAGGTGACACAATAGAAGAAGGAAGGAGGCATTAGAGCCTATCCCCCCCATTGAGAACTTTCCTGAACTCCAAGCATGGATCGAAGTTTGGTAAACTTCGCTTCTGTGAGAGCCTTTGTAAAGATATCGGCTACTTGATCATTGGTTGGACAGTACTGCACTTCAAGAACACGATCATGAATGAGCTTTCTGATAAAGTGTATGTGGGTTTCAATGTGTTTCATACGCTGATGTTGAACTGAATCTTTACATAGTTGAATGGCACTCTGATTATCACACCAAAGTGTAGTTGGATGTTGCTGATGAAGACCAAATTCAGACAGGATCTGACGAAGCCACATGGCTTCCTTGCTGGCTTCAACTGCACCACAATACTCTGCTTCCGCTGAAGAAAGAGAGATGGCACTTTGTTTCTTACAAGACCAAGTAATAGGTCCTGAACCAAGAGTGAATACATATCCTATAGTAGACTTTCGATCATCAGGGTCACCAGCCCAATCAGAATCAGTGAAACCAATCAACAATGGAGATGCTCCTGCACTATAATGAATCCCGAACTAAACTGTAACTCAAATATATCGAAGTATTCTTTTAGTTGCTTTCCAGTGACTTTCATGAGGTTGGTGCATAAACTGAGTGACAAGACCAACGGCAAAGGAAAGGTCAGGACGAGTATGGGTTAGATACAAAAGTTTACCAACAAGTTGACGGACAAGGTAGCATCAACTTCAGGGGTAGTACAAGTGACTGAAAGCTTGACTCCAGACTGAGAGGGAGAAGAGGCTAGCTTACAATCTTCCATGTGAAAGTGGCGTAGAAGATCACAGGCATACTTGGACTGAGAGAGGGTAATGCCTTCTTTGGATTGCAAGGCTTGCAGACCAAGGAAATAATGCAAGTGTCCTAAGCCTGTCATTTCAAACTTTTTTTGAGGCTAGACTTCACATGGTTTATATGGTTTGGATCACTACCAGTAAGGATAAGATCATCAACATAAAGAACAAGGATGGTGAAGGACTTACCCACTTTCTTGGTGTAGACAGTGTTGTCAGAATGACACCTAGAAAAGCCATTATCTAATAGAAATCTATCCATTTTGGCATACCAAGCCCGAGTTGCTTGTTTGAGACCATAGAGAGACTTTCTAAGGCGACAAACAAGGCTAGAGTCATTTTGGATAAAGCCAGGGGGTTGTTCCATGTAGATTTATTCATGCAAATCTCCATGTAAGAAGGCAGATTTAACATCCATCTGATGGACTTCCCATTTAAAGGAGGTAGCGAGGGAAAGAACAAGGCGGATAGAATTCATCTTGGCAACAGGGGAGAAGGTTTCAGTATAGTCAAGGCCTTCAACTTGTGAAAATCCTTTAGGGACAAGATGAGATTTATGTATATCCACTTTTCCATTTGGTCCAAACTTTGTTTTGTAAACCCATCTGCATCTAACAAGTTTTCTTCTTTTTGGAAGAGGAACAAGATCCCAAGTATCATTCGCCAATAAGGAACGATATTCTTCATTCATAGCTTCATCCCAATCTAGATGACGGGAGGCTTCTTCAAAGGTTTCTGGATCAGGATTTTCTAGAACTTGAGCCAATAAGGAAGAGGCTCTTTTGAACTGAGAACATGTACGTCGTCGATCGACAGGGTCACCTGCAAGAGAACCTGCTGCATCCCGAGTAGAGCGGACCCATCTTGGAAGTTGTGGAGTAAAAAGAATAACTTCAAGAGGTGGAGAAGGATTTTCATCCTCGCTGTCATCATTTGAACTAGAAGGAATGCCATTAAAAATAGAAGAGAGAGAGAGAGAGGTGGCACATATGCCGAATCAGGCTCGCAAGCCAAAGGTGGCACACCCGTCGAACTAGGCTCGCAGGACGATATATTTTCATCAAATTTTACATCTCTTCTAATGATTATATTTTTGGATTTTGGTTGAAGAAGTCTATATCCTTTGACATCTTCAGAATATCCAACAAAAATGCATTTTTCACTCTTAGGTTCTACGGCTTTATGTTTCGCATCTGGAATATGGGTCCAAGCATCACTTCCAAAAACATGAAAGTGACTTACATCTGGTTTGATTGAGCTCCAAGCTTCTTCTGGAGTTATATTCTTTAAAACCTTAGTAGGAGTGCGATTTACTATGTAATTTGCACAGTTAATTGCTTCTGCCCAAAAATTGATACTAAGTCCTTTAGATTGAAGGATACAATTAGCCATTTCTTTTACGGTGCTATTCTTCCTTTCAGCTACACCGTTTTGTTGTAGAGTATATGGAATAGTATGTTGCAATTGAATGCCATGCTCAATGCAGAAGTTGATAAGTTTTTTGTTAACATATTCTCCTCCATTGTTTCATCTTAACTTAAGAATTGGATGTCCAGATTGTTTCTCAATAAAGGCCTTAAAGGCCAAGAATATGTTTAGAACTTCACTCTTGAGTTTTAAGAAGTATACCCAAGTGCGTATGCAAAAATCATCAATGAAAGTTAAGAAGTACTTGCAACCAGAGAAAGAAACAACAGGAAGTGGACCACATAGATCACTATGCACAAGCTGCAAACGAGCTGAAGCGTGCCAAGAGGCATGTTTGTCAAAACTATTCCAATGATGTTTTCCGAGTACACATCCGAAGAAAACACCATCTCGGCAAGATACCATAGGAAGAACTGTCACCATATTCTCTTTACATAGATTTTGAAGAGAGCGATAGTTTAAGTGACCAAATCGCTCATGCCAAAGTTTGCTCACATCATCATTATCAGCAACAAAAACGGAGGGAAGACAAGATGACCCAAATTTGTCAAACTTATACAACCTTGTGGAATCATCAGCAATGCCAGTAGCTAAAATATGTCTAGGATCTTTGAGGTCCTTGATTACAACAGCGTGAGGTGAGAATTCTACAATTTTCCCTTCACCTGAATGAGTTATCTGATAAACAGAGAGAAGGTTGCATGACAAGGTAGGAACACATAGTACATCATTAAACTGACCATTATCTAGATGAATGGTTCCAGATCCTACAACACTAAGAGATCTATCATCACCAACATAAATATTTTTGGTGTTACAATCATTTAAAAAAGAAAACATGGCTTGATTTCTGGCCATGTGGTAAGAAGCTCCAGAATCAATGAGCCACTCATGAGAATGAGAAGAAGAAGATACATTTAATGCATAACCAGATCTTGATGCTTGACAACCACAAGCAGAAAGTGCCATTCCTGAAGATGAAGGTGAAGAGTGCTTCAAATTGATGTTGTGCTTCTTCAATGCTACTTCTAAGGCTTCCATCTTCTTAAAACATTTGGACTCTATATGGACATCACGATTACAAAAGTTGCAATGTCTATCTGTCTTCTTCCCTTTGTTTTTATTTGCCTTATCATTTTGGTGAGTTGCTATTTCAGTTTGCGACTGAAATTGCTTAGGACCCTTGTTTGGTTTCGGACCATACTTTTTAGGATACTGCTTCTTGGGATTCTTATGATATGATTGTTGTTGGGCTGCTAAGGCTTTCTTAGAAGTGTTTCTAGAAGTGATAAGACCAAGGTGTAAGAGTCTTTCTTGTTCTCTTATCAAAGAATCGAAAAAGGCATCAAAAGAGGGGTTCTTGTAGGTGGTTCCTGAAGAAATGATGGCTTCTCTAGTGGAATGGAAGGTGGAAACAAATACAGAGTATGCAGGGCCAAGCTTAGCAAGAATGCAATAGATGAGGCTACCATCTTCCTTTTTGACCTTACAACCTTCTAAAAGAAGTCTAAGGGTCTTCAATATGGACAAAAAATCTTCAATAGAGGAGAAATTATTGGGGTCCAAAGTAAGCAACTCATTTTCAAGCTGGTGGACCCTGATTTGATTTTGAATTCCAAAGACAGTATTTTGCTTTTCCAGGGCTTCATGAGGGGTGTCAATGTCAAGGATATGAAATCGAAGATCTTGAGCAATGGACATTCCTATCAACCCTCATGCTTGATCTTGTTTATTTTCCCATTTAGAGACTTTATCATCATCGGAAGGTGTAGTTTCTTGTCTTGTGGCTATTCTATAAAGCCCTTTACTTCTAAGTATGTCTACCATGTGCGGTAGCCATTAGAAATAATTGGTGCTATTAATAATAATCGGGCATACACTTTCCATTTTTTTCAAAATTGAAACTAACTGCTCCAATGGAAAGATCTCGAAAAATTAGGCTGATTAAAAAAAACGGCTCGAAAAACGGCTTCCGGATGAAGAAGTGATGCCTTTTTAAAAAAACTAAGTTGTAGATGCCGAATAGTTATGGGAATGGTTTGAAATTCGCTGATGAAGTTCAACTTTTTAAAAAAAATCCCGCCCCTTTAACAAAAAACTTTGTACAAAAGAAGCTTGAGAAAGAGACTTGAACCCAAGACCTCTATTCTCATAAACTAACTTCTCACCAAGTGAGATAGTAAAAGGATTTTGTAATTGTTTGAAAGGAGGAAGGGGTTTTTCTTTTTTCAGTCTTCGGTGTGCGTGCTTTTTTCTGCACAAAAAACACAAAAATTTGAGCAAAAAACAAAAAAAAAAAACAAAATGCCAACCTCACGGCAGAACATTAGATTTTCGGTTAATCTTACCGCCAACTATCTATTTTTTCACTATTTCTGATTTCTCGAGATCACACAAAGACGCGGGGAAAGAGCATACGTAGCAAAAAAATCCCTTCTTCCTGTTTCTGACTTGCCGAGATTGCACGCAGCGCAGAGAAAAGAGCATACACAGAGAAGAAGGTATAGATCCGGCAAATATATAAAACCTAGAACCCGAAATAAACAAAGAGAACCAAAAAAAGCAGAACTATTAACAAATATAACTGCAAAACCGATACTTTATACCTCCGGATCTAAACTGACATAACTTGGGCAATTGGAAACATTTTCGCATGAAATGAAAGGCGTTCCTCACTGTAACAGACGCTCCAGACACAATAGAGCGGTTCTCTAGGCCCGAAAATGTTCAGAAATAGTAGATGTCGAAAACGGCAGTCGCATGCAATCAAATCGGCTTCGGATTTGGATCAACAACAGATGCGGCCCTCAAACTTGGTTTGATACCATGTAGAAATTTACAGGGTAAGTTCCGTAGATCAAAAACCAAAGGTCACCGCTCACAAACAGATCACAAACCAGTACACCAGTATTATCACGTGGTTAAATCCCTTGAAGAGGGAAACAATCCACGGCCTGAGCCAACGCGGCCACTTCAGGCAATTTATTAATATAAAAGAAAAGTTACATATGTTTCTCTCATAAACGGTTACCGAACAAATGACCCTCCATGCTCTTTAAATAGAGATCATGGACCAATCGGGTGTTAAGCCACGGATCAAGTGTCGTTAATACCGAGGAGAGAGTGAACCGTCGGATCACTACAAATCGTGACCGTAAGATTATAAGTTACAAATGTACATAGCAAAGAAACACACTTTACCTAACTCTACACTAGACTAAGTTATTCTTAATTATTTCCTATATGTCAGAATATCATAACAGTGCGTAAGAGGGTGGCTTGATAGCAAAGGAAAGGAGTGCAAAGAGAATGCAACTCAAGCCCCAATCTTGGATCAATATATCTCGGATATCTCAGGAAAAAGGGCCGAGGGTAGTCATAGCATAAAGGAAGGTTATTGCAGCAAGAAAATGGATCTCGGTCTTAGGCTTCTAAGGTAAAGTAAGAAGGTTGATGAAGACTCTCTTGGAGGCCAAGGCTAGAGCAAAGAAACACATCAATTAGAGAATGAGTTCTCTAGCATTGGTGCGGAACAGTGCAGAATAGGAAGATCAGTATAAGGAGCCAAGTAAAGAGTAGTGACTAGGTCTTGAACGCATACAGGAGTCAAGGGTTGATCATGGTACTTATCAATTGGAAGTCTATAAGAAGAATTACTTGCGGATTTTCCTCTCCAAGAGGGAGAGGTTTTGGCCCTGGCTTGATGAGCCAAAATCTTGTTTTTTTTGTGGTTTTTAATAATTGACTTGATGAAAGACATAATAAGCTAATGAAGAGAAGATTTGAGTAAGAGAAACAAGTTCACAAGTAATTATCAAGTAGAGAATTGAATTAAACTACGCCCTACCTAATTCTCAACATGGTTTCAGAGCCAAGGTGCTAGAAAAGGGCTATTTGACAAAAAGACACGCAAGTACCAAGAAGATCAAGGATCAATTTATAGAAGGCAAATGTCTACATTGAAGAATCAATCTTCAAACTATAAAGGAGCAGGTTGTAAATTGGAAAGCCATCTCAAGAAGATCAAGGACACCATCACCATCAATAACTTTTCGTGTTGAAATCAAATCAACATTGTTGGAGTCACCATCAAGCCATCATCATCAAGGATTGAAGGTAATTGTATCTCTCCTGAAGAAGCCAATCAAGGAGGGAGCTCCTACTATCTTTTACATCATCATCAAAAAGGAAGCTAATAGAAGAAGAAAGCATATACTCAAGCAAGTATCTTATTGTCCTCATCTAAATTTGTCAAAATGCCTCTTTGCAAAGAAAGCAACAAATTGTCTCGGACTACAAACTTTCTTGCATGGAAGAAAAGGACAGATTTAAATTTGATTAAAAATGAAGTTATGGATTACATTAAAGGGACAGTCACTAAACCCTCCAAGGAAGACACTCAAGCTTATGCCAAATACGTGAAGGGAGACATAAGAGACCAAAGGATTCTTATAGAATCCATAAAAGACTCTCTTATTCCCTATGTATCCAAATTGGAATCATCAAAAGAAATATATGAGAAATTGGTGGAGCTATTCTCTGTAAGAACTCCAGAGAAGTAATATCCCTAAGACAAGAACTATATAAGTTGAAGATGTCAAGAGAGGAAGGAATAACTTCATACTTTATGAAGATTTCCGAAATGCAAGATCAACTACAAGAAATGGGAGAAGTAATGTCTGACAAAGAAATGACTACAGTGTTGTTGAATGCTCTACCAAAGGGATGGGGAAACTTCACTTCTATTATCTATGGGAAGAAAGAAGCAACACAATTCCAAGATTTGTGGTCTTTATGTAAGATAGTAGAGACTAGACTGAAAGCCAAAATTGATACTGGAACAAATGAAGAAAATCAAGCCTATGTTGAAATATAAAAGAGAAAAATGGATAAGTTACAATGTTGTGGATATAATAAAATTGCGCACTATAAGAAAGTTTGTCCTTGAGGAAAAAAGAGGTAGCCCATGTTAGAAGAACCTGATTCAAAGAAGCCTAAGAAAGAAGAAGTTGAAGATCTCTACTATAGTTGAGATCATCTTCCTCTTTAAAAGGTATTTGTTGGTTATAAAATAGTATGTTAGGAAATATTGTATATTAGGATTGGCATCATGATAGAAGCATTGAAGAAGGAACACTTGAGATAGGAGGATGTCTGCAATACACTTATGCAACAACTATGCCATAAAAGGGCTAACTCCTGGGAACCTTACTAAAGTAACATAGATGGAAGGTAGTCATCTAGATCAAGGGTTATCATTCAATAATCAATGTGAAAACAAATGTTGACATTTTCTAATTGACTCACAGGTTCGAAAGAAAGAAATAGGTTTCCTCGAGAATTCTAACTTCCAGAATTTTGGGATATGATGACATATTGATGAAGCAGGTCAAGGGTGTTGAGATTTTGTGTATTGGGGTAGCATCGGGTGTGTTCTAGCCTTGAAACTTTGTGGAGGGGCTAAGAAACACATCACCTCCAAAACCCTGAAAACGTTTGGAGAAATTTCATCTTATGTGTGAGATATTAAAATAATTAATTTTTTTAATGAGGACCCTAAGTCTAACTTAGGAAATTAGAAAAATTGAAGTGAATTAATTAAACACATGTGATGAGATGCTCTAAATGACGCGGATCAAGCAGTCTTTTAATCTTAGCCGTCGATAAGAGATTAAATCACTGTCATTGATGTCTCAACGAATAAGTATAAGAGAAACGCTTGAGAGTCAGTTCAGAACACACACACACGGAGGCAGAGCTAAGAGACTGAGTTGGAATTCTAGGACGGGTTTGCTAAGAATTTCCAGAAGAGTTTTCTACAGCAAGGGGTAGTATTGGTTGAGAGGATGATCTGATCCTGGAGCCAAGAGTCAGCAAGAGGCACAGGAGCAGCAATCAAGAGCGACACAGAGGAGCAAGGGCAACAGCAGCAGCTGCGCAGTGCAGAGGGCTTCAACCGCTACGTAGGTGCTATGCAGGCCCATAAAGGGCAGCGCTGAACAGTAGGAGACCCTCCAGGGTTACACAGAGGCCCTCCAGGGTTATGCAGAGGTCATGCAGGGCAGCGTAGGGACTGCGTCACTCAATCTGGGGTTCCGCAGGCCTCTCCAGGCCAGCGCAGAGGCACGTAGAGGCTAGCAAGGTTGACACAGGGACTTCAGGGGCAGTGTTGGGGTTTCTAGAGGCAGAATTTGGCTGAGTCTTGTAAATTCTGTTTGAGGGTGTGGATAAGTCAAAGTTTCAATCTCTGGAACAGCAGGTTAGCTGCAGATCTATTTTTTCTCTGTCGAGTTAACTAAAAAAGTGCCTAGATTTGTTGTACTCAGATTCTACTTAATAATAATAAACCCTCATATCTGCTGCACCGATTTTCCAGCATTGGGTTTTTCTAGGGACATTTGTCCGAAAAATCTGTGTCACTTTGTTGAATGAGCGTAATATTCAGTAAATGATTTATATGTGTGTAGGTTGCTAGTTGTGTTTACTTCAGTATTATCTGAATATTTTCTAGAAATAACTTGTATAATTTAATCACAAGTAGGAGAAGTAAACCAAGATACTACAGTAGGATTTCTGCATTATTGTATTCAGAAATTTTCACAAAGGGAATGAAACTCTTCATTCTAAGGAAACCTACTGCAGGATGACTCAAAAGGAAAAAGGTACATATATATATGCTGACACTCGATGCTATGAAGTCATGTGGTTGCAGGTAGTATACTTCTATCTTTATAAGTATGATCAAAATAGAAAGCAGGAACTCTTCCAATGCACAGGTCGCCATAAGGCATGATCTACACTAGATGAAATCAACATAATATGTCCTCATATGGAATATGAGGTGATTGTACATTATCAAGGAATATGAGGTGATTGTACATAATATTACTACACTATGGAAGTTCGTGGGAATGAAATAAAAATTGTGTGGAGAAAGAAAAAGGAAGAGATCATGGAAAGTACAACCATGGAAAGAAGAAGTCAACATCCAAGGAAGACAAGAAGACTTGACTAGAAAATCTCTTGGGAAGATATGTAGACTCTGATAGAAGTCTGGAAAGGAATGAGACCCTTGACAATGCATATCTTTAGGAGATGTGCCAATCTGTAAAGAAAGGATGTCGTTGCCTACAAGAAGATGTCATGGTGTAAGATCATCACTAAGGTAACTTTTTAAAAGTTCATATTTATAATTAAATAATATTTGATGAGCTTATGTAGGGCTGCGAAAGGGAAGCATATACCTTCCACAACTTGATAACCATATGACAAGATGAAATATTCTTGAGATCCTTGATAGATATATGGTTCGATAGCAGCATAACATGAAGCTAGACCAGATGGGAAGATTGATGGATCACTTGGCTCTTGGATGGAAATGATGGATGATATGTGCCTTATGAAGAGATCCCAAAATTGAATGCTCCTCAATTCATGACATCAACGGAAGGAGTCCTTCATGAGCAACTAGATGTTTCCATCATTGTTGCTATAGGTCCCTAATTAAGAGGGAGCCTGGTAATAAGTTTCTTATTCGGAAGAAAATCCTAAGCCAAAAAGAAATCTTAGGTACATTCCTATTCCTTTGTGGAATATGTCCTCCCTAGTTAAAAGGGAGAGATAGACACATCATTCTGGGGGACAGAATGTGGGATTGGGTTACTATCTAGCAGCCGATACTCTGTTGAGATGTATTATGGCATCCATGGAAAGAGTAGTCATGAAAGGATGGATATTCTTTGAGAATTAAGAATAGTCCTATGAGGTCATACTCGGTGAACACCCAGGTGGAGTATGTACCTTGGAGACAATGATGATGGTGTCTATAGTCATTTGTCTCACCAGCATTGTAGCTCAAGATCTCGTGGAGAGATAGAGCTATTAATCAAGGACTTGCTATGTAACGATGATGGGTTCATATGATGCTATAACAGATGGAAAACCAATCAAAATTATTCTTGTGAGATTCTTCAAATTGAAAGTGACCATGTACCATTATAAATATCTCCCTAGTTAAGAGGGAGTGTTGGAAAGCTTAACTAGGTTCGGTCTTCATAATGACTAGCAATTATGAATTTATGAAAAAGACAAAGATAATAAAATGTATTTTTGTAATACTTCCATCATGGTTTTCATGAGCAAGGAGTTTTGTTATACGTCAAAGACTTCTTCTTGATGTCTTTATGGATTTGTCTAGTCATATATATAATTAGAGTCATGTATATGGAGTCATCTTACATTTGTAAAAGAACAAATTGATGATACAAATATATCCTCCAAGAACTTCTCACTTGGCTCCTTAAAGACGGCTCAACATATACTGAAGATCCTCCCTTGATGAAGTTGGCTCACACTCAGATAAGCATGTCGGCCTAGAGTAGGGAGACAGTCCCTATTAATAAGAAGACTGCAGCCTCATTACACCATCAAGTTTTTCGGATAAGTCTACAATTGAAGTGCAAGTTAAGGGTTCACAATTGAAGCAAAGGAAAAGGGCTCTTTGTTTTGGGTCTATTGATCTCGGTCAAGGTTTGATATATATGTCTGAATTGCAATGCGAAAAGGAGAAGTATGTACAATGCAAAGAAAAGGATAAAATCTTGGACTAGCCTATAGTCTAGTTCAGAATACAGTGTGTAAGAGGGTGCCTTGACAGCGAAGGAAAGGAGTGCAAAGAGAACGCATCTCGGGCCCCAATCTTGGATCAATATATCTTGGATATCTCAGGAAAAAGGGTTGAGGGTATTCATAGCATAAATCAAGGTTATTGCAACAAGAAAAAGGATCTCAACCTTAGGCATCTAAGGTATAGTAAGAAGGCTGAGGAAGACTCTCTTGGAGGCCAAGGCTAGAGCAAAACACATCAGTTAGAGACTGAGTTCTCTAGCATTGGTGCAGAGCAGTGCAGAAAAGGAAGATCAGTATAAGGAGCTAAGTAAAGAGTAGTGACGAGATCTTGAAGTGTTAATTTTGGACAACTAGGTCCAAACTCCATGTCGTGATGCTTAGATGAAGATACCAATATTTTTATTGGATTCCTCTTTCGGAGAGGTGCAAGATCGATCTAGAGATCATGTTGATCCGATGAGCAAAACATTTATTTTGAATTTATTCATGATATGTGCAGGTCAACCTTTAAGGTTTTGTGCCCCAGCAATTGTGTCACACACCCTCACTGATGGATATATATTGGTCAACGTTGGAGGACATTTTCACTCATCTCATCCTCACACATTTCTCTCTCCTCATCTGATCGGTTCGATGACCTTGGAGGCTCTTCTCTCTCCAAACGTGGGAAATTTCAGCAACAGCTCTTTTCTGTTTTCGGCCTAGGGTTTCTGCAGCAACTTTGACTAGCGTTGACTTTGGTCAACGCAAGGTCAAACGGACCTGAAACTCTCCCAGAATTTCGATCTTTCAAATCCACATTTTTTGGCACTATTCTCGAGGCTAGACATTGACTTTGACTTTGCTGCATTGACCTAGCTACTACTGCTGTTTGCGTTGACAGTTGACTGACAGTGTTGACTTTTTGGGTTGACTTTTGAGTTGACTGTTTGGTTGTCCTAGAGGGTTGTGTGACATTGCTAGTTGGCTAACCATATTGAGACTTTGCTGGTTGAAGCATCCTGTTGACCGTCATAACGCACCAACACATATATTTCTGGCTTGTCTTCTGTCGATCTACTGGTATGTTCTATCAGCATTTTACTTTATTGTTTATGTGATTGCTGACTGATATTGGAATAAAAAGTAAAGTTGCATCAAGCATAAAACATCTGCAATAATTTACATGGTATCAGAGCTGAGGTGAAGACAAAACCCTAGTTTGTAGTAATCACCGAAGAAGAGCATGGGTTCCTCTAACTACAATGGCTTTAAGGTTGATGACAAATTGACTGGGAAGGATGACTTCCATGCTTGGAAGATGACATTGGATCTTAATTTGAAAGACTAAGATGTCATGGACTATGTGTAGGGTAAAATTCAAGAGCCTCCATCCGCTGCAACTGCTACTGCCAAAACAAAGTACAAGGAGGGAGAAATCAAAGCAAAGCTGATGATCAGGGACTCAATTCATAAGAGTCTAGTTGCCTACATCTTTGAGCTGGGCACATCCAAGGAGATGCATGATAAGTTGGTCAACATGTTCAAGGCCAACAATGCGAATCAAGTCCTATTCTTCAAGAATCAATTGAAGAATTCAGGGCAGCAGATGAGTCTATTCAATCATATTTTTCGGTTTGACTTAGATTAAGAATAATCTGCTAGCTATTGGGGAGACAATAGCTGATCGAGAGATGGTTCTCACCGCACTTGGAGGTCTCTCATCCGAATGGCATGTATTCAACACTACCATTTTCAATAACAATGTCATACTTGACTTTGACGAAGTATTATCGAGATCCGTACAAGAAGAGACAAGGATGAAGGAAAGTGAAAATGAAGGAAATGCTGCCTTCACTGCTCATACTAAGAAGAAGAACTTTGGTGGTCCAAGGAACAAAGGAAGAGCAGGGGCCCAAGGAAAGAAAGGAAAGTGTTACACTTGTCACAAGCCAAGTCACTATGCTAGAGAATGCCCTTTCAAGAAGGATTCTCCTGATGATGATGACAACAACAACCGGAGGAATGGCAATCAAAGGAACAACAAGTTCAAGGGGAAGAGGAAGGCTCCCTCTAGCGGAAATGGGAAACCTTTCAAAAGGTTGAGAAATTCCAGGTATGAGGAATCAAATGTTGTTGATAAAAGAAGTGAATTCATTCTTGTATCTGCCCTCTGTGCTGCATCTCCACCCGACACTATGGATGTCTGGTTGATAGATAGTGGTGCCTCAAGGCACATCACTAGGTTCAAGTAAGCACTTTCTGATATGGTTGAGAAGGATACTAATCTGGAAATTATCCTTGGAGATAATGCCACATATCTCGTGAAAGGGACAGGGACTGTGACCCTCCACTAGTCTCAAGGTCAAGTCCTCCGTTTGCAAGATGTACTATACGTACCTGATTTGAAGAAGAACCTTGTGTCTATATCGGCCATAGAAGACAAAGGTTTCAATGTGGCATTCATTGATGGGGAGGTGCGCATCTGGAAGAATAGTTTCAAGGAAGTTATCATGATTGGGTTTAGAGATGATACACTCTACCAGGTTCGACGAAGTCCACTAGGAGCAATGATATGTGATACTATCCAACAAACCGATAATGGCACTGAATATGAGACGAACGAGTTCAAGAAATTTTGCAAAGAAGCTGGCATCAAGAGGGAGACCACAACTGTTTACACTCTTGAGCAGAATGGCCTTGCTGAACGAAAGAACAGGACCATTGTGGAAGCTGCGATGTGCCATGCTATGTGACCAGGGTCTACTGAAGTTTTTTTGGGGAGAAGCTGCGAACATAGCTATGTACATACAAAACCGATGCCCGCATTCCGCTTTGGACTCCAAAACTCCGAAGAGGTTTTCACTGGTAAGAAACCTGACGTCTCACATTTTAGAGTTTTTGGGTGTCTTGTTTATTTTCATGTGCTGAAAGAGAAGAGGAGCAAGCTAGATGCTTCCAGGAAGAAGGGAATGTTTGTGGGCTACAATGAAACTTCGAAGGCCTATAAAGTCTATGTGCCTGGTTAAAGGGAAGTGGAGATATGCCACGATGTCACTTTTGATGAAGATGCTTCCCTGAGGAAAGTAGTCAATCTTTCGAGATCTGAGGAAGATCATGAAGCAAGGCTTGGAAATCAAGAAGAACCGAAGGATGAGATGATGCCCGATGTTGAAGGACTGATGGACCCGATTGATCCACCTCCTTCACTAGGGAAGAGACCATCATGGCTCAGGGACACTCTCGAGGATGCCGAGGGACATATGGCCCCAAGAGGGACATTCTGTGAAAGCAAGAAGCCGAGTAGATACCAAGGGTATCTAGCAGCCATGAGTACTATTGTACAATCTGAGCCTGGATCTTTTGAGGAAGCCGTAAAGCATCAAGTCTGGAACGATGCTATGCACGAAGAGTATGAGCCCATAATGAAGAATGATGTCTAGGATGTGGTTCCAAGACCGAAGGACAAAGCAGTTGTCACCTCAAAATGGCTCTACAAGATCAAGCATGGATCTAATGGAAGTGCTCAAAAGTTCAAGGCAAGATTCATTCCCTGTGGCTTCCCTCAAAAAGAAGGCGTAGACTATGATGATATATTTGCACATGTGTCCTGATATACCACCATCTGATCTATCATAGCCCTTGCTGCTACGCAAGGATGGAGACTTCATCAGATGGATGTGAAGACCGCACTTCTGCATGGTGAGATAAAGGAAGAGGTGTATGTGGAGCAACCTGTGGGGTTCGAATTCCAAGATTGGGACACCCATGTCTGCAGGTTGAAGAGAGCCCTCTATGGGTTGAAGCAAGCACCCAGAGCTTGGTACGAGAGGATAGATAGCTACCTGATGAAGCTGGGTTTCACTCATAGTAATGTTGATCCGAACCTTTACTTCAAGGTTGATAGAGAAAAGCCTCTCATTTTGGTGTTGTATGTGGTCGACCTCTTCCTGTCAGGTGCTGACCCTCTCATTCATCAGTGCAAGAGGGAGCTCGCTGCGGAGTTCAAGATGAAGGACCTAGGATTGATGCACTTGGGCCTGGAGGTTTGGCAGAGACCTGGCGAGATTTCCTTTCTCAAGGAAAAAACATTATGAAGCTTCGGAAAAGATTTGGTATGGAAAGATTTGGTATGATGCACTATAAGTTCGTGTCGACATCGATGGAGCCTAACCTTAAGAAGTTGAGGGTGTTGTTGTTGGGCCTATGCTAGCAAATCCTACCGAGTATCATCAACTCATAGGGGCCCCGATGTTCTTAGTGAACAACCGTCCGGATGTATGTTTTGGTGTTGAACACTTACAAACACCATGGCTAATCCTCATGTTATATCTACCGTGTTGGTGCCATGAAACTCTTGAGATATCTCTGAGGCACGATAGACCATGGGCTGAGATACACTGTCGGGAGAATGACACTCCATGGATATATTGATGCCGATTGGGCTAGCAGTGTGGTGGATTGCAAGAGCACATCTGGATGCTACTTCACACGTAGATCTGCTTCAGGCAGGAAACCGAAGTCGGTAGCCTTGAGCACCACTGAGGCCGAATACATTGTAACATGTATGGCCTGTTGTGAAGTCACTTGGTTGCGAAAGCTCTTCAGTGAGTTGTTCGAGCATGTGCTAGATGCCACCGTTATCCTTTGTGATAACTAGAGGGGGATTCGTTTGTCATAGAATCCTGTGTTCCACGAACGATCCAAGCATGTTGATGGCTGGTACCACTTTATCCGAGATATGGTACAACAAGGCGCCGTAAGGCTCGATCATATAGGAACTGATGAGAAGGTCGCAGATATTCTCACAATGCCCTTGGGGAAGGTCATGTTCCTAACCTTCTGTGAGAATCTTGGTATCGTGGAACGACCCTATTCTGAGGGTCCTGTTGGACGATGAGCTCTGGGAGCTATGGGGGTCTTTGTGGATAGCTTCTCGGAGCTATAAGCAACCACAAGGCTAGGCTTGCCGAACCTTGTTGGTGTGCTTGGGCCCCACCGTTATGATGATTGAGTTGGTTCGCCTCTCATGATTTGTGCCCCGTATGCATCCTACCCATTTGAGTTCCGGACTCATGGGAAGTACCTCTCATTTGGCCAATGAGGTGGGAAAAGCTAGAGACTAGTAGCAAAGATTGATGGACGCATCAGAGATTGCCGTACTCTCTATCTAGGATGACACGTGTCCAACCACTTGATCTGGGATCAAGTCTAGTGAGGTTTCGAACCTCCCAATTCCCGAGACTTCGGGTTAGTAACCACTTTCGTGTTCAAGTGAGGTTTCGGACCTCCAACCCACTTCTGCCAAGTAAAACAACTGGTTGGTATGAGACTCTTTGTGCGTCCTATTGAGGTTTCGGCTGATGAATTTGCTCGCCGAGAATGATGTCTTTGTGACTAACCCACTTCTATTCTGAAATAAAGAAGCCAGCAAAGCAAGTTTCGGCGGGATGACGCACGATGTTGATTGCACTAATAGATGGAGTTCTCCCTAGTTGAGAGGGAGTGTTTAATTTGGACAACTAGGTCCAAACTCCATATTAAGATGCTCAGATTAAGAGGCTAATATTTTTGTTGGATTCCTCTTTCGGAGAGGTGCAAGATCAATCTAAAGTCATCTTGATCCAATGAGAAGAACATTTATTTTGAATTTATTCAAAATATGTGCAGGTCGGCCTTAAGGTTTTGTGCCCCAGCAGTTGTGTCACACACCCTCACTGATGGATATAAATTGGTCAACGTTGGAGGAAATTTTCACTCATCTCATCCTCACACATTTCTCTCTCCTCATCTGATTGGTTCGATGACCTTGGAGGCTCTTCTCTCCACACGTGGGAAATTTCAGCAGCAACTCTTTTCTGTTTTCGGCTTAGGGTTTCTGCAGCAACTTTGACTAGCGTTGACTTTGGTCAACACAACGTCAAACAGACCTGAAACTTTCCCTAAATTTCGATCTTTCAAATCCACATTTTTTGGCACTATTCCTGAGACTAGACGTTGACTTTGACTTTGCTGCGTTGACCTAGCTATTGCTGTTGTTTGCATTGACCATTGATTGACAACGTTGACTTTTGAGTTGACCATTTTGGCTATCTTAGAGGGTAGTGTGACATTGTTGGTTAGCTGACCATATTGAGACTTTGTTGGTTGAAGCATCCTATTGACCACCGTAACGCACCAACACACTTATATATTTTTGGCTTGTCTTCTGTCGATCCACTGGTATGTTCTATCAACATTTTACTT
Organism: Pinus albicaulis; assembly: GCA_034641835.2. NCBI lineage: Eukaryota > Viridiplantae > Streptophyta > Pinopsida > Pinales > Pinaceae > Pinus > Pinus albicaulis. Next base: position 3,312 of record JAXQQM020093180.1, on the reverse strand, counting down.
TATTGTTTATGTGATTGCTAACTGACATTGGGATAAAAAGTAAAGTTGCATCAAGCAGAGAACATCTACAAAAATTTACATGTTCTACAAAATTTACATGAAGGTGTACAAGAGTCAAGGGTCGATCATAGTACTTGTCAACTGAAAGATTATAAGAAGAATTACTTATGGGTTTTCTTCTCCAAGAGGGAGAGGTTTTGGCCCTGGCTTGAAGAGCCAAAATCTTGTGTCTTTCGTATTTTGATAATTGTCTTGATGAAAGACCTAATAAGCTAATGAAGAGAAGATCTAAGTAAGAAATCAGTTCACAAGTAATTATCAAGTAGAGAATTGAATTAATGTTATGAATATTTTATTAATTATTAGTTAGATATAGTTATATTAGGTTTTATTAACTGAAAGGGCATGATCAAAGATCATGTTCTTCGCCAAGGGACACCTTGAGGCTATATTTAAAGCCTAGGCGATCCCTCATTGTAATCATCTTTTATCTTCATCATTAATAATATATATTTATCAAGTTTACCAGAGTTTTTACACTCCATTGGTATCGGAGCCATCGCTCTTTTGGGATCTATGTGATCACCCCGGAATTACAGAATTCCAGAATTGCAATTTCAGAATTGCAGATTTTTTCAAGGCTTGTGGACAGTATTAGTTTTAAAAGGAAATTTGTAGCCATCTCCTCTCTCCTCTCATATCCGACCTGTCCCTCACTCCCGCTCTGCGTTTTACCCAATCCCCTCACATAAATTTTTTTTTTATAAAACAGTCAACGCATTACACCCTCCCCCTCACATATCTCACTACACAGCCGCTTACACTCCATCTTCTCTCCTGCCCGGTTCCCCGTCCAGCCTTCTCCCTGTGCATTATTACCTTACACAGCATTAAATTCACCACTGTCCACAAATTCGCTCCGCCTTCACAACTCTACTGTTCATATTACCGCCCCACATCGCCTCAGTTGTCGTCGTCTGAATCCAACAACCAATACGAATTCATCTTCTCGTGCCCTTTCGACACTCCTATCCTTCGCAACCATTGTCCACAACTTGTTATCAGCGCTGCAACTGTATACTCGAATTGCCACTGCCATCGCAGTCCATACAAAATTTATTGTCGTGTTCCTCTATTTCAGACATCGAGACAACAGACAACTGCATGCAATTAAATCATAGCAAATCGTGACTCTACATCGAATCGGCGTGGTCAGCAGACTTAAAGTTACTTTGACCAATAATTTAAGTCGTAAATCAGAAACAAGGTATATAGCGTCTAAATTAATCGGTGTGTCATTTAAACCGAACGGGCACATTTTAAGAAAAAAAAAAACGATTTACACTCCCATCGTGGCAATCATATGTTATTACAGTCAACGTGGTGAGCGTGGAATTTGCGTTTAAAAATTTATATTTAAAAAAAATATCGTGAAACAGTGTGTGATCCCCACCGTCATCTTCCGCCAGTTCTGTGTGTCGATTGCCGTCTTCCGGGCCCTTAACCTCGCGTCTCTGCTGTACGCGTTGTTTTCCGCCTGCGTGCTCAGTCCCAGCGGCAGATAAAACATTATTCCGATAAATAAATTACATTGAACCATTGGTACAGGTAAATCGTATATTATTACAGTCCGCCTCTTCCCCCGACATCCTTCCACGTCGATCCTGCAACTTCATACCTGCGGTCACGTTAACATAAGACCGATCCGATAAGACATGTACATTCGATTGGGTATACGATTGGTAAACGAATGGTTTATTATAGTCGGTTAAAACGATTATAATATATATAAATTATAAATTATATAATTTATATAGTTTATGGTCATATAGTTATAAATTTAAAACGAAAATAATAAAAATTATTATTGTTGTATAATAATTATATAATCGATTTATATATTATATAGTTTTCAAATTGATAATTATATATATATATATATATATATATATATATTTATAATTATATAAATTATTTATATATTATATAGTTTTCAATTAATAATTATATATATATATATAATAATTATATAATTATTATATAATTTATTTTAAAAAATTATTATTATTATTATTTAAAAAAAAAAAGAAAGAGGAGAGAAACTGGCAGAAAGATATTCCCCACCTCATACACGCTCGATGTCTTCGTCAATGTCGCTGGCGGAATTCCAGAAGAAATTGGGAGATCTTGAGAAACAAATCAATAACAATTCCGAAGAATTCGGAAAAAGATTAGTCAATCTGGAAGGTACAGTTTCAAGGCACTCCAACGACATCAAAAAAATCCATGACACAACAAATCGAATAGAAAGACAAATGTGGCTAAATCATCACGAGGCCACAGAAAAACTTAACGAAGCAATGAACAAGCAGAACGAAGCAATGAACAATATGACAAAACTCTTCAACAAGCTAAATGATAAAATAGATAAGTTGAGTCAGACACAATCCCCAATATCTCCTAACATGGAATAAAATCAACAAAACAATACCGCAAATTCAAGGAACTCAGAAGAGCATCAGGAAAAGACTGATTTCCCACATCACCATGAAGATACAGATGTTTGTAAACAACAAACTGTTCCATCCCCAGAATTGAACGAAACATGTGAAGCGACAAACACATTCGAAGCCACTGATATAACGACAGAAGTTGTTGAGGCTTTCGATGATGAAGCACATATGGTTGTTAAGAAGGAAGCATTTGATGATGAGGAGAAGTTGCATCAGACAATAATTGTTGGTAACTTACCTCTAAATCTAAAAAGGAATCACAAAAAGTCACCAGAAGAACAAGGAATACTTAGGAAATATGAAAAAGTCTTCCAAGACCTGCCAATAAAAATACCTCTTAATAACGAATGTGAACATCCAATAGAAGTCAAGACAGGATCCGACCCTGTCAATATCAGATCTTGTCACTATCCACATCATCAAAAGATTGAACTCGAGAAGATGCCCCACGATCTTTTTAAAATGTGGGAAGCAAGAGCTCATCGCTTGAGAAAACCAGACATTCGTCAACATTGTCCATCATTACGTATGCTTTGAGGACAAAGCATCTTAAGAGAGGGGCAATGTTATGAATATTTTATTAATTATTAGTTAGATATAGTTATATTAGGTTTTATTAATTGAAAGGGCATGATCAAAGATCATGCCTCTTCGCCAAGGGACACCTTGAGGCTATATTTAAAGCCTAGGCGATCCCTCATTGTAATCATCTTTTATCTTCATCATTAATAATATATATTTATCAAGTTTACCAGAGTTTTTACACTCCAATTAAACTACGCCCTACCTAACTCTCAAC